>JAOTRJ010158027.1:0-11833 GCA_028564905.1 Leptodoras praelongus
TTTACATCTACAGGGTGGAGCAATATGGTGGATGTGTCTCATAGAGTGCACAGTAAGTGAACACAGCATTTAAAAACTCCACCAGCACTGCTGTGTCTGATCCACTCACACCAGTACAGCACACACTAACATCAGTGTCACTGCAGTGCTGAGAATAAAACAGATTTTATTAAACTTTCAAGATTTTGTTTCCCCATCTCCCTTTAAATAATAAGAATTTTCAACTATAAATTAATTAAAATACATTTTGAACAGCTCTCAGATTAAGATTCTTCAAAATCAGAATGCAATCTTGCTTGGTAAAGTGTATAAATTTGATTAATTTAGATTTAATGACTGAAGAAAAATAAACATACATTCATACCATTACTAGAATATAATTTTCATGCATAATTCAATATACTTTATTGTTAACAAAACACCCAGTGTTTTGGTAGTGATCATGCTGTTTTCAGTAGTGACTGTACCATTTCAGTTGTGTATCAGTTGTTTCAGTTGTATTTTTAGTAAGATTGTATCATATTCTCTCTGTAATGACAAATCCCACACAGGTCAAGAGTCAAGCACAGTGCAATATTTATTGTAACACAGCAGGTAATACAACAAATACAGTTCATGAAGTAAAAAAAAACAGGAAGTTCAAAAGCACAGAGCGTTGGGCAATGAGGCGGAGAACAAGGGGAGCACAACTACATAAAACATCTATACACCTAAATAAAATGGGAATGGTTGGTGATATCAACTTCCTGTTTGTGGCACATTAGTATATGGGAGGGGGAAAACTTTTCAAATTGGGTGTTGACCATGGCAGCCATTTTGAAGCTGGCCATTATGGATTCAACTTTGTGTTCCAATGGGAAGAGGGTCATGTAACACATCAGCCTCATTGAGGATTTCACAAGAAAAACAATGGTGTGCTTGGTCTTAACGTAACTTATTAAATATACTTTCATGAGTTGTTTATAAGTAGGTATTACAAGTTAATTACAAGTTAAAAAGGGGAGGTGACAGACTAGGGAAGACAAAGAAACAAAAGACTAGTGAATGAGGGGCTATTGAACTTAGTGCACATATACATGGTGAGAGAAACAAAATGAAAGGCTTAACTTTTGTAGAAGTGCTCGGCATTTTGCAAGGTGTGAAAGAATCGTGAAAAAGCTTGAACTAGTAGTATTGATCCATGCTGGGGAGAGCTGGAGCTGTCGTTTTATCTCCCCAGTGACCAATTAAGTGGCTGTGACCCTGTGGTTGTAGTTTGGGTTTGTAGTTCTCCCACAGGGCACCATTGATGGAGCCTTTGATGGAGCATTCCAGGAGCCTTTTCTCTTTTCTGGGTCTCCCCCGCTCACCTGTTCTGCTTGACCGTTGGCCTGAGGGTGATATCCAGAGGTGAGGCTTACTGTTACTCTGAGTTTCTCCATGAAAGAGGTCATAAGCGTGAGATGAATTGGGGAACTCTGTCACTGACAATGTCCTCCAGCAGGCCATAGAACCTAAATACATTCTGGAAGAGACATTCAGGAGTTTCCATAGCTGTGGGGAGGTCTGCAAGAGGAATAAATCTTACACCGTTTGAAAATCGTTCAACGATTACTAGAGTGCTGGTTTTTCCTTAAGACTGGGTAAATCTGTAAGGAAGTCATTCTGCGACAAGCAGGCTGTGTACCTTACCTGCAGGTACGGTTCGTGGTACCTTAGCTTGGGCACAGACAGAACATAAAGCTATGAATTCTTGGATGTCATGAGGTCATGCTGGGCCACCAATACTTGTCTGGAGAAGATCGGCAGTGCGTTGAGCTCCGGGATGCCCAGTGCTGGGTGTAACATGAGCCCAGGTGATAAGTGGCTATGCACAGATGCTGAGATGAAAAGTTTCCCTGGAGGGCATTGGATGCTTCCTCTGGTGGGTTGGCATTATCTGTTGATCTAGCTCCCCTACTATGGTCTGCAAGAACTTGTTCTGGTTCAGCTGTGTCAGAGGTGGACTCATAAACTCGGGAGAGGGTGTCAGCCTTCTTGGAACCAGGTCAAAAGACAAAACAAAGTTAAATCTAGTGAAGAAAATGGCCCATAGGGCTTGGCGAGAGTCCAAATGTTTAGCAGCTTTAATCTACTCTAGGTTCTTGTGGTCTGTGAAAATGGTTATGGGATGCTTGGCCCCCTCCAGCCAATTTCTCCACTCTTCTAGGGTGAGCTTTATGGCCAGTAGTTCTCGGTTTCCTATATCATAGTTTTTCCTACATCGTGGGGAACAGAAAAGAGCCCCTCTCCTGCACTCCAAAAATGGTCTATGAAACAGGAGTATGAACAGGTTTCCTCACCTGAGTGATGCCATAGGGCACTAGCCCACTGGAGGGCTTTGCTACTGAGCAGGCTGATAATAACAGCAACCTTTTGTTGATCTGTTAGTTCTCCATTGAGCATTAAAAACAGATTGCATTGGAGGAGAGATCCCCTGCACCCATTTTCATTCAAACTATTTCACCAGGAAATATCCCATTGAGATTAAGAACCCCTTTTTCAATGGAGTCCTGGCCAAAACGCAGCAAACATATAATGCGGTTACATATTTACACATAAAACAAAAAATTATACAAACACATTATAAAAAAACAAGTGCATGTTGTGGACTCTCAATTTGGATTTAAATATGTTCAAAGAGATTAAATCAGTCAATTACGATCCTTCGGTAATGAATTCCATGCACAAGCTGCAGAGTAGACAAAAGCCCTTTTACCTAAATCCTTACAGGCAAAAGGAATATTCAGTAACAGATGATCTTGAGAACGAAGAGCAATTAAGGTACAGATGTATGAAGGCAGAAGACCCACTATTGCCTTATAAATAAAAGTTTACCAATGACAAGCCCTTTGAAAGGTCAGAGCAGACCAACCAGTTCGAGAGTATAATTCACACTAATCTTACAATTAGTAATAAACCTCTAGGAAGCATGATAAACAGCATCAATCCTTTGAAGACATTGAGCAGCAGCATTCATATACAAAAGATCTCCATAATCCAACTTAGATAAAAATATTGCAGCAACAAGATGCTTTAAAATAAAACTTATTTTGAAAGTAAAAACCTCAAATTCTTCACAAGTTTTTCTATATGTGGCTTGAAAGAGAGTGAATCATCAATTAAGACACCTAAATATTTATACATATGAACCACCTCTATTTCACTGCTCTCTAGAGTGGTCACTGAGGGTAGCTTTTGAGGCAGCTTTTTACAGTTGGAGAACAGCATAAGCTTTGTTTAATCAGGATTAAGAACAAGATTCAAATGGATTAGTGAATGCTGAACAGTTACAAAGGCTTTCTGCAAAGATTCAACAACTTGAACAAGAGTTGCTCCAGAACTGTAAATGACTATCATCAGCATAGAAATGCAAGTTTGCATCGGGCACATTTATACCCAAGTCATTGATGTAAATAATAAATAAAAGTGGGCCCAACACAGAACTTTGTGGCACCCCCTTGTGCACAGTTACAAATTCAGAACAGAGACCATCATATTTGACACATTGGGACCTATTACTGAGATCATTTGAGAACCAAGCTACTGAGCATTCTGAAAATCCAGAATGGCGCAGTTTAACCAGCAGGCTTCACTGAAGTATCCACCACACAACAGCAACAAGCAGGACACAGTATAGTATCTCAAAGACTCTTCATTGACATCTTGATGTAAAACCTATGACTTATCAATTACAACAGATCTAGGCTAAAAACAAACCACACTGCCGACAATTCTGGGGTTACAGGTTAGCCCAGGCATGAAAGCATGTGGCTCAACTCTCAAAAATAACACAATAAATTGCAAAGAGTGGCAATAGATTGTTACTTGGAACCAGTTTCAGAATAAATTCAATGGAAAAGAGTGCACAAAAATCCTTAAAAAGTTCAAACAAACAGATACTGAGCAGACAAAAAGGACAGCCAGCTTGGATTTGGGGGGGGCACCCTTTGGGCTTGGCACCATATCGCTCTGGTAAGGCGACAACAACGCAGGGCATAGGTGTGGGAGCTGATTCCACATGCTGCTGGGTAGTCTCCCAGTGACACATGGTGGCATGGGCCTCCTCCAATTGCTGAGTGCTATGCAAAAGAGCCTGCTGTACTTTTTGCATGTCTGCTGACTCCATGTGAGGCCGGATCAACCTGTAATGATCCTACACATGTTGGAGTCAAGCGCAGTGCAATGTTTATTGCAACTCAGCAGGTAATACAGTAACAAATGCAGTTCATGCAAGTTAAAAAACCAGGAAGTTCAAAAGCACAGAGCTCGGGGTGACAAGGTGGAGAACAAGGGCAACAAAACTATAACCAAATAGTCCAAAGCTCAGAAGAAGTCCAAATGAGGAGCCAAAAGGGGAGGTGAACACCACACTCTGGTGACGACTGACTAAGAAAGACAAAGAAGCAAGGCGTGAAGGAATTGTGAAAAAGCTTGAAATAGTAGTGTTGATCCATACTGGGGAGAGCTGGAGCTGTCCTTTTATCTCCCCAGCACGTGAGATGACAACGGGCAAAACAACAAAGGTTGTATCTCCTTACAGTCTAACACAAAACAGGAGTCCATAACGTGCACGAGGAGGACATTATTTTATAGGAGGAGGACAAAAATTTTAATTTGTACATAATTCTTATTGTGTCAATGACAATTTTAGCTACTATTGAGCTTAATTTATAGATGCTAGCCAGTACAGGGCTATAAAAGGGCATTTTGCACAATGGAACACACGTAATATCGTAATATGTTTAGTTAAAAGACAAAAAAGTTCATTTTACTAGAGAATGAGAGCGCTTGGTAGTGAGAAAAAGTACACACTAATTTTTAAAACTTTGGAGCATATTTACTCAAAAAGAATGGTAGCTAATCAGTGCATGGCCTTGAGGAGGAAGGATGCAGTCTCAGTGTCTGGTCTACCAAGAGTATTGCCAAAATCCATATCATTGAATTCAGATGTTCCAATCACTTCCATGGCAATCAAGCACCTAGACATGCAGACTGCTTCTACAAACAGTTGTGAAAGAATGGGTCGCTCTCAGGAGCTCAGTGAATTCCAGCATGGTACCGTGATAGGATGCCACCTGTGAAACAAGTCCAGTTGTGAAATTTCCTCGCTACTAAATATTGCACAGTCAACTGTCAGTGGTATTACAACAAAGTGGAAGTGATTGGGAATGACAGCAACTCAGCCACGAAGTGGTAGGCCATGTAAAATGACAGAGTTGGATAAGTGGATGCTGAGGACAACTGATACTCAGTTGCTACAGACCTCCAAATTATATGTGACCTTCAGATTAGCTCAAGAACAGTGCATAGAGAGCTTCATGGAATGGATTTACATGGTAAGCAGCTGCAACCAGTGCAGTGCAATGCAAACCGTCGGATGCAGTGGTGTAAAGCACACTGCTACTGGACTCTAGAGCAGTGGAGACATGTTCTCTGGAGTGACAAATCATGCTTCACCATCTGGCAATCTGATGGATGAGACTGGGTTTGGCGCTTGCAGGAGAACGGTAAGTATAAAGTTTGGTGGAGGGGGATTATGGTGTGGGGGTGTTTTTCAGGAGCTGGGCGTGGCCCATTAATTACAGTGAAAGAAACTCTTAATGCTTCAGCATACCAAGAGATTTTGGACTATTTCATGCTCCCAAGTTTGTGGGAACAGTTTGGGCATGGCCCCTTAATGTTCCAACATGACTACGCATCTGAGCACAAAGCAAGGTCCATAAAGACATGGATAAACAAGTTTAGTGTGGAAGAATTTGACTGTCCTGACCTCAACCTGATAGAACACCTTTGGGATGAATTAGAGTAGAGTCTGTGAGCCAGGCCTTCTCATCCAACATTAGTGTCTGACCTCACAAATGCTCTTCTGGAAGAATGCTCAAAAATTCTCATAAACACACTCCTAAACCTTGTGGAAAGCCTTTCCAGAAGAGTTGAAGCTCTTATAGCTGCAAAGGGCCAAGTCATATTAGACCCTGTGGATTAAGAATGGGATGTCACTCAAGTTCATATGTTTGTGAAGGCAGGAGAGCGAATACTTTAGGCAATATAGTGTATATAAAATAAAGTTAAAAAATTAAATTCATAATAAATCGATATCAAATTTTTTTTAATGGATAAAAAAATCTTTAAGAAAAAATAATTTTGTTTTTTTATTATTATTATTATTATTATTATTATTATTATTTTTCAGTTTGAACTAATTTGGTAGACATATCCAAATATGCTAATTAATTAAAACATTTATTTTGCTTTTGTAGCAGTGGGCAGCAATTTTCTTGGATGATGGCCAATGAGCACACAATTAATAATGACAAAAAAAATGAAGCTCTCTTTCAAAAAATCTTAAAGTGAAAATTTTTACTATTTTGTAGCTTCACATTTTTGCTTTCTAGTTTGTAATTTTTGCTCAAAATTTTTGCAAAAAAAAATCATGGAGAAATGATATTAATAATAATAATGTTAGTCTTGATGTCTAATCAAAAACGGAGGCTCGGCATTTGAATGCAAGATTAAACCAAAAGGCAGTTATTTAAACCAAAGTCTACATGCAAAGTGTAAAGAGTGTGCGCATGTGTGTGTGCATATGCTTGTGTGTGTGTGTGTGTGTGTGTGTAATGTGATATAGGCTGAAAGAATGAAAGGGTGGAGCCTCTGGTGCTACCTTCCTGCTTCCTTCTTCTTCCTGTCACTCCTCCACCTGTGAACACTTTCCTGTGTGCTTCCTTTAATTCACCTTCAGACATGTTTCGTCAAACTGCAGACTCAAACTAAGAACCTTCTCAGCACTGTGTTCAACCAGGTAAGTTTTAAATTTTAAAGACACTTAAACAATCATGGCTGCTACTTCACCTGTAGCACTGTGCATATTTGACGCGTTTGTTGTTACTACATAGAGGCAGCTATCAGGTGACACAGGCATGACATCTTGTTCATGAATTCTTCTAAGACAATATAGACTCAGGGGATTAACATGAACAGGCAGGCAGAGGAGCGGTTGTGAAATGTGAACAAGTCTGAGATTTTTTTTAGATGTAAGGAACAAATTCAAGAAGTAACAGCAATAATGTGGAATAAACTATGTAATTATTCCTTAAAAACAAATCCCCAGAGCCTAAAAAACTGGTTCTTCAAACAAGATGCCTGTCTTTCCTGTTCTGATCTACTGACGTCTACTTCCATTGTCCAGAATAGGCAGGCGACAAAGGAATAGGCGGGGGCAAGTTGGGTCAAGACAGAGTTGTTCTGTGCTCATGAGATGGGAAAAACAACTAGAGTCAGTTGTGTTGTGTTTTTTTAAGTCATGTATAAGTATTTTTTTTGTCTTTCGCAATATAAAAGCTTCGCTTCTTCCGACAAGAAACCTGCATGACTTGACGTGTATTGGGCGTGGCTTTCCTTTTCTCGCCTTCTTGCATGTACATAAAAGAGAGGAGACATGTCATGTGCGACACGTTAATACACTGAACATGTACACATTTAAAAATCATGCTAAATACCCCAAACTAATGATTAAATCATGTACCGTAAAAGATCAAAAATGAGGAATAATATAAAAATAAAGCGGGATAAACTATATAAACTACAATTCCCTCTTTGAGTGACTATAAAAGTCATTCACCAGCAAGCTTATTCATTCTATACTATTCTACCTCCTGTAACGGCTGGCCAATTGATCACCCATCTAGATCTCAAAGCAGGGATAGGTTTTATGCATCTGTCTGCATACCAAGCATGAAATAAAAATGTCACCTCAGATGTACGAATATAATGGTAGTATCGGCTGCCTGAGCTTGCGTCATATACAGCAACAGTGAATCATGGCATAAATGAACAGGACGGTGATCAAGGTACTCCATGAAACATGAAGTACTATTTTCCAAGTCACCACCATGAGTATAACCGTTTTTCCATCCATATCACTGTTAACTTAGTCAGTAGGCTCAAACTGATTGTGCAGGTAAATCTGATCTGTTGTGTCAAAGAACTCAAGGCTGAATGGACAACTGAATGTACATCAACCTGTTGTGTTAGAAGGTTATCTAGAGTAACCCTAATTTGCATAATAACATAAGTTATCATGTTGTGTAGTAGATATGATGTCCAGGGATTCTGCATAATCATTGTCCAGTTTCTCAACCTGATGAGACAGCAGACAGATTTGATCAAGGCTTCCCATGACTCTGAGATTCTGATTGCAGGTAACTTAATGTGTTATTAGTCTCTTGTGTTGTATTGATGGTGAGGATAGCTGGATCTTGCTAAAACATGACAGGAACAGGAGGAGGGCAAAGTTGAGGTGTCTTAAGGCCAATTAGGAGCAAGTGGATATCTGATAATTCCTATAGCTGACTCTAGGTTCCCAACTCCAGATACACCTCACTGGGTTGAACATTGAACATTGAGCAGTTTCATGACTTCCTGGACAACCTGGCCAGTAAAGTGAGTTCCACTGTCTGAATAAATACATCCAGCCATTCCCCACTGAGGTAAAAAAATTCTTGACAACTGATTTTGCTGTGTGCATTGCTCTGTCCCTATTCTGGTTGAATAAGCTTCAACCTAGCGAGAGAACTTATCAACAACCACCAACACATCTTGCTCCCCCAAGAACTACATTAATTCCAGAGCCTTTATTGATGTTCAATAGCATTGAAAGTAGGAATGATAGTGATGCAAGCCATACGGTGGTTGGTGATTTGACATAACCTCAGAGTGACTTTAGTGGAAATTTTTTTGCCTCTCTTTATAAAGCGTGCATTGGGGAAAATCTAGATCAATTCTCATCTCTCTGAGGCACTCCCAAAAAGCATTTTAGCTGAGGGGCTACAGTAAGGCTGAACAATAATTCAATATCAATATATATCGCGATAGAAAATGTTTGATAACGGTGATATCATTTTTTTAAACACTTTCCAATATTTCAATATGTTATTTACAGCCTCTGTCACGGATTAACGTTCATTACAGGGCGCTGTCTTCAGTTCATTGCAATCAAACCAAGCAGAAAGAGCAGAACACAAAAGGCCACGTCAATGCGAACGTAGGCATGAGGTACACGTCAATCACACACAGCCAGTGCTTAATGGTAGTAGGCTAGGTTCCAGCATGGCAAGAATTAGCTGCACAATGGGTAGACCTGAAGATGATACACGTGACTGTACGAGCTTCTACAAGTGATAATAAAGGAGACTAAATAGTTGCAGTGTGAATTTTCAAGTGCATGTTGGGTGGCAGTGTTCAGTGTGCCAGTCCATACTGAAAATGAACTAGTTCAACGTTCAGTTCATACTAATGAAAATGAACGACTAGTTCACATTCACAGTTGTTTTTTTTTCCCCAAAAGTTCACAGCTCCAAAAATGCAATAGTTCACGTTCATTTGTTGCTTTTTTTCTCAGTAAATAAGCCGCTATTCTTTTTCAATAGAATTTTCTGCTACCGTCCATCACCAGCCCAAAATCACTGCTACTCATTTACATTTAGGGCATTTGGCAGACACCCTTATCCAAAGTGACTTACATTTATCTCATTTATACAACTGAGTAGGTGAGGGTTAAGGGGCTTGCTCAAGGGCCCAACAGTGGCAGCTTGGTGGTGCAGGGATTTGAAATCATGCCCCTTTGATTGATAGTTCAGAAGTCTTAATCACTGAGCTACCACTGCTTCTTTACTCCAAACTAAATGTATATTAAGTTACATTAAAACCAATGCTGAGATTGACAATATAACTTAGCAGCAGATCACTGAGAATTTGTTTTTATCATCCTATAAACAAGCAGTTGTGGTTAGGAAACAAGGGCATGATTTGTATTTTAATTATATAAAATCTGTATCCATAACATCTATAGCAACTTCACTTTTGAACAATAATTCAGATTTATTTCTTACTTTTTGTATTTGAGTTTTATCACTCATTTCTTAACCACACTGATTGAAAGAAATCGGCAACAAAACAAGAAACGAAGTGATTTCCAACGCTAGGAAACAAACAGAAGCTTGTTTATGGAGGCGTCATGCAGCATGTCATTAAACTGTCATAAACCATTGGCGTTCAGGTTCATGATTTGTGATTTGAACAGTTAAGTCTGGCGTTCATAAAATATATGAACGCGTTCATGCACAACACTGTCAGGCGGTAGGCTTCCCCGTGATGAAGTTTGTTTACTCGACGGTTCTGTTCATGTGGTTTGTGAAAATCAATAAGATTTTCAATAAATATCCATTAGCTTTCGATTTTAGCCTTTGTATCAGTGTTTTTGGACACACACTGTATGTAGCAAAATAACACGCATTGATTGTAGATGTTTAAAAATTATTAAATAATAAAAAAATAAATAAAGCACTATTAGAATTAAGGTACATCAAAAGTTTCAGTGTATCCAACATCAGAGGGTGTTCATGTGGTGCCTCCTGATGGGAAACACGTCTTTCTGATAAAACCGACATTTACATTTACATTTACATTTATGGCATTTAGCAGACGCTCTTATCCAGAGCGACTTACAAGAGTGCTTAGTCATCAACTTGGATTATCCAATGCTAAGGCTGGAAGACGTGAATTCAAGTTACTTTGAGCGATAATACTGCTAGATTTTTAGCCATGTACTACCTATTAGACGTGTTAAGTCCCAGAACCCTAGTATTCCTAAGCTACACAAAACCAGTGAAAGACAAGACGTATGGAATACAATAACTGCAATAATAAATGCAATACAATAAGTGCGGTAACAGCTTTGAGTTAGTGCTCAGGGGGAGTTCATTTCACCACCTTGGTGCCAGAACAGAGAAAAGTGTGGATGCTTGCCTCCCATGTGTCCTGGGTGGGTCGAGTCGAGCCGTACTTGAGGCACGACCAGTGCCATCAGGTGGGGGGGGTGGACCATTTTTTGGCTTTGTAGACCAGCATCAGGGTTTTATATCTGATGCAAGCTGCTACAGGAAGCCAGTGAAGGGTGCGCAGGAGGGAGTTACAGTAGTCAAGTCTAGAGATGAGAACAAGTACCTGGGTGGCCTCCCTCGAGAGAAATGGTCAAATACTCCAAATGTTGTAGGAGGAGAAATCTGCATGACTGACACCACTTGAAAGCACAAATAGCTGCTCATAGTGTGTCGTCAACCCTCAAACCATTTTTTGCTGTATTCTGCATGCTCAGCACTTGTGTTGTGTGTTGTGTTCTGGTAAATTATCAGACGCTAGTCGTGACACCATTACCAATGCTATTGCACTTTGACTTGGTACCTTGGCACTCCGGCTACTACAGTCCTGTGTGAGAGACTCTTTGCTGTGGCTGGTGACATTGTGAGCAAGAAACAGGCTTCTATGTTGCCCCAAAATGTAGAGAGAAAATAAGAGTTGCTTAAATTTTACTGTGCAAAAACTGTCACCTGTCCCTCTGACTTTTCCATGTGAAATGTTAAATGACTTGTAGTAGCTGTAGTTTGCACTTTGTGAACTTTTTTTTCCCCCTTCCTTTATAATTCATATGTAATTCATATCTTTATTTTAGATACGTTTATTAGCTCTGAAAGTTGTCAATGTTTTGTATTTTCATTTCAAATAGAAGAAAAAGAAATGAATAAGCATTTTTTTAACTTTAATTTCTTCATTTATTCATTTGATTTCTATTTTGTAATGTATTTCTAGACTGCAAAAACTCCAACCCTGATCAAAATGTCAAACGACATGAATGAACTTTTAGCAATAAAAGTGAAGTGTATAATGAAGCAACATCCAACATCTTTTCTCTTAAAAATAGACCAGTGATGAACAGCAACAACATTTTCAATGGCCCTATGATGCCTACCTTCAT
>JAOTRJ010158681.1:0-11817 GCA_028564905.1 Leptodoras praelongus
AGAGTGTGTGTAGAGTCTGTACAGTGTGTAGAGTGTGTTTAGAGTCTGTAGAATGTGTGTAGAGTGTGTGTAGAGTCAATACAGTGTGTGTAGGGTGTGTATAGAGTCTGTACAGTGTGTGTAGAGTGTGTCACGTGTCTAGAGTGGGTTTAGAGTATGTTGAGTATGTGTAGAGTGTGTGTAGAATGTTTATAGAGTGTGTGTAGAATATGCTGAGTGTGTGTAGAGTGTCTACAGTGTGTGGAGAGTCTGTAGAGAGTGTGTAGAGTGTGTATAGAGTGTTTGTAGAAGCTGTAGAGTGTGTGTTGAGTGTGCTTAGCGTCTGTAGAGTATGTGTAGAGTGTGTGTAGAGTCTGTTAATTGTGTGTAGAGTGTGTGTAGTGTCTGTCGAGTATGTGTAGATTGTGTGTAGAGTCTGTCAAGTGTGTATAGGGTGTGTTTAGAGTCTGTAGAGTATGTGTAGAGTGTGTTTATAGTCTGTAGAATGTGTTTAGAGTCTGTAGAGTGTGTGTAGAGTGTCTGTAGAGTCTATCGAGTGTTTGTATAGTGTGTAGTGTGTGTGTAGAGTCTGTAGAGTGTGTTTAGAGTGTGTCTAGAGTTTTTTCTAGAGTGTGTGTAGAGTATGCCGAGTGTGTGTACAGTGTGTGTAGAGTGTGTTTTGAGTCTGTAGAATGTGTGTAGAGTCTTTAGAGTGTGTGTAGAGTGTGTAGAGTGTGTGTAGAGTGTGTGTCGAGTCGGTTCAGTGTGTTTAGAGTCTGTCGAGTGTGTGTAGAGTCAGTACAGTGTGTGTAGAGTGTGTCTAGAGTGTGTGTAGAGTGGGTTTAGAGTCTGTACAGTATGTGTAGCGTGTGTGTAGAGTGTTTAGATTGTGTAGAGTGTAAAATCAGTGTAGAGTGTAAAATCAGTGTAGAGTGTGTGTAGAGTGTTTATTGAGTGTGTGTAGAATATGCTGAGTGTGTGTAGAGTGTATAGAGTGTGTCTAGAGTCTGTAGAGTCTGTTCAGTGTATGTAGAGTGTGTGTAGATTCTGTACAGTGTGTGTAGAGTGTGTGGAGAGTCTGTAGAGAGTATGTGTAGAGTGTGTGTAGAGTGTGTAAAATGTGTGTAGAGTGTGTGGAGAGTTTCTATAGTGTGTGTGTAGAATATGCTGAGTGTGTCGAGTGTCTAGAGTGTGTGTAGAGTCTGTAGAGTGTGTGTAGTGTCTTTTCAGTGTGTGTAGAGTCTGTACAGTGTGTGTACAGAGTGTAGAGTGTGTATAGATTGTTTGTAGAGTGTGTGTAGAATGTGTGTAGAGTCTGTAGAGTGTTTGTAGAGTGTGTGTAGAGTCTGTCAAGTGTGTATAGAGTGTGTTTAGAATCTGTAGAGAGTGTGTATAGAGTGTTTGTAGAATCTGTCGAGTGTGTGTAGATTGAGTGTAGTGTATGCTTAGAGTCTGTAGAGTATGTGTCGAGTGTGTGTAGAGTCTGCCGAGTGTGTGTAGAGTGTGTGTAGAGTCTGTAGAGTATGTGTCAAGTGTGTGTAGAATCTGTCGAGTGTGTTTAGAGTGTGTGTAGAGTTTTTTCTAGAGTGTGTGTAGAGTCTGTGTAGAGTCTGTACTGTGTGGAGAGTCTGTAAAGTGTGTGTCGAGTCGGTTCAGTGTGTGTAGAGTGTGTGTAGAGTCTCTAGAGTGTGTGTAGATTGTGTGTAGAGTCTGTAGAGTGTGTGTAGAGTGTGTGCCGACACGGTTCAGTGTGTGTAGAGTGTATTTAGAGTCCGTAGAGTGTGTGTAGAGTCAGTAGAGTGTGTGTAGAGTGTGTTATGTTCCTTGGTAAGATGATGAGCAAAAGGCAAAAGAGTCTGTACAGTGTGTCTAGAGTGTGTGTAGAGTATGTCAAGTGTGTCTAGATTGGGTTTAGAGTCTGTAGATTATGTGTAGTGTGTGTATAGAGTGTGTATAGAGTCTGGAAAATATGTGTATCGTTTTAATACAGTGTTTGTAGAAAATGCTGGGAGTGGAGAGTGTCTAGAGTGTGTGTAGAGTCTGTAGAGTCTGTGAAGAGTCTGTACAGTGTGTGGAGAGTGTGTGGAGAGTCTGTAGAGAGTTTATACAGAGTGTAGAGTGTGTATAGAGTGTTTTAGAATCTGTAGAGTGTGTGTCTAATGTGCTTAGAGTCTGTATAGTATGTGGAGAGTGTGTATAATGTCTGTCAAGTGTGTGCAGAGTATGTTTAGAGTCTGTAGAGTATGTGTAGAGTGTGTGTACAGTCTGTAGAGTGTGTGTAGAGTCTGTACAGTGTGTGTAGAGTGTGTCTAGAGTCTGTAGAATGTCTGTAGAGTGTGTCTAGAGTCTGTACAGTGTGTGTAGTGTGTGTGGAGCGTCTGAAGAGAGTGTGTCGAGAGTCTAGAGTGTGTATAGAGTGTTTGTAGAGCCTGTAGAGTGTGTGTAGAGTGTGTTTAGAGTCTGTAGAATGTGTTTTGAGTGTGTTTAGAGTCTGTCCAGTGTATGTAGAGTGTGTGTAGAGTGTGTAGATTGTTTGTAGAATCTGTAGAGTCTGTCTAGAGTCTGTACAGTGTGTGTAGAGTATGTGTAGAGTCTGTAGAGTATGTGGAGAGTGTATATAGATTCTGTCAAGTGTGTGTAGAGTATGTTTAGAGACTGTAGAATGTGTGTAGAGTGTGTGCAGAGTCTGTCACGTGTGTGTAGAGTGTGTGTAGAGTCTGTAGAGTGTGTGTAGAGTCTGTAGAGTGTGTGTAGAGTGTGTGCCGACACGGTTCAGTGTGTGTAGAGTGTATTTAGAGTCTGTAGAGTGTGTGTAGTGTCAGTAGAGTGTGTGTAGAGTGTGTATAGAGTCTGTACAGTGTGTCTAGAGTGTGTGAAGAGTATGTCAAGTGTGTCTAGAGTGGGTTTAGAGTCTGTAGAATGTTTGTAGAGTGTGTGTAGAGTCTGTACAGTGTGTGTAGAGTCTCTACAGTGTGTGTAGAGTGTGTGGAGCGTCTGAAGAGAGTGTGTCGAGAGTCTAGAGTGTGTATAGAGTGTTTGTAGAGCCTGTAGAGTGTGTGTAGAGTGTGTTTAGAGTCTGTAAAATGTGTTTGGAGTGTGTGTAGAGTCTGTCCAGTGTATGTAGAATGTGTGTAGAGTCTGTACAGTGTGTGTAGAGTGTGTAGATTGTTTGTAGAGTCTGTACAGTGTGTCTACAGTCTGTACAGTGTGTGTAGCGTGTGTGGAGCGTCTGTAGAGAGTGTAGAGTGTCTGTAGAATCTGTAGAGTGTGCTTAGAGTCTGTAGAGTATGTGTAGAGAATGTGTAGAGTCTGTCCAGTGTATGGGGAGTGTGTGTAGAGTCTATACAGTGTGTGTAGAGTGTGTCTAGAGTCTGTACAGTATGTGAAGAGCGTGTGGAGCGTCTGAAGAGAGTGTGTCGAGAGTGTAGAGTGTGTATAAAGTGTTTGTAGAAGCTGTAGAGTGTGTCTAGAGTATGCTTAGAGTCTGTCCAATGAATGTAGAATGTGTGTAGAGTGTGTACAGTGTGTGTAGAGTGTTTGTAGAGTGTGCTTAGGGTCTGTAGAGTCTGTAGAGTGTGTCTAGAGTATGCCGAGAGTGTGTAGATTCTGGAGAGTGTGTGTAGAGAGGGTAGAGTGTGTATAGAGTGTTTGTAGAATCTATCGAGTGTGTGTAGAGTGTGTAGATTGTGTGTAGAGTCTTTACAGTGTGTGTGCAGAGTCTGTAGAGAGTGTAGAGTGTGTATAGAGTATTTGTAGAATCTGTTGAGTGTGTGTAGATTGTGTGTAGAGTCTGTAGAGTGTCTGTAGAGTGTGTGTAGAGTCTGCCGCGTGTGTGTAGAGTCTGTAGAGTGTGTGTATCGTCTGTAGAGTGTGTGTAGAGTGTGCGTAGAGTATGTCACGTGTGTCTAGAGTGGGTTTAGAGTCAGTAGAGTATGTGTAGAGTCTGTGTAACGTGTGTAGACTGTGTATAGAGTCTGTAAAATGTGTGTAGAGTGTGTGTAGAGTGTTTATTGAGTGTGTGTAGAATATGCTGAGTGTGTTTAGAGTGTCTACAGTGTGTCTATAGTCTGTAGAGTGTGTGTAGAGTCTGTCCAGTGTATGTAGTGTGTGTGTAGAGTCTGTACAGTGTGTTTAGAGTGTGTGGAGAGTCAGTAGAGAGTATGTGTAGAGTGTGTGTAGAGTGGGTAGAGTGTGTATAGAGTCTGTAAAACGTGTGTATAGTGTGTATAGAGTGTTTATAGAGTGTGTGTAGAATATGCTGAGTGTGTGTAGAGTGACTAGAGTGTGTGTAGAGTCTGTAGAGTGTTTGTAGAGTGTGTGTAGTGTCTGTTCAGTGTGTGTAGACTCTGTACAGTGTGTGCAGAGCGTGTTTAACGTCTCTACAGTGTGTGTAGAGTGTGTGCAGAGTCTGTACAGTGTGTGTAGAGCGCGTGTAGAGACTCTACAGTGTGTGTAGAGTGTGTGGAGTGTCTGTAGAGAGTGTGTCGAGAGTCTAGAGTGTGTATAGAGTATTTGTAGAGTCTGTAGAGTGTGTGTAGAGTGTGCTTAGAGTCTGTAGAGTATGTTTAGAGTCTGTAGAGTGTGTGTAGAGTCTGTCACGTGTGTATAGAGTGTGTTTAGTGTCTGTAGAGTACGTGTAGAGTGTGTTTAGAGTCTGTAGAGTATGTGTAGAGTGTGTGTAGAGTGTGTGTAGAGTCTGTAGCAAGTGTGTAGAGTGTGTTTAGAGTCTGTAGAGTATGTGTAGAGTGTGCGTAGAGTCTGTCAAGTGTGTATAGAGTTTGTTTAGAGTCTGTAGAGTATGTGTAGAGTGTGTGTAGAGTCTGTAGAGTGTGTGTAGAGTCTGTACTCTGTCTGTAGAGTGTGTTTAGAGTCTGTACAGTGTGTGTAGAGTGTGTGGAGTGTCTGTAGAGAGTGTGTAGAGAGTGTAGAGTGTGTGTACAATCTGTCCAGTGTATGTAGAGTGTGTCTAGAGTCTGTACAGTCTGAGTTGAGTGTGTGGAGAGTCTGTAGAGTGTGTGTCGAGAGTGTAGAGTGTGTATAGAGTGTGTGTAGAGTCTGTAGAGTGTGTGTAAAGTTTGTAGAGAATGTGTAGAGTGGGTGTAGAGTCTTTCAAGGGTGTGTAGAGTGTGTTTAGAGTCTGTAGAGTATGTGTAGAGTGTGTGTAGAGTCTGTACAGTGTGTGGAGAGTGCTTGTAGAGCATGTGTAGAGTCTCTACAGTGTGTCTCGAGTGTGTGGAGAGTCTGTAGAGAGTGTGTTGAGAGAGTAGAGTGTGTATAGAGTGTGTGTAGAGTCTGTAGAGTGTGTGTAAAGTTTTTAGAGTCTGTAGAGTATGTGTAGAGTGTGTGGAGAGTCTGTAGAGTGTGTGGAGAGTCTGTAGAGTGTGTATAGAGTGTTTGTAGAATCTGTAGAGTATGTGTAGAGTGTGTGTAGAGTCTGTAGAGTGTGTGTAGAGTGTGTAGAGTGTGTGTAGAGTCTCTACAGAGTGTCTAGTATGTGTGTAGAGTCTGTAGAGAGTGTGTTGAGAGTGTAGAGTGTTTATAGAGTGTTTGTAGATTCTGTAGACTGTTTAGAGAGTCTGGAAAGTGTGTGTAGAGTGTGCTGAGTAACTGTAGAGTATGTGTAGAGTGTGTTTAGCGTCTGTAGAGTTTGTGTAGAGTGTCAAGTGTGTGTAGAGTGTGTAGAGTTTGTGTAGAGTCTCTAGAGTATGTGTAGAGTGTGTGTAGAGTCTGTACAGTGTGAGTAGAGTGTGTTTAGAGTCTGTAGAATGTGTGTAGAGTGTGTGTAGAGTTTGTCCAGTGTTTGTAGAATCTGTCGAGTGTGTGTCGAGTGTGTAGAGTGTGTATAGAGTCTGTAGAGTGTGTGTAGATTGTGTGTAGAGTCTGTAGAGTGTGTGTAGTGTGTGTGTCGAATCGGTTCAGTGTGTGTAGAGTGTGTTTACCGTCTGTAGAGTGTGTGTAGAGTCAGTACAGTGTGTGTAGAGTGTGTATAGAATCTGCACAGTGTGTGTAGAGTGTGTGTAGAATATGTCAAGTGTGTCTACAGTGGGTTTAGAGTCTGTCGAGTGTGTGTAGAGTGTGTCTAGAGTCTGTTGAGTGTGTGTAGAGTGTGTTTAGATTCTGTAGAATGTGTTTAGAGTGTGTGTAGAGTCTGTACAGTGTATGTAGAATGTGTGTAGAGTCAGTACATTGTGTGTAGTGTGTATGGAGAGTCTGTAGAGAGTGTAGAGTGTGTATAGAGTCTTTGTAGAATCTGCAGAGTGAGTGTAGAGTGTGCTTAGCATCTGTAGAGTATATCTAGAGTGTGTGTAGAGTCTGTAGATTGTGTGTAGAGTGTGTGTAGAGTCTGTACAGTGTGTGTAGAGTGTGTTTAAAGTCTGTAGAATGTGTGTAGTGTGTGTTTAGAGTTTGTCCAGTGTATGTAAAGTGTGTGTAGCATCTGTACAGTGTGAGTAGAGTGTTTGTAGAATCTGTCGAGTGTGTCTAGAGTGTGTAGAGTGTGTATAGAGTCTGTAGAGTGTGTGTAGATTGTGTGTAGAGTCTGTAGAGTGTGTGTAGTGTGTGTGTCGAATCGGTTCAGTGTGTGTAGAGTGTGTTTACCGTCTGTAGAGTGTGTGTAGAGTCAGTACAGTGTGTGTAGAGTGTGTATAGAATCTGCACAGTGTGTGTAGAGTGTGTGTAGAATATGTCAAGTGTGTCTAGAGTGGGTTTAGAGTCTGTCGAGTGTGTGTAGAGTGTGTAGAGAGTCTGTAAAATGTGTGTAGAGTGTGTGTAGAGTCTGTACAATATGTGTAGAGTGTGTGGAGAGTCTGTAGACAGTGTGTAGAGAATGTAGTGTGTGTATAGAGTGTTTGTAGAATCTGTCGAGTGTGTGTAGAGTGTGCTTAGAGTCTGTAGAGTATGTGCAGAGTGTGTGTAGAGTCTGTCAAGTGTGTGTAGAGTGTGTGTAGACTCTGTACAGTATGTGTAGAGTGTGTGGAGAGTGTGTCGAGAGCGTAGAGTGTGTATAGAGTGTTTGTAGCGTCTGTAGAGTGTGTATAGACTGTGCTTAGAGTCTGTAGAGTGTGTGTAGAGTGTGTGTAGAGTCTGTCAAGTGTATATAGAGTGTGTTTAGAATCTGTAGCGCATGTGTAGTGTGTGTTTAGAGCCTGTAGAATGTTTGTAGAGTGTGTATAGAGTCTGTACAGTGTGTGTAGAGTGTGTGTAGCGTCTTTACAGTGTGTGTAGAGTGTGTGCAGCGTCTGAAGAGAGTGTGTCGAGAGTGTAGAGTGTGTATAGAGTGTTTGTAGAGCCTGTAGAGTGTGTCTAGAGTGTGCTTAGAGTCTGTAGAGTCTGTTCAGTGTGTGTAGAGCGTTTGTAGAGTCGGTCAAGTGTGTGTAGAGTCTGTACAGTGTGTGTAGAGTGTGTTTAGAGTCTGTGGAATGTGATTAGTGTGTGTGTAGAGTCTGTCCAGTGTATGTAGAATGAGTGTAGAGTCTGTACAGTGTGTTTAGAGTGTGTAGAGTGTCTGTAGAGTGTTTGTAGAATCTGTAGAGTCTGTGTAGAGTCTGTCAAGTGTGTGTAGAGTGTGTTCAGAGACTGTAGAGTATGTGTAGAGTGTGTTTAGCGTCTGTAGGGTGTGTGTACAGTGTGTGTAGAGTCTGTACAGTGTGTGTACAGTGTGTTTAGAGTCTGCAGAACGTGTGTAGAGTGTGTGTCGACTCGGTTCAGTGTGTGTAGAGTGTGTTTAGAGTCTGTAGAGTGTGTGTAGCGTCAGTACAGTGTTTTTAGAGTGTGTATAGAGTCTGTACAGTGTGTGTAGAATGTGTGTAGAGTATGTCAAGTGTGTCGAGAGTGGGTTTAGAGTCTGTAGAGTGTGTCATTGTGTATAGAGTCTGTAAAATGTGTGTAGACTGTTTATAGAGTGTGTAGTAAATGCTGAGTGTGTATAGAGTGTCTAGAGTGTGTGTAGAGTCTGTAGAGTGTGTGTAGAGTCTGTCCAGTGTATGTAGAGTGTGTGTAGAATCTGTACAGTGTGTGGAGAGTCTGTAGAGAGTGTGTACAGAGTGTAGAGTGTGTATAGAGTGTTTGTAGAATTTGTAGAGTATGTGTAGAGTGTGTTTAGAGTCTGTTGAATGTGTGTAGAGTGTGTGTAGAGTCTGTAGAGTGTGTGTAGAATGTGGGTAGAGTCTGTAGAGTGTGTGTAGAGTGTGTCTAGAGTCTGTTCAGTCTGTGTAGAGTGTGCTTAGAGTCTGTAGACTGTGTGTAGAGTCTGTACTGAGTGAGTAAAGAGTGTATAGTGTGTGTGTACAGTCTGTAGAGTGTTTCTAGAGTCTGTCGAGTGTGTGTACAGTCTGTAGATTGTGTGTAGAGTCTGTAGTGTGTGTGTGAAGTGTTTGTATAGTTTCCCAAGTGTGTGTAGTGTGTGTAAAGTCTGTCGAATGTCTCTAGTGTGTGTGTAGAGTCTGTAGAGTGTGTGTAAAGTTTGTAGAGTGTGTGTAGAGTGAGTGTTTACTTGGTTCAGTGTGTTTAGAGTGTGTGTAGAGTCTGTAGAGTGTGTGTCGAGTCGGTTCAGTGTGTGTAGAGTGTGTTTAGAGTCTGTAGAGTGTGTGTCTGTCAGTACAGTGTTTGTCTAGAGTCTGTAGAGTGTGGTGTGTAAAGTTTGTAGAGTGTGTGTAGAGTGAGAGTTGACTTGGTTCAGTGTGTTTCGAGTGTGTGTAGTGTCTGTAGTGTGTGTTTCGAGTGTGTGTCGAGTCGGTTCAGTGTGTATAGAGTGTGTTTAGAGTCTGTAGAGTGTGTGTCAGTACAGTGTGTGTGGAGTGTGTAAAGAGTCTGGACAGTGTGTGTAGAGTGTGTGGAGAGTATGTCAAGTGTGTGTAGAGTGTGTTTAGAGTCTGTACAGTATGTGTAGAGTGTGTATAGAGTGTGTAGAATGTGTATAAAGTCTGTAAAATGTGTGTAGCGTGTTTATAGTGTGTGTGTAGAATATGCTGAGTGTGTGTAGAGTGTCTAGAGTGTGTGTAGAGTCTGTAGTGTGTTTGTAGAGTGTGTGTAGTGTATGTTCAGTGTGTCTAGAGTCTGTACAGTGTGTGTAGAGCGTGTCTAGAGTCTCTACAGTGTGTGTAGAATGTGTGTAGAGTCTGTACAGTGTGTGTAGAGCGTGTGTAGAGTCTGTCCAGTGTGTATAGAGTGTGTTTAGAGGCTGTAGAATGTGAGTAGAGTGTGTGTAGAGTCTGTCCAGTGTATGTAGAGTGTGTGTAGAGTCTGTACAGTGTGGGTATTAGAGTCATTAGAGTGTGTAGAGAGTGTACAGTGTGTGTAGAGTGTGTATATTGTCTGTACTGTGTGTAGAATGTGTGTAGAATCTTTCAAGTGTGTGTAGAGTGTGCTTAGAGTCTGTAGAGTATGTGTAGAATGTGTGCCGAGTCTCTAGATTGTGTGTAGAGTCTGTAGAGTGTGTGTATAGTGTGTGTAGAGTCTGTAGAGTGTGTGTAGAGTCGGTTCAGTGTGTGTAGAGTGTGTGTACACTCAGTATAGTGTGTGTAGAGTTTGTATAGATTCTGTAGAGTATGCCGAGTGTGTGTAAAGTCTTTCAAGTGTGTGTAGAGTGTGCTTAGAGTCTGTAGGCTGTGTGTAGAGTCTGTAAAGTGTGTATAGAGTTTGGTAAGAGTCTGTAGAGTATGTGTAGAGTGTGTGTAGAGTCTGTACAGTGTGTGTAGAGTGTGTTTAGAGTCTGTGTAATGTTTGTAGAGTGTCTGTAGAGTCTGTGCAGTGTATGTAGAGTGTGTCTAGAGAGTGTAGTGTGTGTATAGAGTGTTTGTATAATCTGTAGAGTGTGTGTCAAGTGTGTATAGAGTGTGTTTAGAGTCTGTAGAATGTGAGTAGATTGTCTGTAGAGTCTGTCCAGTGTATGTGGAGTGTGTGTATTGTCTGTACAGTGTGGGTAGAGTGTGTGGAGAGTCTTAGAGTGTGTGTAGTTAGTGTAGAGTGTGTATAGACTGTTTGTCGAATCTGTCGAGTGTGTGTAGACTGTGTGTAGAGTCTGTCGAGTGTTTGTAGAGTGTGTGTAGAGTCGGTTCAGTGTGTGTCGAGTGTGTTTAGAGTCTGTAGAGTGTGTCTAGAGTGTGCTTAGACTCTGTAGAGTACGTGTAGTGTGTGTGCAGAGTCTCTAGTGTGTGTGTAGACTCTGTACAGTGTGTGTATAGTGTGTGTAGAGTCGGTTCATTGTGTGTAGAGTGTGTTTAGAGTCTGTAGTGTGTGTGTAGCGTGTGTGTAGACTCAGTACAGTGTGTGTAGTGTGTGTATATATTCTGTAGAGTATGCCAAGTGTGTGTAGAGTGTGTTAAGTGTGTGTAGAGTGTGTGTAGAGTCGTTTCAGTGTGTGTAGAGTGTGTTTAGAGTCTGTAGAGTGTGTGTAGACTCAGTACAGTGTGTAGTGTGTGTGTGTAGAGTCTTTCAAGTGTGTGTAGAGTGTGCTTAGAGTATGTAGAGTATGTGTAGAGTGTGTGTAGAGTCTGTAAAGTGTGTATAGACTTTGGTTAGAGTCTGTAGAGTATGTGTAGAGTGTATGTAGAGTCTGTACAGTGTGTGTATAGTCTGTAGAGAGTGTGTAGAGAGTGTAGAGTGTGTATAGAGTGTTTGTAGAATCTGTCGAGTGTGTGTAGAGTCTGCAGAGTGTGTTTAGAGTGTGTGTAGTTTTTTCTAGAATGTGTCTACAGTATGCCGAGTGTGTGCAGAGCCTCTACAGGG
This sequence comes from Leptodoras praelongus, assembly GCA_028564905.1. Classification (NCBI taxonomy): domain Eukaryota; kingdom Metazoa; phylum Chordata; class Actinopteri; order Siluriformes; family Doradidae; genus Leptodoras; species Leptodoras praelongus. Next base: position 10,705 of record JAOTRJ010158681.1, read on the forward strand.
TGTGTAAAGTCTGTAGAGTGTGTGTATAGTGTGTGTAGAGTCTGAAGTGTGTGTGTAGAGTGTGTGTAGAATCGGTTCAGTGTGTGTAGAGTGTGTTTAGAATCTGTAGTGTGTGTTTAGAGTGTGTGTAGAGTCTGTAGAGTGTGTAGAGTGTGTGTACAGTCTGTGAAGTGTGTGTAGAGTCTGTACAGTGTGTCTATGGTGTGTTTAGCATCTGTAGAATGTGAACAGTGTGTGTGTAGAGTGTGTCCAGGGTATGTAGAGTGTGTGTGTAGAGTCTGTACAGTGTGTGGAGAGTCTGTCGAGTGTGTGTAGAGAGTGTAGAGTGTGTATTGAGTGTTTGTAGAATCTCTAGAGTGTGTGTAGAGTGTGCTTAGCTTCTGTAGAGTGTGTGTAGAGTGTCAAGTGTGTGTAGAGTGTGTTTAGAGTCTGTAGAGTATGTGTAGAGTGTGTGTAGAGTCTGTAGAGTGTGTTTAGAGTTTGTAGAGTGTGTTTAGAGTCTGTAGAGTGTGTGTAGAGTGTGTCGAGTGTTTGTATACTGTATAGTGTGTGTGTAGAGTCTTTAGAGTGTGTTTAGAGTGTGTGTAGAGTCGGTTCAGTGTGTGTAGAGTCTGTACACTGTATGTAGAGTGTGTGGAGAGTCTGCAGAGAGTGTAGAGTGTGAATAGAGTGTGTGTAGAGTCTGTACAGTGTGTGTAGAGTGTGTTTAGGGCCTGTATTATGTGTGTAGTGTGTGTGTAGTGTCTGTAGAGTATGTGTAGAGTGTTTGTAGAGTCTGTAGAGTGTGTGTAGAGTCTGTAGAATGTGTGTAGAGTGTGTGTAGAGTCTGTCCAGTGTATGTAGATTGTGTGTAGAGTCTGTAGAATGTGTGTAGAGCCTGTCCAGTGTATGTAGAGTGTGTGTAGAGTCTGCACAGTGTTTTAGAGTGTGTGGAGAGTCTGTAGGGATTGTGTAGAGAGTGTAGAGCGTGTATAGGTTGATTGTAGAATCTGTAGAGTGTGCTTAGAGTCTGTAGAGTATGTGTAGAGTGTGTGTAGAGTCTGTCAGGTGTGTGTAGAGTGTGTTTAGAGTCTGTAGAGTATGTGTAGAGTGTGTGTACAGTCTGTAGACTGT
>JAOTRJ010158687.1:0-11810 GCA_028564905.1 Leptodoras praelongus
TCACCCATAATGTTGTGTGAATTGCAATATTTGGAGCAAAACTGTGCTCTTACCCTCTAATTGAACCTTCACACTCTTTTCAGGGTCACGGGGGAGCCGGTACCTAGCCGGCCACATAGTGTGCAAGGCAGGAGCAACCCTAGACAGGGCACCAATCCATCGTAGGGCACACACACTCACACACTCATGCACACACTCACACAGTAGGGCCACTTTAGAGACGCCAATCAACCTAACCTGCATGTCTTTGGAATGTGGGAGGAAACCGGAGTAAACCCACACGGACACAGGGAGGACATGCAGACTCCACACAGGGCCAGAGCATATTCGGCATTGGACATCACCTTCACCAATACTACGCTTAGTAACCTCTGACTGACAAAGTATATATCACAGATATCAAAGTAAATATCATTAGCTCCTATGTGAAACACTATCTTAGAAAACCTATACTGGCCTAAGATGCTAAGATGCTATGACTAGCACCCTGGCTCCCGGTATACAGCTAACTAAAGCTGCTGGTGCCCCTTAAGCCCTGGCTACTTTCACATGTTACAAGACAGAGTCTCCTATAAACATAGCTCTTTCAGGTTTCTATACATAGCCAGGGATAGCTTTGATGACTCCATTGAGCCAGCAGTGGAGAGCGGCAAGCATAACAATGGCCATGCAAGAGATTACGCCAGACAATCTGAATTCCGCACTACAATAGAGAAGGAGTGTGGGAGCCATTTTACATTCACATGTGCATAGTGGCCGGCTTCTACAGATGGTCCATGGTGGAAATGGTGATAAAGCTCTGCCTGGCACTGGAAGGAAAAGAACTCATTGAACTCATCTTGGGGGGGGCACGCTTCGACTTGAGCCACTCAGTTAGGTTACAGCTGCCCCTTAAGCCTTCATCTATCACACATGGAACTAATTCCTGCTACGGATTATAGATTTACTGTCAGCTGAACGGGATGCGAGTTAGAGCATTGTTGGATACTGGGTCGACCTTTTCACTTTTGCGGCCTGGCGTGCTTCCCGACAGCGAGAGTGCCGACTCACACAGCTGGCAGTCTACAGAGTTGCAGTTGTGGACAGTCATGGGAGCCCATGTAGATATGTGGGGTAAAAAGTGGCTGGGCATGAATCTAGGAGGTCTGGAGCAGATGCACCACTTCTGGTTAACGCCTGTAGGTGAGTCATGTATCTTTGGGCTAGATTATTTGTCTGCTGGGGCAATGTTAGACCTAAGTGCATGGACATTATGTATTGGGAGCCTGAATCTGTCACTGGCTAAGGCAGGCTGTGGCAGTGCAACAGAGTTGCCCCAGTCCTCCCTGAGTAATGCTGCTATTCTTGAAGCTGAACACACAGCATCACTGGTGGTGGGTGGAACCCCGGAAGCTGTGGGCAGCACGCGCAAGCAGCTCAACCCACCCGCCAGCCACTTTCTGCACAACAACTGGGAGAAAGTGCCACCAACAGTAATATTATTCATGAAGTGTGGGAGTACAGCAGCACAGAGCTCACTCTGGAATAAAAGCAGAAGCTGTGGGAATTATTATGCCACTTCTCAGATATTTTGGCAGCATGTCTTGAACATGAACCAGAAAGCACAATAAGTCAATGATCTAAGCAAGAATGTTAGCGAGGATAAATCAACATTGACCCGCAGGGAAGCTCAGTCTGATGGCTCCCTAAATAGGGAGGAAGAGCCAATGAGAGCTCTTCTCCCCAAATAGGAGCCAGGTGTGATCAATTTGACTGAGCGCCCTGCGGGGAAACACCTCACCTCATGATAGGTGTACGGGATGTGGTGACAGTGGGGCAACCTCTAGTGGCCACTGTCGTAACAGAGCCCCCTTCCAAAGGGCTAACTCCGGGAGCCACTTCTTTTTTCTTACTGGGCCTGCCAGGTTTACGAGGAGCTGGTTTGGTAGGGAAGCGACGGTGGAAATCCACTGTCAATAGGGGATCGAGGATGTCCCTAGCCATGACCCAGCTGTTATCCTCTGCGTCATACCCCTCCCAAGCCACGAGGTATTCGATGTTTCCTCTTCGGCGCCTGGAGTGGAATGTCCTTGACCGTGTAGGTGGCCTCACCCTCAACCTCCATTGGTCCTGGAGCTCTGGATCCTTCCTCCATGTCACAGAGTGGCCCAGGTCTGACGAGTTTTAGCTGGCTCACATGAAAGACCGAGTGAATGCGACAATGCCGAGGAAGTTGTACCCAGTACGTGACCGTTAACTTGTTTTACTATGGGAAAAGGCCCCCAGTAGCGAGGAGCCAGCTTCTTCTTACCGATCGCCAGTGGAAGCGTCTTGGTGGACACCCATACCTTGTCTCCCGGCTGGTAGCGTGGCGTCTCCCCCCGACATCGGTCAGCATGACGTTTTATCTGTCTTTTTCCAGGTTCTGGTTAGTGAGGGCCCAGACTCGCTCACACTTCTTGAACCATGCATCAATGGCTGGCGTATCAGTGGTGGACGCATCCCACAGATACAGTGGAGGTTGGTAATCTAGGACACACTAAAAGGGGGTAAAATTAGTGGCTGAATGTCTGAGTGTAGCAACCTTAGTGATGTGTGGTTGCTGATCAGATCATAAACGGCCACAGAAACCCAACTAGTATGGTGCAGGATATGTGTGTACAGTAGTTGCTGACTGGATCATAAACAGCCGCAGCAACTTTAGTGATGTACTATAGGATTTGTGTGTAGTTGCTGACTGGATCATAAAAGGCTTTAGCAACCTTGGTGGTGTAGTATAGGTTATGTGTGTAGTTGCTGACTGGTTTATAAACGGCCGCTGCAACTTAGTGTTGTAGTATAGGATATTGTGTGTAGTTGCTGTGTGTAGTTGCTGATTGGAACAGCAGTAACTTAGATGAGAATTGGGGTGGGCCCTATTTCTTTATACAAATCAATAAAATCAGAGCGATACTGACTGCTGCACAGTCATGTGTCAGCAGAGTAAACAGCAATGGACTGCAAACATAACCCTGAGGGGCCCCAATGCTCAGTGTGGTGCTGCTGGAGATATTGCTACTGACCCAGATGGACTGAGGTATCCCAGTTAGGAAGTCCAGAATCCAGTTGCAGAGGGAGGTGTTCAGGCCCAGCAGGCCCAGTTTTCCAGTCAGGTGCTTAGGAATGATGGTGTTGATCAAGTGAAGTCTATGAACAGCTGGGTCCACAGTTTTAGATGGGTTAACTGCATAGTTTTCCTCAATTGAGGTGATCTCACAGCAGTGGTGAGATGAGGCACATGGTTGTTTGGAGGAGAGGTGATCTTTCTCACTATCACATCTTTCTGTGCCACAAACCAAGTGTATAAGTTATTCAGCGCATCTGGAAAGGAGGCATTGCTATCACATGCAGTTCATATTGTCCTGTAGTTAGTGACATGCCCTTCCACATGTGCTGTGTGGCACCACTGTTCTTGAAGTGGCTGTGGATGCTCTGACCTTGTGTGTGCTTTGGCTCTCTGTTCACCCATTGTGTTCTCAGGGCCACACTGTCAAGTACTCTGAAGGCAGAGTCTCAGGCCCTCAGCAGTGCATGGACCTCCACATTATCCACAGCTTCTGGTAGGGTCATGTGGTGATTATCTTGGAGACAGTGATGTCATCAGTGCACTTTCTGGTGTAACTGGTCACTGATGAAATGTACTTCTCCAAGTTGATGTAGTTGCTGTCAGTTACAGCCTCCATAAACATGTCCCACTCAGTGTGTGCAAAACTGTTCTAAAAAGCAGAGATGGTTCCTGATGGCAGGGTTTACACTTGCTTCTGATCTGTTGGGACGATACATGAACTGCAGGAGGTCCAGTGAGGGGGACAGCCAAGACTAGATGTGCCTCATGACAAGCCTCTTGAAGCACTTCACGATGATGGGTGTGAATGCGATGAGACAGTAGTTATTGAGGCAGGATGCTGACCACTTCTTTGGCACAGGGACGATGGTGGTCACCTTGAGGCATGTGGGAATAATGGAGCTGCTCAGAGAGATGTTTAAGATGTCTGTAAGGACATCTGCCAGCTGGTCTGTGCATTCTCTGAGCACTCTTCCAGGGATGGTGTCTGGTCCAGCAGCTTTCCATGGATTAACTCTGCATAGAGTTTTATTCACTTCAGCTGTAGTGAGACAAAGCACCTGGTCAGTGGGAGGAGGGGTGGTCTTCCTCACTGTTATCTCATTCTGTGCCTTTACCTCATTCTAACCAAGCATAGGAGTTGTTCAGTGCATCTGGAAGGGAAGCATCACTGTCACAGGCAGGTGGTGTAGTCCTGTAATTAGTGATGGCTTGGATGCCCTGCCACAAATGCAGTGTGTTGCTGCTGTTTTGGAAGTGGCTGTGAATGCTCTGGCATGTGCATGCTTTGTGTCTCTGATCGCCCAGGGCATTTTGGTCCTAGCTGTTCTTAGGGCCGCCTTGTGACTCGATACACTGACACTGATCCAGTCATCTTCTGGAGAGACGGCGAAATCTGGAGGTGGTCACCCCTGTGTTTCAAGAACTGCCTGAATCTGAAGGTCTGCCCCTTATGTATTACCCAAGTTCGGAGCCCAGTAAATATTCATGTTCCCTTAGAGTATCAAGACTTGATGGAGGTTTTCAATAAAAGGAAGGCCGAAGGACTGGCCCATTGGCCATTTGACAGCAAAATTGACCTCCTCCCAGGTTGCACTCCTCTGAACGTGAAGCCATGGAGGAATATATTCACATCAGGCATTCCTCATTACTCGCCTCAGCAGGTTTCTTGTTTGTCGAAATGAGAGAAGGAGGGCTTCGGCCTTGCATGAATTACAGAGACCTGAATAATATCTTTAGCTTCTCACCTTCATCCCATCAGCCTTAGAACAGTTTCAAGGGGCCAAGGTTTTTACAAAGCTAGACCTTCACAGTGCATACAACATCAGAATCCAGGAGGGTGATGAGTGGAAAACGGCATTCAGTATGACGTTGGGCCACTACAAACATCGGGTCATGCAGTATGGCCTAGCCTCTGCATGAAGCATCTTCCAGCACTTAATTAACAAGGTCTTCAGGGACCTGTTAGGACATTGTGTTGTGGCTTACATTGATGACATTCTGGTTTATTCCCCTAACCTAGCCATACATGGCCAACAGGTTCGCCAGGTCCTGCTGAGCCTGCTGAGACACAAGCTTTTTGTGAAGAGAGAGAATTCCAGTTTCACCAACCACCAGTCAAGTTCCTGGGGTACTGCATCAGGCCTGAAGGAGTGGTAATGAACTGCCAGAAAGTAGAGGTCATCATTCAGTGGAAATGCCCCAACACGGTCAGAGAATTGCACAGATTCTTGGGTTTTGCTAACTTTTATAGAAGGTTCATAAAGAATTTCAGTCTCCAGGCAGCCCCCCTCACAGACCTGCTAAAGAGGGGACCCGAGACCCTGAGGTGGACCTCGAGCCTGACCAAGCCTTTCAATGCCTGAAGAAAGTGTTTGTCTTCGTGCCTATCCTGAGGTAGCATCCAGTGTCCTCCAGGCAAGCTGTTTGTGCCCTCATCCCTGCGTAACCCTCTCACCTGGGCCCACGTCACTCCAGGGACAGGGAGTACCTGACGCACTGCCAAGCTCATCCAAACTAAGTACTGGTGTCCCCATATTAACCTCGACATCCAGGAGTTCATTTCATTGTGCTCTGTCTGCACCCAAGCCAAGATTCCATGCACTTTACCAGCAGATTTCCTCACAGACTTACCTCAGTTACAGGGCATGACTGCTATCCTTGTTATCATTGACCGTTTCTCAAAAGGTGTGAGATCCCCCTGACAGGCCTTTCCACAGCCATGGAGACTGCAGAGATCCTCAGGTTCTACAACCTTCTCAAGGAAATAGTCAATGAGGTCACCAATTTATTTCCCATGTCTGGACCGCCTTCATGGAGAAGCTCGGCATCATGGTAAGTCTGACCTCAGGTTTTCATCCCCAGGCTAACGACCAGGCTGAGCGCATTAACCAGGAGCTGGTGAAGTTTCTCCAGCTGTATTGCCAGGATCAGTCCCAAGACTGAGTACACTACCTTCCCTGGGCTGAAAATGCACAGAATTCAATCAAGGAATCCTACACAGGCCTCACTCCTCGACCCCCTCATAACCCAAGAATTTCATGCCAGACATCCCCACAAACCAGGTCAACCCAAAAGAAGAGAGAGGGATCCCAGAGGTAGCCCCTTGGAGGAGGATCTGTCATGTCTATGTCGAGGGACTACAACCCACAGGGCCCATCTGATTAGGTGCACCTGCTGGCAGCCATTTTGGCAATCAGCTCAAGGCCCATAATGGGGAGATAAAAGGGACTGCTTAGGCCTCCTGAGCACAGATTAACATGAATGTTATATCTTTCTCCACATTTCATGGACAACTTTGCTTCTGCAAACTTCAGTACACTTGCCACTGTGTCTTAGTTTAATCTTGGGCAAGTTTAGTTCCTTTGATGTTTTCACACTAAGTCTTTGTGTTTCCCCTTAGTCAGACTTGTGTCTTGCTGTGGTGTAGCCCTGTCACATGAAACTGTCTTCCACAGCCTCACCTTGGTACAGGATTTGGCTGTTCCTCACCCAGGTTTAAGCTCCTACACAGCTGTTTATGTTTCAGTTAATGACTGTGTTTTAGCCTACATGTAAAATTTATCATCATTAGCACTTGTTTGGTATAATTGGTTGATCATACACCTTAATTTTAATTTTGATAATTATGGCTAGTAGCTCATGAACATCCACTATCTGATTATTAGAATATTTACTTTGAGGCTGGTGTCAGAGCATCAAGACATATGTCTTCAGAAAAGAGGCTACTACTGCTGCTTTCCTAATATCAAGCCACTCCTGAACCAGAGCAATGTCAGAAGTGTCTTACCTGGGCTCAGGAGAAAAATAACTGGACCGATGCTCACTGGTCCTTTTTACAGATTAAACTCTTGTATCTTAATTTTTCATTTCATTTGGAAATCAAGGTCCTAGAGTCTGGAGGAAGAGTGGAGACAAACAGAATCCAAGGTGTCTGAAGACCAGTGCAAAGTTTCTACAGTCTGTGATAGTCTGAGGTGCCATGCCATCTGTTGGTGTTGGTCCACTCTGTTTTATCAAGTCCAAACTAAATTTTGAGCAGCAATGTACCAGGAGATTTTAGAGCATCTGTTGACAAGCTTTATGGAGATGCCAATTTCCTTTTCCAGCAGGACTTAGCAGCTGCCCACAGGGCCAAAACTACTACCAAATATCTTGCTGACCATTATATTACTGTGCTTGACTGGCCAGACAACTCTCTAGATTTGAAGTCCATAGAGAATGTATGGGCTATTGTCAAGAGGAAGATAAGAAACACTTGACCCAGTAATACAGACAAGCTGAAGGGCACTATCAAAACACCCTGGGCTTCAGTAACATCTCAGCAGTGCCACAAGCCTCCTTGCCATGCCACACTGATGCAGTAATTCATGTTAAAGGAGCCCCAGCCAATTATTTAATAATTTATTTATATTCAATAAGTTAACAGTGTTGTCAAAATTTGGACATTTCTGCATTGTGCATCCTTTTTTGTTTGATCTTATGAAATATTATAATATTTGAGATACTGGATTTCAGATTTTCATGAGCAATAAGACATACTGATCAAAATGAAAACAAAAAGGCTTGAAATACATCTTGTGTAATGAATATGCCATTTTGAATAAAATTCTGAACAAAACTGGACTTTTTCATGACATTCATAATTTTTATTATATATTTTTTTAGATGCACTATTGTATATATATATATATATATATATATATATATAGGAGCTCTGTTGTGGGCTTCACGATGGTGTGTGGGTGAGTGGGGGATTTTGTGGAGTGTGTTTGGGTATGGATGCTGGTAGTGTTTAGAAGGAAGTGGTATAATGAATGTGGTGAAGGACCATTTGAAGTTGTTCACAGTACAGGAACTGCAGACCTGGTTAAAGGGTCTCCAACATGGTACCATTTTTCACATTGTGTTAAGACGCCAAGTGATGAGTCACCATATTCACAGAGTCATAACAATGAGGGTTCAAGACGGTCAAAAGAAAATGCGAAAAAAGGTGAAGAAGCTGAAATGCACGAAGATCTCCAGAGCCGAAGTTCAGAAGAAAAGGTTGTCCGGGTTGTGGACGATGCTAATGGTTCTGAGTGCATGCCTGATGATGTCAGGGGAGGCTCTGTGGTTAACGTACAGGGAAAAAGGTTTGGTGACATTGAGATGCAACATGTCCCAGGAACAGCAGAGCCTAGATCAGCTGAGGGTGAAGGACCAAAGATTGCAGAGAGCAGTGAATTCACTACAAGAGGAGCCAAGTATCCAGTTGAAGAACACAGTCCCAGACCAGTTCGGAGAAGAGTCAAACCAAAACGCTACGATAGTTAGAGATGTGGTTGTTGTGGAAGGTAATAATGTGTCACATGTTACTACAGTGACACCTCAGATGACTTCAATGGTGACGTCTCATCCGGTGATGGTGGTTAGAGCAAAGTTAGGGAAAGTGGTTACTCTTCCTTGTCGGTGTAGGAGATTCAATGTGGGAGATAAAACCTTTGGATCAGAGAAAATATCTCTTGTATAATGATATAAGATGGACAAAGATTAGGGGTGATTTTTCTCTTATTTTGCAAAATGTTTCATGGATAGATCAAGGAGAATATACTCATACTTATTTAGAGCCAGAGTTTAGGAATATTCTGTTGTATAATGTATGGACAGCAGGTTATATAACTCGTAGGATAATACTTGTGATAAGAGATACAAGTCCTGCTGGTGAAGCAATGACTGTTAGAAGGGTTCAGGAACAATCTACAGTAATGACAGGTTTGAAGGTTGGTAGTGTAAGGGAGAATATTACTACTTTAGGTACAGAAATAACTGTGAATGGTGATGTAAGGATGTAGACTAGTACTTCAGTGAACGGTGAAGTGTAAGGAGGTTACTAGGGAGATGGTGACAGCATCTAGTTTTATCACGCCAGAGCATATCACAAGTATGACTGAACCTAGTGTGACGTTTGCTAATAGATCAGTGACAGCATTTTCATTGCCACTAAATAGTGTAAATGTGCCATCAACACTAAATATGACATCTTTGAATATTGAGGAAGTAGTTAATGTAAACCAAAAGCCGACATTACAGATGGAGCTTAGTATGAATAGTACTGATAATGTTGTGGACACTAGAGAACTGATGGTGGATGAGAATGAGGAGGATGCATTTGAAAAGGAGTTGAAAGTTATTTTAAATGCAACAGAAGATCATTTTGATTCTGACTGGGTACCGGATGACATGACTGACCAATACTGTGCTTTGCAGAAAAGAGAAAGCATATGGATTTGAGTTGCAGACCCATTTGCAGGAAGAAATGTATGGTTTCAGCAATTGACTCATTCTGTGAGATCAGTGAGTAAAGTGAATTGTCCATGTGTAGTGAAGGTTCCAACACCAGGTTCATGGTCTTTAATTTTAGAAGTGGTACCAGAACCGTTAGCCAAATGTCAATATTATGTAGTATCATGGTTATTGTATGACCAACACTCACCATATAATAGTTGGATGGCTATGTCATCAAATTTGTTTAAACCTCAATCAGTGTGTGCTTGGTTAAGCAACAGCCATATATAAATCTACTTGATCAGCATGAGGATGTGATGACAGCCATTCCTGATGCAATGGAGATGAAATCAGTACAGGCTGAAAATTGTTTTTGTTCCAATGATACCCATGAAGGTCCGGGGATGTTCATGGGAATATCAGAGTGTAAGACTTATATGATGACTTTGGGTGACCGTAAGCAGTACCCTTGTAACTCTGATGGTACAGTATCAAATCTCACCAGGAAATTTAAATTAGGGAATTTGAAGGATATTTGCTGGGTCTGTGGTGATAAAGCTTATAGATTTCTGCCATATGTATGGACAGGTTGTTGTTATATGGCAACATTAAAGCTGCCATATGAAGTTTTTACTATAGGGACAGGACAAGCTCCTAGTCGGAACTCATCTGGTGGTCATCTGGGAAATGACTTTATAGTAAATGAGACTTAAGTGCCAAAAAGTGGGGAAATATGTAATATCTGGCCTTCAGTGTTCTTTTAGAAATGCACAGAAGGTCCTTGTGGCCTCTCTGGTAATTAATCAGATATGGTCTTGATTTTGAACAAAAGAAACTATACATTGAGGGTAGTCTAAAATGACTTATATGCCCAGACTGAATGACACCAAGGATGTTTCGTTTGGTATATAAGATCCCAGCCTAGCTTTAATTCTTCAGAGTGTGGATCTGGCTACAGCATTCTCCAAGCACTTCTGGGGCTTGTAAATGATACTTGTCTGATTCTGTTATTATTTGATATTTGTATTAATAAATTTCTTTACAAAGAAGAGTGTCAGCAGAGATTCTTTACCTCAAATTCTTTGCATCATCACTGACAAGAGATACCAGAACTCTCCTTCCCCTGGCATTGTGGACAGGGCTGCCCACCACTCCAGGCCAGTTTGCTCACCTCACTAGTGTATGTATAGCGTTTCACTGCACGGACGGGGCAAAGGTCATTCCTCTGTGTGCAAGCACAATCGGTCAATACTTCACTTTCACCTTCACTTTGTTATTTACTGGCCGATTAATTTATTCTGTTCTGTTCCTACAGTCAGTAAATCTAAAGATGATAAAATATATGAAATGTCTGATATGGCATAGAACATTCTAAGTGCATTTACAATGAATTGTGCATAGATGAGTCAAAGAAATCTGATAAATATGGAATATTCTAAGGTTTTTGCATTTTTAATAGCTTATTTTTAAAGCACAATACAATCACACTTGATGTTCTAACCCATTCTGATTTACAGATAAACATATTTCTGTATGGTTATGTAGACCCATATATACCTATAGTGTATTCTGAATAATGCATTCATTTGAATTTTGGACAGTATTTAGTAAACATAATTCTAACATTGACAAAGTTGTATTTGTAAAAAAAAGTGATTAAAAACATGAAACTGCAACAGTTCACCTGATTATTCCGTATAACAAAAAGATGATGCAACAGACAGATACAAGTAGAATACCTTAGCAATAACATGAGTTTAAAAACATGTATAACATTTTTTGCTGTTAAATTGTTTTATTGGACTTTGTCTTCTCTTCACAAATGGTAGTATTTTTGCAGGGTTTTTTTTTTCATTTAATATTGAAGGTATGCTTCAAACTGATAAGAGCCTGCTCTTTCGTGATTCTCTTCCATTCAGCTGGATACGCAGCTGGATCTGCTTCAAACTGTTCAGCAAATCTGTCATTGAATGTCACCATCACATACTTCCAGTAATCTGAGGCTGTTGTAGACATGTCAGGTGCAATGTCCCAGTCTGGGTAGTATTTCTTGTAGTCTTTGAAGGGATGAGCTTCAAAATTTGTTTCATGACTTCGAAACGTTCCATTACCATGTAGACTAGATGTACAAATCTCTTCACAGAGAGCATTAGTCTTTGCATATATGAAACCACCAAGTCCTTTTGGTCTATGTAGACCTGCATGGTGCTGTTGATGTTTCTTTCCTCCTGCTTCACATGGTGTTTTACAAAAGGGACACTTCCTCCCACATCCAAACACCCTCTTAAAGAGTTCATTTTGGGGCTTTACAGACACATTGTTCAGTGTCTCTTGTATATCAGTTGATCTGGAGATCTCATCTGTTAGCTGTAGTTTCATGTTGCCTATACATTCATAGAGACTTTTGGTGAAGGGGGCACAACAGCTTGTATTCTGAAAGAGGACCCCTTCCACTGTGTTC
>JAOTRJ010158768.1:0-10000 GCA_028564905.1 Leptodoras praelongus
TGGCCACCAGGCTGGTCCAGTTTAGCCATGAAACCTCCCACACTACAATGACAGGTGTTCCAGTTTCATTGTCTAACACCTGTGTGTGTGTGTGTGTGTGTGTGTATGTATGTATATATATATATATATGTATGTATATATAGTGTGTGTGTGTGTGTGTTAATAATAAATGGATTATTAGCCTGTGTTTGCTAGACTTCCTGGACCTGTAACCCGTGTAACTGCTTTCCATCTAAATGTTTTATAGTTCCTGAACCTGAAGGTAGATGTTGGTGCTGTGTTACAGATGTGCTGCATTTTGAGGTCATGGGAAAATAAAGTGCAGCGCCGCTGTGTTGACCCTTTCTGCTGCAGACGTGCCAGTCTTTGGCGAGCGCGTCCTGTTTGCTCTTCCAGCTGCCTCTATAAACTGCACACTTGTGCCTGGAATGACACCAGCCCCCACCCCACCCCACCCCACCCCACGCTCCCTTGTTGTCCGTGGCCGTAATAAGCTGCAGCTGTTGCCTGCGTTTCATCTGCACCGTCGTGCAGGACGGCGGCGCAGTCTCCCAGGCCCGAGCTCCAAGATGGAATAGCGGGACTTTTAAGTGTTCCCTAAAACGTTTCAGAGCGCTGTGCTGTCTCAGCACTTCAGGAACACGGAGACGGGAACGCGGCGCGGCTGTTGTCCGTTTGCCTCTCGTTGTGTGCTCTCGGGAATCCCTGAGGTCTCACCTTTTACGCTGTTTAGCAGTTCACAGACCTGAGACGCACCTCAGGATGTTCTCGTTCTGGAGAACTCATCACTTCAGCCGTGATGTCATCCTGCATTTCTATAAACATGATCGGTGTTCGGTCTCGGGTGTTATTTTTAATCTCTGGCTTCAATCTCCTGATTCAGCTTCACCTTCATGCCTTGTGTTTGCCTTTAGGGCTGTTTTGCCTCCATGTCGGGTTGTTATGCTGGTGTTGCTCTGTAATGCTGAGCAAACGAATTGCACGATGAAGCAGAGTTGATTTATTTTCCCATAGAAGCCGGGGGCGTTATCACAGCGGTTTAGCCAACGATTACGCTTTTTAACTGTTTAAACAACGACTCCTCAGACTCTTTATCTGTTTGTAGTGGCTTTTATTACCCAGGTGGAAAATCTCTTCCCTGAACAGCTTCTCGTAAGCGTAACCCCGTCTCTCCGGTGGAGAGTGACACTGGAGGCTCCTTCATATACGTCCTTATTTGGTCACGACCAATTATGGCGTTTGGCAGACGCCCTTATCCAGAGTGACTTACATTTATCTCATTTATACACCTGAGCAGGTGAGGGTTAGGGGCCTTGCTCAGGGGCCCAACAGTGGCAGCTTGGTGGTGGTGGGGCTTGAACCCCCAACCTTCTATTCAGTAACCCAACACCTTCACCACTGAGCCACCCCTGCCCTGCCAGGGTTCCCACGACCAGTTCCCACCCGTTAGGATTTCCTCTCTCTCTCTCTCTCTCTATTGTAAAAGTCTCCTTAAAGCCATTAAACTAAACAAACCTGTAAAATCCAGCTGCGTTACTGTCAGAGCCGCGGTTATACAAAGTTACTCAACACCTCCTGACCAATCAGAGCCTCCGCTTCCATACGAACTTAACGCCCAAGGACGTTACCCTGAAGCGCAGGGTATTATTTTCACTATATCTTATTGTATGACGGAAGGCTTTGGAATGCAGCGCCCATGATTAACCTTTAGAGCATTAGCATGGCGCGAGTGCTCTCGCCGCCTCTTTAGAGATTTAAAAGGCACGACCTCGTATCCAAACTCTTGTCTCCGGTCACCTCTGTCGTCCTGCAAACTGCGCCTGCTAGCGCCTGGGGAGTACTGGCGATAAAAGCATCATGCCATGTCCTGCTTCCTGCAGTCTCCGTCTGCGCGGTGGGTGGGGAAGGGTATCTATTAATATCCCTGCCGTGTGTGCACACACACACACACTCACACTTTCAGCCTCTTCCCTGGATGCTTCACGGCGAACTTTTAGCGCTTGTCCTCGCGGAGCGTGTTGACGGACTGAGTAATGCGACCCGCTAGCTCGGAGACCGTATAAACTAGCCTTAGTGGATTTAATCAACAGCATTTAATCGACTGAGCAATAACGGAGGAGAAAGTACTTAGGAAAGTCAAGCTGACTTCCTCTTAAAGTCGTCCTGATTAAAGCTTTCACACACACACACACACACACACACACACACACACACACACACGAGGACCTGCTGGCTGGAAGTGAACCCTCTCTCCATCTCCATCACCCTCGTCACAGCCTGACCCGTCGCTTTACGGCAAGCCGAGCCGAGAGATCATAAAAATGCAGACACCGTCCTCGTGTCCTCACGTCCTCGCGTCCTCGGTCGTCGTCCTCCAGACGAGCTCTTCTCTCACTCTGCACCCAGCAAGGCGGAAAAAACATTTAAGGACACGATCACCTTAACTATCAGCGCTACAGACTGTATGCTGCGTAAGGAATAAAAACAAGTCCACTGTTTTCCTGTGAAAGAACATTTTTCTTATTTTCCTCGTCCTCATCCTCGTCCTCATCCTCGTCTTCCAGGCCGCCCTAATCACTTCATCCCGCATCCATTTTTTGCGCATGAACTCTTCATAGCTCTTGCTCTTTATCCATTTGACTTTTTATCCGTTTATAGTTGCTTTCCATGTAAAAGGAGATCTCGCGCGCATTATAGCAGCGATAAACGCCCCTTCCTTCTCCGGCCTCACTTGTTCTCTCTCACTCGACACGCTGAAAGTAGAGACTCCTTCCATAAACACTTCCTTTCCCCAAATTTCCACGTGAACGAGCGGTTGCTATGGAAACCGCAGACCGTATTCATGGTTTAAATGTGTTCAGCCGTCCGGATTTCCTTAGCAGCCGTATTTACTTATTTATTTGTTTGTTTGTTTGTTTATTTAGAGAATAACCCAGTGGGGTTGGGAATCTCTTAAAGCAGCAGGAAGCCGATTCCACGAAAGGAAATGCAGATTGTCTGAAACGGCTGCAGTTAGAGAACCCTGACCGCTTTAAAAAAACACACAGAGCCGAATCCATCAGATGTGCCGATGCGCCTCGTGAGTGGCTTCCGTGGAAATGAACTGTTTTTTCTGTCTGTGTGTTTGTTCAACACTATTATAACACCGCCAACAGGAAATGAAAGCAATGGAAATAATCAGGGCAATTATGGAGATAAGCTGACGAACACAGGGGCTCGTTAACGCCGAGGCTTCGGGAGGCTTCACCTTCACTACAGCACCGATCCTCAATCCTTTCTTTAATTCTCATTACAGACGATCATGGCCGCCCGCGCTTTAGAGCGGAGGATCCTCTAACGCTTTCCTGGCAGTGAGCTGTGTAGGTTTACTTTGTGAGTATAGTTTACTGTGGGTTTGGCATAACGTTATTCCGGCCCTCTCTGATGCTGTGCCTGAGATCCCCGTACGCGTTGTGTAATTGTTTTGGTCTGACTGTAAAGTCGAGTAAACGGCCTGGTCCGTGGCGTGAATGCTCCGTGTTGTGTCCTCGCTGTATGACTCACCCTGCCGTCTGGGCCTCAGTGCCTCGGAGGCACGGCCCAGCTGCCCCTCCTCCGCGCCTCCGGGACAATGCGCCTCCTTTTAGCGCCGTCATGTGCCGCTTATTAAAGTAAAACACGGCCACAGCGTGACAACAGACCCACCATTATGTCCATCATGGCCTCTCGGTGTCTCACGCTGTAAGCGACTCTAATTACGTCCTTTTATTTAGACGCCAAGCCGTGCATCATGTCCCGGGCTCCCGAAGTGTCATCTGTGTCAATAGATTTGGATAATCACATGGCTGCACGCACAGATGTTCCCGGACCGCGAGCACGTGACGTTTTGGAACACTGGAGCTCTGTACGGCTGGCTGTGTTGTTAGTGCTGTGTGTTACAGCTCACCACAGTACGGCCTTGGACCTGCTGTAAATAACGCTGTTTATGTTTGTAGAGAAGACGCTGTGGGTCTGAGGGGTATTTCCTGAGGGATTCGTGCTTTCCTGACAGCTGATGCACCAGGCTGAGGGTTAGAGCAGACGCACAGTGAGAACGTACAAGGCCCCGAGGACAAACACCACCGAATTAGTGCTAATTTAGCCGTCTGAGTCCCATGTGCACCAAAGCCTCCTTTTCTCCCGAGAACATCGGCAGATGTGAGCAGCGCCTCCTCTTCTGAAAACTGTTACTGTTATGTTTCTGAAGCGTGGCGATTGTGGTGCACCTCCATCCACCAGGTCACCTCCAACATTAGTCACAAACGACGGACGCTGTAGAAACTTACACATAAGATCAGCTCTTATCCATCCATCCATCCGCTATCTACCTTACCTTCCATTCATCCCTCTCTCTGAACATCAGTCAGTTCAAATTGCCAATTATACATCCATCCATCCATCCACCCATCCATTTAAATGTCTGTCCATCTGTCCATCCAAACATCCATCCACCCAAATGTCTCTCCATCTACCCAAACATTCATCCATTTCTGTATTAAAACTTTCATTCATCCGTTTATCTAAACAAATATTAACCCTATTAACATCCATCCGTCTGAACATCTGTATGTAAGGCCATCTACCTGTCCGTCCATCCATCCAGTAGTCGCTATCTACCTTACCTTCCATTCATCCCTCTCTCTAAACATCAGTCAGGTCAAATTGCCACACATTATACATCCATCCATCCATCCATCCATTTAAATGTCTGTCCATTTGTCTATCAGTTTAAACAGCCATCGCTCCATCCAAACATCCCCCCATCCAAACATCCCTCCATCCACCCAAACCTTCATCCATCTGTATATTAATTTTATGTTTATCTAAATAAATATTAACCCAGATAACGTCCATCCCTCTCTCTAAACATCAATTAAAATGTCTATTTATATACCCAAACATCCCCTCATCCATCCATCGGTTTAAACATCCATCTGTCCGTCCAGCCATCTACCCAAACATTTATCCATCTGTGTATTAAAACATTCACTCATCTGTTTATCTAAACAAATATTAATCAAATTAACATTCATTCATCCAAACATCTGTCTATCCATCCATCCATCCATCCATCCATCCATCCAACATTTCTAATATCCCAACTTCCATTTAAATTTCTGTGCATCCATTCATCCATCAGTTTAAACATCCATCCCTCCACCCAAACATTTATCCATCTGTGTATTAAAACATTCACCCAGATGTTTATCTAAACAAATATTAATCCAGTTAACATCCATTCATCCAAACATCTATCTATCCATCCATCATCTGTCTGTTCATCCTCCCATACATCAATTTTATCCATTGAAACATTAGAAAATCTGTCTATGCATCCATCCAGTCTTCCATCCGTTCCTCCTATCCTCCATATGTCATATCAAATGTACCTTTATCCATTCCGCTGCCCATTCATCTGCTCGTCCTTTCATCTATTCGTCCACCACAGATTGTTCCTTGACCTGCTCCTGGCGGTATTTTTAGCATCATTTACTCAGTAATCACGTCTGTGGCTCTTACTTTGTCCTTTTGACTTCTACAAGGTACCTGGAGTTTTCTCATCAGCGCCTAATAGCAGAACGCTTGTTGACGTTTCTTTTCTGGCCCAGAACACCGTGACCTTTCGTCTATTGTACAAAGCAATTACTGTATTTCTGAGCTTCCTCAAACAGCCTCTGGTCTGCAGTTGAGCTCTGTGCTCCTCTTCGCTTGTGTGTTCTCAAAACTGGCTCTTTAGGTGATGTGGTTTATGTCCTGCTGGCTTTCTGTGTTGGAAAAACACCACGCCGCACCACCGCTGAAGATAAAGCACCTTATTCAAACGCCAGCATCCTTCCAGCGCCAGGACATCAGCCACTCGGATGCCACTCGGATGCCACTGCGTTTAGAGCGTTTGACTTTATACCTCGTGTTTATATTGTGTCCACCTACATCACATGACCCCTGATGAAATGGCTTTGATCTTAATTAGGGATGCGTAGGAAAAAAAACCTTGTTTCTTCAGATGAAGTATGAGTCCATGTTAATGCTGGGGCTGAACATCTCGTCTGTCTCTGGGCCCCTCTGGTCCCCTGGTTTACTTCATGGCCATGGAAAGTGCACTTGGTCTACCAGACTTGTTCTTTACAGTGTTAGCGAAGGTGCAGGGAGTCCACAGTAATGAATCACCTCCTGCAGATGCCAGCACATCATTCTGCCTTATCGTTCTCTGTCCACTCACCGGGCCAGGCTTTGATCCTGGGGCTATCTGCTGAGATGGAGATGGTACCTGGTCCAGCAGATTTCTGGGTCAGTGTGATAATGCGATGCCTGGCACGCTGACTCTAGTGTTCATATAGAAACACAGCTGGAGCTGATGATTGGTCAGAAGCTGTTCATTACTGTTCTACAACACATAGCTAAAGGTTCTCACGAGCCCACCAGTGGTCTGCGGTTCCCCTAATCCTCCTGTAGCAGGAATGACCTCATGAACAAACCCACACGTTTTCCTTCATCAGCCCAGAGGTGTTTTGATACTTGTTTCTTTTTGAGAATGAGTCACACGAGACGTTTTGAAGCAGTCACCCCCCTGCAGTGCATCTCTAACAGGACTTTGTGTTGTTTTTATGCAAATTCTTGCAAAGCGACCTACTTGGGTTCTGCAAGTGTGTGAGCATTTCCAGAATATTGACTCATACACATACACACACACCCTTTCCTTTTCTACCCATTACGGCGCCTTGGATTGATTTACAGCCTCAGGTGTTTACAGCGATACCCGAGCGTTGATCTTAGGGATGCGTCGGGACAGGTACTGAGCCTGTGTATTATTGATCCTGTGTCATGCTCACCAGGTGATGCTACATGATATGCGGACGAACAGGTGACAGGAAATGACTGCGATCTGGGAACGTTTCACGGGTAATGCTCAGATACAGTGCAGGTAACCTGATAGAACATCTTAAACAAGAAATACTGTACAAAAGGGAAACAAAGCCTGCTCTTCATCCAGTCCAAGCTAACTAATCTAGCTAGCTAATGCACTTTATTCTGCATTAAAATAACCCAAGTTAATACTGCCAAGTATCAGCAAGTTCCACCCCCCCTCCCCCTTCACCCCAGGTTCTCAGTGGGATAAATTGCTAGTGGTTCAGTGAGGTTAATAAACATGGACGTGTGGAGCTCATGGTGGATTCTGGCCGTGTGGTCGTCCTGATTTGATTCCACTTCTGCACTCCATGAACAGCCTTTTCTTTATATATATATATATGGCTGTTTTTTCCCTCTCCACCACTTCCCAGGGTTCCAGAGCCAGGCAGTTAATCTTGACGAAGTGCCAGTGCTGCTGCTCGTCCTTGCTTGTGGCGTTGCATCACATTGCGAGTTTACCCCACCTGCCTGGAGCTGACTTACCCCCAACGTCCTGATTATCCAGCACGGCTCCCCAAACCCTCCCCAGAACATCTCTGTCCAGCGGTGCTCCGTGTTCACAGCCTCCTCTTTTTGACAGCCTCATTTCTCAGTGCCGTGCCCCAAAGGCTGAGCTGCCTCGCTGCCTCGCCTCGCTGCCTGCTGCTTCCCAGACTTCACTTCCTGCCCAGAACAAACATGTCCGTCCAAATAACCGTGCCAGGGTTTTACTGGGAGCACGGCCTCCTTGCTGACATTCCGAACGGCACACGGCTTTTTGTCTTTTACTTCCTTTTGTTTTCTGTTCCAGCCTGGAGCACACGTTTCGAAATGCCTCATGGTGGTGAGCAAAGATAGCAGAATGCTTATTTGCATTTCTGAGAAGCAACAACATGGTCCAGCTGCTTTGTCATGTTTCTGTCAAACCCTCAAACAGGAACCCTGTAAAACCTGCTGTAAAACAGCGGTCACAACTGGATGCACAGTCAGCAGAACCCAGAATAATATTGAGCAACGTTTTGGGGAAATAAGACCCAGATATGCCTCTGGTGCTGCTTCTCCGATCACGTGCACATGAAAGAAAGAAGGGCTGAAAAACAGACGTCACCTGTTCAGAGGGCGTGGAAGAACTTTATACACCCGGACCTTAATGAACTTTAATTCATGACTTATCGTGCAGAAGACGTTTGGTTTGGAGTTGATTTGAAGACCAGAGCAGCAGAGACTTGCTGAAGGCTGAAGACAGGAATCTCATTTCCAAGCCAAAGCGGTGATGAATAGTTAAAAAGCGCCTGTAGGAAAACAGCAGCCGCTCTGCTGCCTTGTAAAATTGTTCATGTGATTTTTATTGCACTCGTTTTTCCACCTCTGCCCTCCGTTCTTGGAGGAACCTCTAGGGAACTCGGCGTCTTCTTCTCATCTTCCCAGAGGTTCATGTTCATGGTCAGGGGCGATGGATGAGTGCTGGACGAGTGTGGCGGTGTTCTGGAGGGATTATGAAGGTGATCCATGGAGCAGGAGGGGCGTTTATAGCCGGGCATTTTTATGGTGTGTAAATCCTTCTATTTGTGGATGGATCTACGGACGGATGGATGGATGGATGGATGGATGGATGGACAGTTGACCAAAAGAAGCAATAGGAAAGCAGAGAGCTGGATTCCTCAAGTCTTCCACTCCATTTCAAACCCATTCGTCCAACCCTTCAGGATTAAATGGACACGTCGGCCCGTCCTCACTCGTCTGTTTCTCTTCTGTCCGTTTGGCCGATTGTTTACCCAGGCGTCCGACACATCTGTCCATCCATCCATCTATCATGAAGTTGTTAACAATAGATGGGTGACGCTATAGGAAAGTTCTCCACTTCTCTTGTCCATCTAAAGTCATACCATCCATCTGTCCATCCATCCAGTCATCCATTCATGTCATGTATTCCCTCTTTCATATTGTCTATCAAAGCACTCATCCATCCATCCATCAATCAGCGTCCTCCATGTAACCATCCACCATTCCAGTTCATCCATCCATTTATACACATCCTTTTAATGCCACTCCTCCATTCTTTAAAATCATCTCTATTAACCTGAATCTCCATTCATCCACCCATCCATGCATTCATTCGTCCATCTATCCATCAAGGCAGCAATCTATTTGTTCGTCAGTTTAATCAGCGTCCCCTGACCTACCCCTCAGATCTGTCCATCCGTCTGCACAAAATTTAAACCACCGCGCATTTAAACCATCTACACATCTACATATACAGGCATTCCATCCATCCACCCATCCATCCATCCGTCCGTCCATCCGTCCATCCATCCGTCCATCCATCCATCCATCCATCTGTCCGTCCATCTCTTCTTGGAAGAGAATCTTATCCATCTGTCCACCCGTGTAATCCGTTTGTTGAAGAGCATGTCTGCTATCCTTTTTATCCATCCATCTATCCATCCATTTGATCAGCCATCCATCCATCCATCCACCCCCCCCCTGCCTGAACTCTAGCAGCTGAGATTTTTGCTGTTTATGATGAAATGAAAACACGAGAACTCTTTTGGGGATGAAGGTTGGAGTAACGGACTGAGAACATAATACCGTAGCCTGAAATCTTTATGGAATACCGTAGTGTGTGTGTGTGTGTGTGTGTGTGTGTGTGTATACTAAATACTTCAGTGTTGCTGCTGTAATGCTTCATGACAGAGCAGATATCTGGAATGCAGCTGGGGAGCTTACACTAACAGAGTGTGTGTGTGTGTGTGTGTGTGTTTTTACTTTCTGGTGCCCCAAGTCAAATAATTTGCCTCTTGTTTCAGTTGCGTGGCCGTGCTGTGTGTGTGTTTAGGGTGTAAACACTCGCCGTCCCTGACCTGGTTTAACCTCCTAACGTTTAACAGCTCGTCCGCGAGTCCAGCGTCGAACATCTCGCGGCTCGCGGCTCGCTAAACGCTCCGTTTTTACCGTTTACTCAGCGTTTCTCTTGTTTTTGTCTCCGTTCCGGATGAGAGCACCTCACCTGTGAACAATACTGCAGAGGAAAGCTTTAATCGTCACGTAAAACTGTTTGTGTTCTTGTTTTGAAAACGTGACTGACTTCCCCCTC
>JAOTRJ010158813.1:0-11744 GCA_028564905.1 Leptodoras praelongus
GAGACCGTAATTTCGTTCCACCCCATGTACCACATGTGATGCGAATGACAATAAAGTCTCCTTGAATCCTTGAATATTTTAAATGAGATTGTGGAACAGTCAACAAATTTGTTGGCAGACCAAAATGTCCTTTGTGCTTTGTAAGGACATAACATATCACTGATGCACAGTGAAGCCACACCATGAAGAGCCTTAAAAACAAAAAGTAAAACTTTAAATTGGACCCTATAGCTAATGGGGAGCCAATGCATGGAGACCAGGACAGGTGTGATATGTTCCGTTTTTTTTTTGTACGAGTAAATAATATGGCTGCATCATTTTGAATGAGCTGCAAATGGGACAAAGAGGACTGATAGACGCCTGTGTAAAAAGAGTTAAAGTAATCAAGGCATGATGTAATAAAATCGTGTATGACTTTCACAAGTTCCTTAAATGATAAAATGGATTTCAGCTTGGCAATGTGTCTTAATTGGTAAAAGCTCCTATTTACAACAGAGTTGATTTGTTTATCAATTTAATTTAAGAGCAGGACCAAAAATAAAACCAAAATTTTAGCACCACTGGACAAATTAGGTAAAATATGTTTCAAATTGTCATCAATATTTTAGAAGTTTGATGATGAACCAAAGATGACTAACTCAGATTTGCTTTGATTAAGCTGAGGGAAGTTATTGGTTAACCACTACCTGACTTCCTTCTTGCATTCAGAGAGCCTAGACAAATAAGGTTTATCCCCAGATTTAAGGGGAAGATATAGCTGGGTATAATCTGCATAGCAATGGTAAAAATCTGAAAAGAAAAAAATTTCCCAAGGGGGCCAGATATAATGAAAAAATAACAGGACCCAGGAATGAGCCTTGTGGTAAACCATAGGTGATGGGGGTAGATTTATAGTCAATTTACCCAATTGAACGGCAAACAATCAGTCTATCAGATAAGAGGAAAACCAACATAGAGCTCTCCTCTGTATCCCAGCAAAGCAGTTAAGACTCTTTAAAAGAATATTGTGGTCAACTGTGTCAAATGCTGCAGTAACATAACTAAAATGACACACTGGCTAGAATCGAGAAAGTAATTGTCATTAGTCAGTTTAAGTAGGGCTGACTCGTAATACTGTATCGTGTACTGTGATAAGCCCTGAAACCCGACTGGAACTTATCCTGGTCCAAATTTTGCTCTCAGCTAAATATGATAGCTAGAGCTACCTTCTCTAAAACTTTTGATAAAAATGGTAATTTGGAAATAGGATAATAATAATAATAATAATAATAATAATAATAATAATAATTAGAGAAGGAGGTGGAATCTAAGTTAGGCTTTTTGATGAGAGGGTGAATCACAGCATGTTTAAAACACAAAGGGACATGCCCATTTATAAGACTGTAGTTGATGATGGACAGAACATAAGGGCCAACAGTGTCCCAAATATTCTTAAGTGTTACATCAGCGGCCACTAGGGGCCACCACTTGACCTTAGCCTCAGACTCCCACAGAGGCAGAGGAAGACCCACTTCCAGCATCACCCGGAGGTAGCTCGGCCAGATCACCTCCACCTGCGCCTTATTGGGGAGGAGAGCCCTCATTGGCTCTCCCTCCTTATTTAAGGTGCCTTCTGGCTGGGCTTCCTTGCGGGTCAATGGCAATATCCACAACGAGATTCCATCCAAAGCTAAGTGCATTTCCTTCTTGTATTGTTGGATTCTGACTAGCACTAGTGCTTGCTTTCTCGTATCTGTAGTTCCCGTTTTCTAGTTTGATCTGATTCGTTTCCTAATTCTTGCCTTTTGGTTTTCATTCTGCTCTTTGTGTACAGATTCCAAGCCAGAGCGCGGAGCATGGACTGACGCTGTTTTTTGGAGCTAGGACTCTCTTCCGCTACGGCGCTGTTTGTGTTTCGCCTTTTCCCTTTTGTTTTTTTGCTCCCGCTCTGTGCTGTTGTTTATTTTTGAAAGACAAGTGCAATAAAACTCTGCATTTGCTTCAGAAATATACCGCCTTGGAGTTACTCCTTACAGATTGGGCGCCGTCGTAATGGAAGCAGCGGAGTTTGCCAAGGAGTCGCAATCTCTTCGGGAGATTCAGGAGCTCGAGGTGCACGCCCTATGCGTCGGCTCAAGGAGCCGCGCCCTGCTCCTCCCGAAGAGCCCAAGCCCATGGTCCTGGGACCCGTGCAACTTCCCAAGGCGGAGAGACGGCGGAGAATACAGTCCGACCTCTGACTCTATTGCGCAGACGCCGGTCACAGGGTTAAAGGCTGCCCTGTCAGACCGGGGGTGGAAGCCACCGGTGTCATGCGTCCAAATACGGTGAGTCACTCTCCACCCATCTCATTTCCTGAGCTAATTGTAACAGTCCAGATCTCCTACCTTAAGGACGTGTTCTCTCTTCAAGCCCTCATAGACTCCGGAGCCGCTGACAGTTTTGTGGACCAGGCCACTCTAGCCAGGCTGGGGATCCCGATGGTCCAGTTCTCTGAGCACCTCCACATACAGGGCATCGATGGAGGACCTATCGGTGAGGGAATGGTGACCCATCGCTCTCCAAGCCTTCGCCTCTCAGTTGGTGTTCTCCACCAGGAAGAGATCGAATTCCTTGTGCCTAGCCCCCTCATGGACCTGCTAAAAGGGAAGCCCAGGCAATTGGGGTGGACGCCCTCGGCCCAAGAGGCTTTTGACCGACACAGGAGAGCTTTCACGACGGCCCCTGTCCTCAAGCAGCCGGATCCCAAGCTGCCCTTCATTGTTGAGGTCGACGCTTCAGAGGACGGTATGGGAGCCATCTTGTCTCAGCATCATGGCAAGCCAGCTAAAATGCATCCTGTTGCTTTCTACTCCCGCAAAATGTCCAAAGCCGAACGTAACTACGACGTGGGGGATGGGAGATACTTGCCGTCAAATTAGCCTTGGACAAATAGAGGCATTGGCTGGAGGGCACCAAACACTACTTTGTCATCTACACAGACCATAAAAATCTAGAATACCTCAAGGCAGCAAAGAGACTCAATCCCCATCATGCCCGCTGGATGTTTTTCGCACGTTTCAATTTCATTATGTCATATCGCCCCAGGACCAAGAATGGTAAAGCTGAAGTGCTATCCAGAGTTTATGATAAAATTTCTGATAATGTTGTACAACCAATAATCTCTCCCACAAAGTTTGTTTGTTTGCAGGATCACCTGGGATTTGGATCACCTCATCCGCACCAGACAGCCCAAAAGAAACCCCAGCCAGTGGCCTCCCGGTTTGTTGTTCATCCCAGCGGAACTCCGCAGTCGCCTCATCGCCTGGGTTCACCTTGTGCCTGGAGTGGGCCATCCCGGAACCCGGAGGACTCTGGACCTCTTGGCAGGCAGGTACTTGTGGGAAAGTATGGGCAAAGACATTGCCATATGCACTATGTCTCTTCCTGTTCCGTTTGTCGCACATCGCGATTGATTTTGTTACCGATCTGTCCCCATCAGAAGGTAAGACAGTCATTTTCGTTATTGTTGATCGGTTTTCTAAATCAATCCGGTGTGTGGCCTTGCCTAGCTTGCCCTCCGCCTTTGAGACAACACAGATCCTCTTTGATAAAGTCTTCCACTACTTCAGAATTCCTGAGGACATTGTTAGCGACCGTGGGCCCCAATTCACATCATGAGTTTGGAACAACTTCTTGAATAAGCTCAGGGTCATGGTGAGCCTCACCTCAGGATACCACCCTCAGGCCAGCGGACAGACTGAAAGGTCAAACCAAGAGCTCTTAAAGTTCCTGAGGATGTTTTGCCATCGGCATCCTCAGGACTGGGTGAGGTATTTGCCCTGGGCGGAGTACGCCCAGAACTCCCTGAAACATTCGGCGACTAACCTGTGTCCTTACCAGCCTCCACTGTTCCCATGGGATGCCACTGAGACGGATACGCCCGCAGTGGATTCGTGGTTCAGGAAGTGCGAGCAAGTGTGGGTGCTCACTAATCTCACTTGCCATCAGTAAGGCCATAATGCTATGATGATGAGATGTGTAATCTTACCCTATTCTTTGTTATTCTATTGTGTTTATTTTTCATATTTCATGTTTTGTATATGTTTCCTGTTTGGTCCAAGGGAGGGACTTTTATTTTGAATATAAACCCTGGTTTGGGGAACAGGAAGAGGAAGTGGCAGCCATTTTGTTTGGAGGATTAGTTGGGGGAGAGAAGAGAGGCCTGTTGGAGGATGGCAGCTCAGGCCCTACAAATTTTTCCTTCTTTTTCTAATCATCCTTGTCCTTGAACATTGGATCCCCTCTAAGTGGATATACCCCAAGGAACTGAGTGAGCTCGTCTGGGTTTGTTTATAATTTTGGGAAATTGCAACTGTTTTTGAGGATTTGGGACAATGCAACTGTGTTTGGGATTTTTGGGCACTGTTTTTGAAGATTTTTTTTTTTTTTTTGAGGCCCTGGAAGAATTTATTACCACCAGTAACCAATAAACCAGCTTGAACAAGTTGTGGTTGGGTGTCTGCAAAGAGGGGATGAGCAGTGGAAAAGGAAGATGACTCGCTTGAGATCCAGCACTCCTTTGACCAAGACATCTTTCTTTCCAGGAACCTCTGCAGCGGAAGGCCCATGCTCAGTCAACAGTTCATCTTCATACTCAAAACCCCCCATTCATCTGGAATTCCCCACTTTTGGAGAATCAAGGCATGCGGCTGGAGTTTTGGATTTTATGGAGAAGTGTGAGAACTTTCTTTCATTAAGACCCTTAACGGATAATAAGCTTATGGCTATGCTCAATGCTGTGTTAACCGGGCCTGCTAGAAGCTGGTGGATGGCTGAGAAGAACAAAGTCCACAACTGGGATGATTTTAAGACAGTGTTTTTGGCAGCTTTTCTCCCAACATACTATATGACTGAGGTTGAAGAGCCATGGTCCAAGAACCAGACCAATGTATTCGGGACTTCGCCTATGACTACCGAGCCCTTTGCCTGAAATGGAAGACTGACCTGCCCGAAGTAGAATTGGTCAGAAGAATTCTGAACAATTGTAATCCTGAACTGGCAGGGAGCCTGAGAGGGACAGTACATACAGTGGAGCAATTGGTCAAAGTTGGGTCCATGGTGGAAAGGGATTTAAATGCCAAAATTTAAAATGACTACTGGGTCAGAGTGAACCAACTTAAAGCACAGGACAAAGGCAGGAAAAAGACACCACGTCCTAAGGAAGTCAATCATCAGGGTCAACATTTAGCTCTAGTTCAATCTGTTCCACCTCCACTGCTGAAGATTGCCATTGTAGTACGGGGCTTTCCGATGGAGGCGGTGTTGGACACTGGCTGTACTTATACCTTGATGCAGAAGCAACTTTGGGAGGCCATGGAAAGACCAGGAGAGCCAATGATGAAGGAATTAAATCGGTCATTCATTCTGGCTGATGGGAAGGTTCACACTCCAGAGGGGAAAGTACAGTTGTCATATGAGTGGCATGGACTTTTTGTGACTGCGGACACTTACATTATGACCAACACCCAATTGGTGTTTCCTCTGGTCTTGGGATTAGATTTTTTGAGTAGGTCTGGTGTTCAACTGAATGTTGGGGAGCGCAACTATAGTCTGAGGATCAGAGGGAGGTGGAACGTTTTTCCTTTTCCATCATCTGGGATGACAAGCCACTTCTGGGTAAAACCTGGAGAGCCAAAAGTCAGCCTTTATGTGGCGCTACCTCTTGAGAGTGAACACATGATGGAAGCAACAAGTTCTTTCCAAACACAGGACTTTGAGGGACTGTTGAAAAGCCATCCCCCTGAATTACACCCTCTCTTCGGAAATGGTCATCGGTCTGCTCTGAAAGGCTGGGAAGGACAAGCAAGATCAAGCATCGCATTTTGACAACTGATGAAGTACCTGTCCGTTCCAGAGCTTATCGGGTCTCTCCAGCGAAGAGAGACCTCATCAGACTGGAGATTGAAAGCATGTGCCAGGCAGGCATAATAGAGCCATCCGATTCATCTTGGGCTTCTCCAGTGGTACTAGTACCCAAGCACACGCTTCTGTATGGATTATCGGCAGCTAAATGTTAAGACTCCCCAGGACGCTTACCCCATGCCTCTTGTGCATGAAATCTTGGAGTCTTTATGGAGCCAAATATTTTAGCACCCTTGACCTGAAGTCAGGCTATTGGCAGGTCAAAATGGATGAACACTGCAAGGCAAAGACCGCTTTCATCAGTCCATTCGGTCTGTACCATTTTTTAACCATGCCTTATGGTCTCAAAAATGCCGGGGCAACATTTCAAAGGCTGATGGAGCAAGTGCTTGGAGAGCTGAGGGGGTCTATCTGCTTTGTTTACATTGATGATGTCATTATCTATTCCCAGACAAAACTCAACATCTGAGGGACTTGGAGACAGTTTTTGAGAGATTCAGGGAAGCACACCTTACCCTGAATTTAAAGAAATGGCATTTTCTGGGCTGTGGAGAAATGGCATTATTACCTGGAGGGAAGTCCATTTGTGGTTTATACAGATCATGCTGCTCTCACTTGGGCTTTCAATTCTCCTAAGTCCTCATCCATACTGACTAGATGGACTATACGGCTTCAGCGTTTTGACTTCGAAGTCAGATACCGAAAGGGCTGCATGAATATGGTGCCAGATGCCCTATCACGATCTACACCTGTGCTGGACACTGTATTCATTGCTACCTGTGTGACCAAGGGTTCCCTCAACTGGAATCCCCAGCTACCTATGAGTCTGGCTGATATCCATCAGGCCCAGTGTGGGGATGACTACATCAAGGAGTTGAGGGACCAATGTAAGACTAGTAGCACCCAAAAAGATCACATAAGATGGGAATTGCAGCAAGACATATTATACCGAGTCCTTCATGTGCTAGAGGAGGGGTCAAATACCAGCTGGTGGTGCCCAAGTTTTTAACGGTCTCGTTTCTTGTGTACTTTCATGATAGTCCACTAGGAGCACATCTGGGGAGGATGAAGACACTCCTCAGAATTCTGGAAGTTGCCTGGTGGCCTGAAGTACGTAAAGATGTGTGGCAACATATCAAAGAATGTCCTGTCTGTCAAAAGTACAAAAGTACTTCACCAAGTGGATTGAACTGTACCCCTTGCGTGACAGTAAAGGTCATCGGCTCTGTAAAATACTCAGAGAAGAAATCTTCACCAGGTGGGGTGTACCAAAAGTTTGCTGACCGACGTCGGGGGCATACCCCCACTTTTCGCCCTGGCGACAAGGTATGGGTCGCAACCAAAGCTCTCCCTCCTATGTTCGGCAAAAGGAAGCTCGTCCCATGCTACTTCGGGCCGTTCCCCATAGTTAAACGAATAAACGAAGTCACTTACCGCTTCAAGCTTGTTGCAGCTGGTGAGCCAGTAACCTGCTCGCTTTATCTCCGTGTTCATAATGGGTATATTTGGATTTTAAAAGGAGGTCTTCTTCCTGCTGAGAGGAGAATACGTTAAATTCAGCTTGTAGTGAAAGGACTTCAGAGTATGGGGTGGAGGCATAAGTATCATATAGTTGTCTAATTTCCTTAATTAATGCCAGTGATTTTTGTTTCCTTTGTTTCTGCTCATTAGCATAGTATGAGATTATCTGGCCTCTTAAATATGCTTTAAATGACTCCCATAATAGTGATGAGGAGATTCCATCAGTTTTATTGAAAGTCAGAAAGTCGTCGATTTGTTCTAAAATAAAATTGTCAAGGTTTTCATCAGACAATAAGCATACATTTAGCCGCCAGGGAGGGCGTGAATATTTATGATTTAGAAAATGTACATCCATCAGTACTGGGGCATGATCTGACATGACTATTGCATTATATGAACAGGAGCGTAGTGATAGGATTAAACGGTTATCAATTAAGAAATAGTCAATACGTGTAAGGCTATGATGGACTGGGGAGAAAAAGAAGAATTCTTTCGCAGATGGGTACAGAAAACGCCATGGATCTGAAACAGAAAATTCATTCATAAAAGACTGAATGGTTTTGGCAGACCGTAATGGCTCTCTGCATCTGGTGTAAAAGCGGTCCAGGTTAGGGTTGAGCCAGCAATTAAGTCCCCTCCTAAAATAAGGAAATGAGTAGAAAGCATCAGTAATTTGGAGAAGACTAATTGATAAAAATTGCCCCAATTTGGGTATCCCAATATTTGTTGTCCTATAACAAAAATATACTGTCCATTTGGATCACTTATAATATCTGTACAAATAAAGCTGACTGATTTGTGAATCAGAATTGCGACCCCCCTCGACTTCCCCTAGAAAGATGAATGAAATACCTGTCCAACCCATCTTGTTCTCAGTCTAGCATGATCAGATAATTTCAATGTGTCTCTTGTAGATAAACAATCTGAGCCTTTAAATGATGTAGATGATGGAGCACCTTACTTCATTTGATTGGTTGGTTTAGACCCCTACATTTCCAACTAAAAAATTTTAACTCACTTCCTGAAGAGAGAGGTACACTTTGTGTCATTAGCAGATGCCAAATATAAAGTGAATGAAATTATAAATTGGGTGAGGAATAGTAAACTTACAGTAACAACAAAAACAAAAAGAAATGCAGTGACCACGGTTGAACTTAACAAACTAGAAAAACAAGAAAAGTACCATCTGATGAAGTAATCTTCAGAATGGCTGGGTATACTAGTCCGAATCTGATGCCGGAGCACTGTGTAGCTGCTGTTTCACTGCTCCAAAAGCCACCCGTTTCTTGGCAATGGAAGTAGTGTAGTCAGCAAAGATGAAAATATTTTTGTTCTGATACCTTAAAGGAATAGAGCGAGAGGTTTCACTGGCTCGGCGTAGGATCTCATTGTGGACATGTAAAAAGTGCACTCTAATCACAAGAGCATGTGGTGTTTCACAGGCTTTAGGTTTGGGGTGCGGGATGCGGTGTGCTCTGTCTAGTAATGGCAGCTCATCTATGCTGAGAAGGTCCATTAACAATTGTGCAACAAATTTAGTGGAGCGCTGACCCTCCAGTCCATCTGGTAGTCCCACTAGACGGATATTATTTCTCCTTAATTGCCCTTCTAGGTACTCACATTTGTCCGTTAGCATGTTCATTTGAGATTTCAGATTACTGATTGTAGCTTCCATGTTGGTTAGCTTGTCGCTATGATCTGAACATGCATGCTCCAGTTCTTTAATGGCATGTTCATGTGCATTTGTCTTAGCTTTTAGCAGTTTGATTGCACTCCTCAGTTCATTTCAGACCGAAGCAAGCTCCTCTCGTAAGTGCAACACCGAAGCATCAATCTTTTCACAGATATCACGGTTTAGTGCCTCCAACATACTTCCAAGTTGATCAGAGTTCGGAATAGCTAAAAAATTGCTGACCTCTTCCTCCCTCGTGGCCGATGAAGCAGGTTCAGTGGCTTGCAAAGTTTTATTGCGGCCTGCGCGAGTTACGTCTGCTTTGGGTTTTGTGCTGGACATGCTTTTTCTGGGTTCACAAAACTGTCCCACGGTGGGTGAGAAAAATGTATCACCCTAATAAATTTTGTCGTATAGAAAACAAGAAAGAACTATTGTTTAAAGGATTTTTATAAAACTATAGCAATGGGGAAAAGCGTCCTACATCCTCGAGATTACGAGGGCCCCCCATAAAGATTCTTTGGTTTTGTCTTCCAAGCTTCATCTTTCATCGTACCCCAAACATGCTCAATGATGTTCATGTCTGGTGACTGGGTTGGTGTGTCCTGGAGCAACTTGATCTTCTTCGCCTTGAAGAACTTTGATGTAGAGATGGATGTATGAGATGGAGCACCATCCTGCTGCAAAATTTTACCCCTTTTATGATTGAGAATGTAAGAGCTGGCTAATTCTTCTTGATATTTTAGGCTATTGATATTGCCTTCCACCTTGCAAATGTTTCGCACACCCCCATACTGAATGTAACCCCAGACCATGATCTTTCCACCACCAAACTTAACTGTTTTCTGGGTGAATCTTAGATCCATACGGGCTCCAGTAGGTCTTCTGCAGTATTTGCGGCGGCTGTCGTGTAATTAAAGAAGATTTATCTGAGAAATCCACCTTCTGCCACTTTTCCAGCATCCATTTGTTTAGCAGGCTGTGGGCCTTGGCAAATGCCAGATGGTTTTTTAATTGCCTTTTTTTTAGTGCTGGCTTCTGGGTACTGATTCAACCATGGAGGCCATTTCGAGACAGAATCCTACAAACTGTTCTAGTTGACACAAGGACTTGAGGTGACCAGGACTGGTGGAGCTCTGCTGCAGTGGAAGAGGGGCTGGCATTGGATTTTCTAACCAACAAACGTTCCTCCTGAGCAGTTGTCTTGCAGGGTCTGCCGGACCTGGGCTTGTCAAAAACATCTCCAGTCTCTTCAAATCTTTTTTCAATTCTTTGGACTTGACACTGAGACACATTAAAGGTGCCAGCCACCTCTGCAGTGGATCTGGTCTTCAGCCTCTTGATAATCAAGGCTTTGGTCGTGAGGTGGATTTGGCGGAGGTCAAGTTACAGTTCAAGTGAAGGTCTGGGGTGCTGGGGTTCTTTTTTATACACACCCACTAATTAACCAATCAATTAGTGAGCACAGGTGAGGTTGTAAACTAGGATTGGGTGCATTATATGACAAGGCGACAAAACTTTTGTCTTGCCAAAATCTGACCTTTCTGTGTTCATTAAATGATCAATATTTCTGCAGTGAAGCAAATTTATTTCTGTGAATTAAACCTCATTTGGGAGGATTTCAGCTTTCATATGAACTTTTGACAGGGACTGTAAACTCTTTAATATCTGATTGAGTTTCAGGTGATTTTTACTGCATGGTGTGAAGCTCTCAATCTAACCTTTATACTCCTCAAAATTGTCCCCTGTGATGCACTCAACAATGGAGGAGTCATCAGAAACCTGTGCTAGCACAGTTCCTTGGGGTAACCTGGTGTTACTGTTCACAGACTCAGAGACACAGCCATGCACAGTATTTTGGTATTAAATAAAAGAAAGTAGTACACTTGCTATGGAAAAGAAGGGAAAATATAGCTGTCAAGCAATTAAATTTTTAAATCGCCTTTAGTCGCAGGTTAATCTCAGTTTTAATGCACAGTTTGATTTGCTTTGTACATGCAGGTAGGCAACATAGGGCCTACCTGCATGTACAATATTGTTGAATGTTGCCTCATTATTCACTTGACATGTTTTGATAAAAGTGAAATATTAAAGATGATGTAATTTTTTTTATTTAATGGGAACTGCACAGTGTATAGGGAGCTAGGGAACATGTGTATATCACTTCACCAGAAGTTCTGTTGTGCTGCTGCTACATGATTGGCTGATTCAATTTTACCTCAGAGATCCGCCCCTGCAATGGGAAGCAGTTTACATATTTTTTTTAATTAATTGCCAGATGAATAAGTAATTATCAGGGACAGAGTGAGAGTATAACAATAGTTTACAATGAGAATTCCAAATTAATAATTAATAGTTAATGATCCTCAATCAACATGGTTGTATAAAAACAAAATTCCACTTTAAAATAAAACAATAATGAGGCATCATTGCATTCACTATTTCTTGTTTGACTTCTTACAATGTCTGACCAGTACACTGGTGAAGTTGGTGCACACTGAACCATAAAAATGTCTGAATATCACAATATCACACCTGTGATGGAATTTTGGCAATGCTGTTTTTTCCTTTAAAAGATTGGTTAAAAGCATACCTAATCATCCGTATTTCCTTTTCTCCCACCTCTCTCTTCCCCTCCCCTCCCCATCCCTCTTACGGTTGAGCTACA
>JAOTRJ010158815.1:0-11744 GCA_028564905.1 Leptodoras praelongus
CAGGCTGGTCCAGTTTAGCCATTAAACCTCCCACACTAAAATGACAGGTGTTTCAGTTTCATTGTCTAACCCCTGTAGTACATCATCTGTATATCTTTAGTGGAGCTAGACTAGACTTGCTTAAGCTTCCATCCTGCTTCTTGTTGAGTAGCCATGTTGAAAACCCTAGCCAAAGTGAGTTATAGAGATTTTGTTTTGTTTGAACAGGATGTGTTTGGTGTGCAGCTGGCCTATGAGGCTCTCATTCGATTCCTGAGACTCCTGAGACTCGGTCTCGATTAAGGCACAGATCTCCGGGGTCCAGGTGAAGCCAGTGTAAATGACAAATGCCCGTGTACAATGTCAGATTTTTAAATATGAAAGATTTTGATTCTATAGAAAACAGGACTCTGTGATGTCCAACACATTTCTTCTTGTAACTTTTCTCCTCTGTGCAGCTCTACCATTATAACTTCCTGGATGTATTTTTTGAGCTGCTGCTGTTCGGATACTTCAAGAATGGCTCAGTTCGTGATGCAGTAAGTGTCTTATCAGGAAATTAAAAAATTATGCTTGAGGTGACTTCCGGTATGGCGCCATTGGAGTAAGACGTTTGCGGGAGTCGCAAACTTGGTCTTTCGGTGCATTTCACTAATTTTTTTTCACTGCTTGTTTATTATTTCGGGTGTATAGACACTATTGGACTCTCTGCAATGCCAAGAACTAAGCGAAACGTTACAGATTCGTCGGATATGGAAGATGCTAACACTCAAGATGAGGCTAGTGCTACCTGCCCTGGCGCTACAGCTAGCGGGGAGCTAACCCTGGCTCTGCTAAATGAAGTTTTAACAACCACCATTCGGGAGGAAATTTCCCACGAAAGTCTGACCACCAACATTAACTCCGAGTCCAAGATGTTGTAATTGCTGCCACAGATATGGACAGGCGAATCGCAGAACTCGAAACCATGTGCAAATCGCTGAACTCTGAAAACAAGCGGATTAGAGAGAAAATGGACTACCTGGAAAATCGCTCTCGGAGGAACAATCTCTGTATTATCGGCATTCCTGAAGGGGCAGAGGGCTCGCAACCTACCCTGTTCATGGGGACCTTCTTCGCGGAGCTGTTCGGCGCCTCGAAGTTCCCCTCTTCACCGGAGATTGAACGAGCCCACCGAGCTCCAGCTCTGAAGCCTCAACCAGGTGCTCGACCCAGGCCAATGCTGGTTCGTTTTCTCCGCTTTCAGGTTAAAGAGGAGATTCTTCCCCTGTCAGCAGGGCCAGTTGCTCTACAAGGACTCCAGAGTCCATATTATCCCGGATCTCTCAGCGGAGTTACGAACTCTGCATAATGAGTTTAAATCAGTTAAACTCCAACTACATGAGGCAGGTCTGAAGTTCCGCATGCAGTATCCAGCACGGCTGATCTTCTCCGTTGACGGGGCCGTGCACAAATTCGATTCTGCAGCCAAGGCATCTTTGTGTCTCAACTCTACAGTTCTCCCTGCATTGAAGGCAGTACTTGGCACGACTTCCGAACTAAGGGTTTGATTTCAGTCTCATCTGGAGCGGATATATTTGATAAATGACTGATGCACTTACAATGTGCGTAATATTTTTCACTCAAAAAAACAAAAAAAAAAAAGAAAAGCATCGTTAGACCGGGTTGTTGTTTGTTTTCATTTCATGCTCAATGCGTGCATATGATTGTGTTGTAAGACACACGCTGGTGCTTTTGGGTATGTATAAATCTAGTTCTGCACGTGCAATGTGTCACAGTGTTCCCTCTCCATAGTTAAGGAGGGGAATGTTAAGGTTAGTGAAGGGTTCTAAGTCACTTAGTAAGGTTGCCCTGTTTATTTTGTTCTTAGTTTCAACTCAGTTTATTATTTTTTCCCCTTTTTTTCTTTGCCCTGTTATATTTTCATCTTTCTTTTTTTTTTCTCTCCCCTGTTTTGATCTTATCCACCGGGTCATTTCTCTATATATTTCTTTCGTTTTCTTTATAATATGGCTGGTATAATTAATTTTGTTAGCTGGAACATTAGAGGGTTAAATTTACTGCGTAAAGACATAAGGTTCTCTCTCATCTCGAAGATTTACATACCCATGTTGCATTTCTACAAGAGACGCATTTGTGCCCTTCTGAACATAAAAAAATCTAGAGAAGATGGGTGGGGC
The DNA here is from genome assembly GCA_028564905.1 of Leptodoras praelongus. Classification (NCBI taxonomy): domain Eukaryota; kingdom Metazoa; phylum Chordata; class Actinopteri; order Siluriformes; family Doradidae; genus Leptodoras; species Leptodoras praelongus. The sequence continues at coordinate 2,160 of JAOTRJ010158815.1, forward strand.
AACTATTTCACTCAAAATCCTTGTGCAGATCTCGAAGGAGTAGCAGTTTTAATAAGCAAAAGTGTTCAGTTCACACCTGGTTCAATTCACTCAGACATAGCAGGAAGATATGTTATCATTGTAGGCCATCTCTATTAGACTCCTGTTGCTTTAGTTAATACTGTATCTATGCACCAAATTGGGATGATTCAAAATTGTTTCACATGGTCACTCAGATGTCTGGCGATTTCTCAATCCGAACACTAGACAATACTCCTTTTTTTCTTCAGTTCACTTGTCCTATTCTTGCATTGATTATTTTTTTTTATAGACGACGCGCTATTACCTAGAGTAAAAGCCTGCTCTTATAGCAGTATTGTTATCTCTGACCATGCCACTTTATTAATGTCATTACGTTTTACAGATAGACTTTGCACCCCAAAATTGTGGCGCTTTAACTCCCTCTTGCTATCGGATAGCGGTTTTATGCAGCATCTCGCTACTAATATTCAGGTATTTTTTCACATCAACAACACTAAGGAGGTCTCTCCTTCTACTGTGTGGGAAGCCTTTAAGGCAGTGATTCGAGGCTGCACTTCTCATGTCTCATTTCATAATAAGCAAAGGAAAGAAATATTACTTAAGTTGGCTAATGACATTCAGCAGTTGGATTCACTTTGTGCCCTTTCCCCTGATCCAGACAGTTTTAAGAAAAGAACAGCCCTGCAATCTGAATTTAATTTACTATCCTCTCATCATGCAGAACAAATGCTTCTACGTTCACGACAATCCTTTTTTGAACATGGTGACAAACCCAGCAAGATTTTGGCCTCTCAGATTAAGCAACAATCTGCTCAAAATTTTATACGCCAGATTCGTATGCAGGACGGTACCCACACTACAGACCCATTAGAGATTAAGGCTTGCTTTAAGCACTTTTATTCCTTATTGTATGACTCCGACTCAAGTTCTAACTTAAACCAAATGGAACATTTTTTTAAGGATCTCCCAATTAATACACTTAGTGTATCAGATAGAGCTCAATTAGATTTACCTATAACCACGGACAAAATTATTTCAGCCATTCAAGCTATGCAGAGTGGCAAGACTCCTGGCCTGGATGGCTTCACTGTAGAATTTTTAAAGAAATTTTCTAAGGAACTAACCCTTGCTCTGTTGGAAATGTTTAATGATTCTTTACAAAAAGGTGTACTGCCTAATACCCTATGGCAAGTGAAAATTTCTTTGATTTTGAAAAAAGATAAGGACCCTTTGGATTGTGGCGCGTACCGCCCTATTAGTCTTTTGAATGTAGATGTTAAAATCTTATCGAAAATTCTTGGCAAACGGCTTGAAACTGTTTTAGGAGGTATAATACATACTGATCAAACAGGATTCGTAAGCCATAGACTATCCTTCTTTAATATAAGGAGAGTCATGAATATTCTCTATACTTCAGATCCTTCCCCACCATCAGAAATGTTACTTTTGTTAGATGATGAAAAAGCCTTTGATCGGGTGGAATGGAATTATATATTTTACACACTGCATAAATTTGGTTTCGGTCCTATATATATATATATCGTGGATGAACTTCTCCTTTAGCATCGGTGCGCTCTAATGGGCTCTGCTCAGTCTTCTTCCCCCTTCAGAGGGGTACATGTCAGGGAGACCCCCTCTCACCCCTAATCTTTGCAATCGCAATAGAGCCTCTAGCAATTGCTATACGTACAGCATCTGGAATTCAGGGAATTACTCAGGGAGGACTTGAGCACAGGTTCTCAGCGTCATTGACAGTTATAGCTAATTTTCTGTATATAAATTAAATTCTACTAAAAGTGAATTGTTCCCCATCAATATTTCAGTTGATAAATTGCCTCAGAGTACCTTACCCTTCCGTATTATTTCACACAATTTTAAATATCTCAGTGTTACTTTGATCCGTAAATACTCCTACCTTTTTAAACATAATCTTTTGTCTTCACTTTCTCAGATTAAGGAAGATCTATCACGTTGGTCTTCTCTTCCACTGTCCTTAATCGGCCGGGTCAATTCAGTTAAAATGAATGTATTTCCCAAATTCTTATATCTCTTTCAGTCAATCCCTTTATTTTTGCATAAATCGTTCTTTAAAACTTTTGACCAATGTATAGTTAATTTTATCTGGAACAGGAAACCCCACAAAATTCGACATGTGGTAATTCAAAGTCCTAAACATTTAGGTGGCCTTGCATCTCCAAATTTTCTGTTATGGTGTGAAGGTCATTATGAAGAGAGAGAGAGAGAGAAGCAGCGAAAGAGAAGGAGGGAGAGCGAGGGCCGGGACACCGCGGGTTAGTACAGGAAGAGTGACTAGCTACAGATAAGCGTGTGGTATAGGAAGACTCACTCACCAGACTCTCAGGGAAACACTCGCAGGGAAGAGAAACTCACACACACGCTGACAGAAGGAAAAAGACAGAAGACAAAAATAGCTATACTAGATATAGATACTAGAAAAACGCTCGGAATTGAAGGCTGGGCAATCAATACTTCGCAAAGCCAGTCATGAAAATGAGCAATATAAATAGAGAAGGAACCAGGAAGTAATTACTGTCGCACCCTGTGAGGAGAGAGGTGAACGGTTAGTGGGAGGGGCTAGAGGAGCGAGTAACGGGAGTGGGCATGGTCTGTTTGTTCTTAACATAACCCCCCTCAAAGAGGTCGTTTTGGGGACCCCATAGGGCTTGATTCAGGGTGGTAACCGGAGGTTAGACTAATAGAGGCCCCCAATTTCTCAATGAACGCCTCCCAGACAGCGGAGGTGAACTGAGGTCCTCTATCGGAAACTAGTCTTCTGGAAGGCCGTAGTGGCGAAACACTTCATGGAACAGTAATTCCACCGTCTGGAAGGCGGAGGGAAGAGCGGGAAGTGCCAGGAACGTGACTCCCTTGGTGAATCTGTCCACTATAGTGAGGATAGTGGTGTTTCCCTCGGACAGAGGGAGGTCGGAGACAAAGTCAATAGTGATGTGACTCCAAGGATGGTTGGGCACAGGAAGCGGAAGGAGTTTGCCAGCGGGCAGTTTGCCAGGGACTTTAGAAGCAGCGCAGGTGGCGCATGAGGCGATGATATCGTTAATGTCCCTACTCATCGTTGGTCACCAATATTTGCCCATAAGCTTCTCCATGGTCCTCCGCTCTCCTGGGTGCCCAGTAGCGGGGTTAGTATGAGCCGACATGATGAGATCTGTGGAGAACCTGTCTGGCACGTAGTTCTTCCCCTGTGGTATCTGTAGCTCACTGGGTGGAGGATCACTGGCATTGGCCCTTTGAATGTGTTCATTGATCTCCCAGGAGAGAGCGTTGCAAAATACCTTAGGCGGAAGGATGCTTTTAACCGGGAGAGTGGTCTCATCAGGGCTGTCAAAGATGCGCGTTAGAGTATCAGCTTTGACATTCTCCATCCCAGGTCTGTAGGTGACCAAGAAGTCAAAACGGTTAAAGAAAAGGGACCATCGGGCCTGTCTGGCGTTAAGTCTGCGGGCTCCCTTAAGGTATTCCAGATTGCGATGGTCCATGATTACTTGAACTGGAAACTTGGCGCCCATCAGCCAATGTCTCCATTCTTCAAACACTAACTTGATGGCCAATAGTTCCTGATCGCCTATGTGGTAGTTACGTTCTGCAGGAGACAGCTTATGTGAGAGGAAGGCGATGGGGTGCAGCCTGGGCAGATTACCCTTCCTTAAGAAGGGACGTGAGTGGCAACGCCACCTGACTGAACGACCTAATGAAATGCTGGAAGAAGTTGGCAAACCCCAGAAAACTCCTTGACGGTGCGAGTGGTGCTCCACTTAAGGATGGCGTCTACCTTCATGGGGTCCATCTTGACCCCCTTGTCATCGATAATGTAACCCAGGAAGGAGATGCTTTCTCGGTGGAACTCGCACTTTTCGGCTTTGATATAGAGCCCACTCTCCATCAAGGTCCTGATGACTGCCTTAGTGTCAGAGATGTGGGTCTCAAGGTCCGGGGAGTAGATCAGGATATCATCCAGATAAACTATAGCACAGCTACCCAAAAAGTCCCTAAGGACATCATTAACCAAGCACTGGAACACTGCCGGGGTGTTGTTGAGGCCGAAAGGCACGACGAGATACTCGTAGTGCCCAGTCGTGGTACTAAACGCTGTCTTCCACTCGTCTCCTTCTTTGATCCGAACTAAGTTGTATGTGTTACGAAAATCAAGCTTAGAAAAGACCTTGGCACTACGAAGCTGCTCTAAGGTTGAGGGGATGAGTGGAATGGGGTAGGTGTATTTCTTGCTTATTTTGTTGAGCTCACGTTAATCAATGCTGGGTCTGAGCAAACCATCTTTCTTGGGCACAAAGAAGAAGCTTGAACTAGCTGGGGATTTGGACGGACGAATGAACCCTTGCTGTAGCGCTTCCTGGATATACTCCTGCACAACATTAGTCTCTTTTAACAAAAGCGGATACGGCATGGCCCGAGGGAGCCGGGCGCCGGGTAGTAGCTCAATGGCACAATCGTAATCACAATGTGGAGGGAGTTGGTTGGCTCTATGCTCACTGAAAGCCCTGGCGAACTCATGGTATACAGCCGGGACGTTTGTGGGTAAAACCTCCTCCTGCTCGGAGACAGCGGCCAACTGCATAACCCTGGTGGGAGGCTTGATGCAGGGCTCGAAGCAGTGTTGGGACCAGGACAAGATGTTGAAGGGGTTGAAGGGGTTGTCCCAAAATTATGGGAGCAGAGCGAGTGGTGCTGACGAAGAAATTGCGGTGTTTGCTGTGTACCAGACCCACGTGGATGGAAATGGGCACAGTGCAGTGGGTAATACGACCAGAACCTGGGGGTTTACCATCCGCCCCGTGATGCAACGAGGTTTGAGCATGATGGTGGTACAGATGTTGTGTCTTTTGATGAAATCAGCGTCAATGAAGTCACTCTCAGTGCCAGAATCTACAAGGGCTGAGAGAAACAAATCAGAGTGGCAGTGGCAGTAGCAGGCGGAGGAGGAGGTACAGGAGTGGCCGTGGAGAGGCTCAGAACTTGCTGAGTGAGAGCAAGTAAGGAGTTGTCCCTGTGCCTCGGACTGGTCCAGAAGTTTTCGGAGGGATTGTCTCCAGATAGCTGGTCTTCATGTTGTGGCGAAGTATTCTGTTATGAACTGGCGTAAAATAAGTGATGAGGAGACGTTGATGCGGAAACGGAAGTCCACTTTTAATAAACCACTGTGGCAAACACAAATAAGAGTCAGTAATAGGAAAGTGAACTGGAGTAGAGGGGCTGTGCAGAGAGGTCTCAGGAGGCGAGACAGGAGGCAGGACGACGACAGGGGAAGCGGGCGTCGAGAGGAATCTGCCGGAGAAAAAGCACAGTGGAGAGACCAGCCAAAAATAGCAAAACACTTGATCGAGCGTAGGGAAAATTAGGAAGGGAAGAGAACAGGAGCAGCAGTCTGGGGAGAGAGGAGGAGAACGGACGGGGAAGGAAGAGAGGAGGCCGAAGCAGAAGGGCTACAGACTCGACACACTACAAATAATAAAGGAAGCTCCTAAAACAGCGATAGGGGAAAAGGAAGAGAGGACTAACCTAAATAAATGAATGGAAACAGGAGCACGGGACAAAAAGAAGACAAACAACAACCACACGCCAAACACACTCTCAGCAAACGCACTAGGGAACAAACACTCACCAAACACGTGCACACCACAGAAGGAGACAAAGAAGAGAAACAAACAAGATCCTAAGCTATAAAGGTATAGAAGGCTGGGCAATCAATACTTCGCAAAGCCAGTCTGGAAAATGAGCCATAGATATAAAGAAGAACCAGGAAGTAATTACAGCCACACCATGTGAGGAGAGAGTTGAAAGGTTAGAAGGAGGGGCTAGAGGAGCAAGTAACAGGAGTGGGCGTGGCCTGCTGGTTCGTAACAGTCACCCCACGAAGAGGTCGTTAAGGGGACCCCAGAGGGGTCAGCGACAAACGACCTACTAGGACCATCTTGGGGATGGTGGGACGGGGAAGGACGTCTGGGCCTATGAGGGGGACGGCCTCTAGGGCGAGGAACAGGAGTAGGAATGGGCCCAGGGGAAGAGAGAGAAGCTAAGGGGTGTGGAGGATAGCATCTAGGAAGAGGAGCACACTGGGACCTCCGTTAGCAGGAGAGATGACTGAGGTGCGAGGGGGTCTACCTCTGGGATGAGGAACGGGAATGGGAATGTGCCCAAGAGAAGAAAGAGGGGCTAAGGGATGTGGAGGATTGCCCATAGGAAGAGGAGTGGGCACATTGGGACCCACGCTAGCGGGAGAGGCAACTGAGGTGCGAGGGGGTCTACCTCTGGAATAAGGAGCGGGCTGACGGGAAGGTTTACCTCTAGAGCAGGAGCATTAGGATGGGTAAGGTGGAACTGTACTAAAAGGGCTTTGTCTAGGATATCAGACCTCTTAGTCCATGAGTTCTCCTCGGGTCCAAAACCTTCCCAGTAGATGAGGTATTCAAGACCAGTGGGAGTGCATCGGGAGTTGATGATGTGCGATATGGTGTAGATGGGTGAATCGTGAGGTGTTTGCTGCATGATGTGTTGGTGTGGTGTGTTGTCTAGGGGACCAGGAGTGTAGGGTTTGAGGAGTGAGGTGTGGAGAGAGGGAGAGGTGCGAAGGTGTGGTGGAAGCTTGAGGGTGACGGTGACATCATTGATTACCTTGGTAATCGGAAAAGGACCAACATATCTGGCGTTCAGCTTCTTACTCTCTTTTAGTCTAAGGTCATGGGTGGAGAGCCACACTTTGTCCCCTAGAGTGGTCACATCGGGGCTGTCAAAGATTCGAGAAAGGGTGTTGGCTTTGACGTTTACTTTCCCGGGTCTGTAGGTGACCAAGAAATTGAAATGGTTAAAGAATAGTGACCATCGGGCCTGTCTGGCGTTAAGTCTGCGGGCTTCCTTCAGGTACTCCAGGTTGCAATGATCAGTGATAACTTGCACTGGGTATTTGCGCCCATCAGCCACTGTCTCCATTCCTCAAATGCTAGTTTGATAGCCAGAAGTTCCCTGTCGCCTATGTGGTAATTGTGCTCTGCAGACGATAGCTTATGCGATAGGTAGGCGATGGGGTGCAGCCTGGGTGGATTACCCTGAAGCTGTGAAAGTACGGCACCTACTCCAACAGAGGAGGCATCAACCTCGACCTGAAACTGTAACTCAGGGTCCGGGTGAGCTCAGACGGTTGCCGAGGTAAATGCCATCTTTAGTTTGTTGAACGCGTGTTCCGCCTTGTCGTTCCACATTAGTCTCTTGGGTTTATTCTTGAGAAGGAACATGAGAGGTAATGCCACTTGACTGAACGACCTGATGAATCGCCGGAAGAAATTGGCGAACCCCAGAAAGCTTTGTAGCTCCTTTATGGTGTGAGGCGTGCTCCATTTCAGGATGGCGTCCACCTTAGTGGGATCCATCTTGACCCCTTTGTCGTCGACTATATATCCGAGGAAGGAAATACACTCTTGTTGGAACTCACACTTCTTGGCTTTAATGTACAGTCCGTTCTGCATTAAAGTTTTAATGATATCCTTAGTGTTAGATGTGTGAGTTTTTAAGTCAGGGGAGTAGATCAGGATTTCGTCAAGATAAACGATAGCACAGCTACCCAGGAAGTCCCGAAGAACGTCTTACTTAAGCACTGGAACACTCCCGGGGCGTTGGTTAGGCCAAAAGGCATAATGAGGTACTCGTAGTGCCCAGTGGTGGTGCTGAATGCTGTCTTCCACTCGTCACCCTCCTTGATAGGTTGTAGGTGTTACGAAGATCAAGCTTGGTGAAGACCTTGGCACTTCAAAGCTGCTCTAAGGCTGAGGGGACGAGTGGAATGTGGTAGGTGTATCTCTTGCTGACCTTGTTGAGCTCATGGTAGTCGATGCAGGGTCTGAGACTGCCATCTTTTTTTGGCACAAAGAAGAAACTTGAGCTTGCGGGGGATTTGGACAGACATATGAACCCATGCTGAAGTGCTTCTTGGATATACTCCTGCATGACTTTAGTCTCTTTTAAAGAGATAGGGTAAGGCGTGGCCCGGGGAAGCCGGGCGCTGGGTAGGAGCTCTATGGCACAATCGTATTCACGATGTGGAGGGAGTTGGTTGGCTCTTTGCTTACTGAAGGCCCTGGCGAGCTCACGGTATGTAGCCGGGACGTTTTGGGGTAATTCCTCTTCCTGCTCGGAGGCAGGAAACCCACGTGGATGGAGATGGGCACAGTGCAGCAAGTAATATGACCAGAACCCAGGGGTCTCCCATCTGCCCCCGTGATGCGACGAGGTCTGAGCATGGGGGTGGTAGAGATGTGCTTCTTGACGAAGTCGGCATCAATGAAGTCACACTCGGTGCCAGAATCTACAAGGGCTAAGAGAAACAGGTCAGAGTGGGGTAGGACCACTCGCACAGGTAATTTGGCCGAGTTCTTGGAAATGGGAGAGTTGGAGCTCACCTGGCTGCGCACAGACTTGTTCTGGGCCTTACTGGGGCGATGGAATGGTCTGAGAGAACAGTCTCCGATCCGGTGATCCTTAGCGCCACAGTAGAGACAGAGGTTGTTTAGGATGCACTCAGGCCATTCCCGAGCAGATAAGCGGGATCGTCCCAACTCCATGGGGACCGTGGTAGCCTTGGTGGTCTCGGCTGATGGGATGTCTTGAAGGCTGACACGGCTCCAGGTGGTGCAATTGTGATCAAGCTCAATGGGAAGTTCAATGAGTTGCTCTAGATTGAGATGAAGAACACGGCCCACCAGTTCTTTCTGGAGATGAGAGTCCTTGAGGATTGAGAGAGTATTCGGCGGTGGACAGACACCCCTGTTGAAGGCGTTTAAGCTCATCGCCCGCGGTGAGACCCTGTCGCGACAGGATGGAAAGTGTTACGGAAAGCCTGGGTAAAGGCGGCGAGGGATTGGACCTCAGGGCCCTTGGAGTTCTGGACAGCAGTAGCCCAGGAAGATACGTCGCCCGACAGATGAGTGATGAGGAGGGCGATGGCGTTGCACTCTGTCGTCTTTGGCCTGCTGGTGAGGAAGAGAGAGAACTTGAGTAGGAAATCCTCACAATGCTCCGGATTACCTGAATAACGTTCAGGCTCGGTGATAGGGATGAGGGTCTCCGGAGCAGCAGCAGGTGGAGGTTGAGGTGCAGGGACATCCGTGGAGAGACTCAGGATTTGCTGAGTAAGTGCGGTGAGCAGCTGACCCTGCACCTCGGACTGATTTCCAGAAGCCTCCGGAAAACTTGTTCTGCCGTCTCCATGTTTAGGGTGAAGTATTCTGTTATGAATAGTGGTGGACAGAGTTGGAGGAGACGTTGCTGCAAAACAAGAATAAAGTTTATTAAGAAGATGGTTGGAACAGAGTAGGGCGATGTAGGGAGTCAGGGGCAAAGCAAACAGACAGGTATGAGCACTCAGGGGTGAGACTGGCTAAGCGGGCCCGGGTGAGCGAGAGAAGGAGGATAGAGATAGAGAGAGAGGCAGAGTGTTAGGTTGATTATCTGCAACCTCGCGTGTTCTCGTCAAATCGTCAAATCAGCTCGTCCCTCTGGCAGAGTTCAGTGATTCAG
>JAOTRJ010158826.1:0-11743 GCA_028564905.1 Leptodoras praelongus
CTCCACACAGAAATTTCCCAGGTCGCCCCACCCGGGGATCGAACCCGGATCCTTCTTGCTGTGAGGCGACAGTGCTATCCAACCAAGAGTGTGCAAAGCAGTAATCAGAGCAATGGGTGGCTATTTTGAAGAAACTAGAATATAAAACATGTTTTGAGTTATTTCACCTTTTTTTGTTAAGTACATAACTCCACATGTTCATTCATAATTTTGGTGCCTTCAGTGAGAATCTACAATGTAAATAGTCATGAAAATAAACACTTTGAATATTCAACCCATATTCAACTGAATACACTACAAAGAAAATATATTTAATGTTCAAACAGATAATCTTTATTATTTTTTTGCAAATCTTCACCCATTTTGAAGTTGATACCAGCAACACATTCCAAAACAGTTGGGACAGGGCCATGTTTACCACTGCGTTACATCACCTTTCCTTTTAAAGACACTCAATAAGCTTTCGGGAACTGAGGAGACTAATTGCTGAAGCTTTGTAGGTGGAATTCTTTCCCATTCTTGCTTGATGTACAATTTCAGTTGCTCAACAAGACTTACACTTCATAATGCACCACACATTTTCAATGGGAGACAGGTCTGGACTGCAGGTAGTCCAGTCCAGTCTAGTACCCACATTGTTTTGCTACAAAGCCACAACTGTTGTAACACATGCAGAATGTGGCTTGGCGTTGTATTGCTGAAATAAGCAGGGACATACCTGAAAAAGACGTTGCTTGGATGGCAGCATATGGCTGCATGTACCTTTCAGCATTAATAGTTAAAACACCCTCATACCATCAGAGATGCTGGCTTTTGACCTTTGCTCTGATAACAATCTGGACCACAAGACACTTTTCCTGTTTGCATCAGTCCATCTCAGATAAGCTTGGGCCCAGAGAAACCGGCGGCATTGATATATGTTGATATATGGCTTTCGCTTCATATGGTAGAGTTTTAAATTGCACTTTCTGTTACAGAATGTTGTCAGTTTTTAATGCAGTGCAGTCTGAGGGATCAAAGGTCACAGGCATTCAATGTTGTTTTTGGCCTTGCTGCTTACTTGCAGAGATTTCTCCATATTCTCTGAATCGTCTGATGATATGGACTGTAGATGATGAAAGCTCTTCATTCCTTGCAATTGTACATTGGGAAAACATTGTTCTTTTGGACTATTTGCTCATGCAGTTATTCACAAAGTTGTGAACCTCAAGACATCCTTATTTGTAAATGAGCCTTTTGGGGATGCTCCCTTTATTCCCATTCATGACACTCACCTGTTTTCAATTAACCTGTTCACCTGTGGAATGTTCCAAACAGGTGTTTTTTGAGCATTCCTCAATTTTCCCAGTCTTTTGTTGTGCCTGTCCCAACTGTTTTGGAAAGTGTTGCAGGCATCAAGTTCAAACTGAGAGAATATTTGTTTATATCTTGTCTTTGTAATGTATTCAATTGAATATGGGTTAGCATATGTAAATCATCATACTCTGTTTTTATTTAAGTTTTACACAACATCCCAACTTCATTTGAATTCGGGTTGTACCTGACACTGCCTTTGAATTAACAAGAAGTCCTTTTACAGTACAAAAGCTATAACTGGTATTTAAATTAGCTCAAATCACAATTACCAGGCAGTTGAAATGACGGTATAGCACCACTTTAAAGTCCAATTAACAGGCTCTTGTTATGATTTGTCAAGGTCAAGAGCAGAGCATATAGAAGATTTAAGAGCTTGGTGAGGAAAACCTGACAACCAGATCATTCTGAAACTCAAGCATAGGCAAAGAAACACATACTCGCATTTTCTCATGCATTAATGACAATAAAACATCACTTAGAGGCTGTTGCATAAGGCACTGGGTTTCTCAGTTCACATGATTTATCACTAGATTGTGCATTTAAAACATTTAATCAAAAGATTCAGAGACTATGTACCTAATTTTATAACTCCTTTGTGTTATCAGAGAAATGGTTGGGTTACTGTATGAATGTCCTTTTTGGCTTACAGCTCATGCAAGACCCAATCTTATGGTCACACTTAGCAAAGGTTCAACTTTCCACAGTCAGAGAAAGCAACACCACCAAATCCCAGATGAACATAGTCATTATCACATACTTTGCAATCTTGTTTCATCTGACTGGCTTGAGAATAGGAATTGTGCTCATGTGTCCTTACTTAACAAAATACATTTTAACCAAATAGCTGCCACAGATCAACACTTAAAAACTAGTGATTGAGCTCAAGGCACATGTGCATTTTGATTACATTCAAGTTCAAATTATTATGTGGTACGTCAGCAGCCACTAGGGGCCGCCAATCTCCCCCAATGTCCAGCTCCCTCAGAGGTCATGGGAGACCACTTCCGGTGTCACCCGCAGGTAGCTCGGCCAGATTGTATCCACCTGCGCCCTATCTGTGAGATGAGCCCTCATTGGCTCTCTCTCCCTATTTAGGGCATCTTCTGGCTGGGCTTCCCTGCGGAACAATGTCCATTGTTCTTTGTAGCAACACGTCAGACAAGATTCCGTGTTGTCAGAGCTAAGTACTTTCCTATCTTCATTAATCTACTTAGCTAGCTTTCTCATGCGTTGTACATTCTGACTCCGTTTGCAGTACTGCTTTTGTTTGTTCTTTCTGTGTACAGATTCTGGCCAGAGCGTGGAGCTGGACTTCCGTCAGTTTGGAGTTTGGACTGAGTTTGCGCTTCGGCACCATTTGTGTTTGCTCCTTTTGTTTTCTTTGAGCTCCTGCTCTGTGCTGCACTTTAAGTTGTCTTTGTGAACACTATTGATTAAAGTCTGCATTTGCTTCCAACATTGCCTTCTGGAGTACAGATTGTCCTGCCAAAATAGAAGCAGCAGACTTAATCAAGCTTTAAGAAGAGCTAGTAAAGGAATTGTGTTTACTTCAGGAAGCGAGAGCCATGATTCAAGAACTCGAAGTGTGCACTAGGAGCCGTTGCCGGTTGCTCTTCCGGAACACAACAGAGGAGACCAGTCCAGATACGCCGGCTTCCTCCTTCAATGCGAGCAGAAGGTGGCCCTGATCATCAGCACCCTGACCAGAAAGGCGCTAGAGTGGGCTACCGCCCTTTGGCACGATTCAGGTGAGCTGATGCAGAACTATTCCACCTTTCTCACTGAACTCAAAAACGTGTTTAACCATCCTTCTGAGGGCCAGGATCCCTGCAAAGTGCTTCTCTCCATGTCGCAGGGCAAGCATCGTGTAGCGGAGTATGCCCTTGAGTTCTTCACGGTTGCTGCCAGAAGCGGCTGGAATGAGCCTGGTCTGAAGGCCGTCTTCTGCCGTGGGCTCTCACTGGCGGTACTCCGCGAACTGGCCTGCCGAGACGACCGGATGACCTTTAACACGCTCATCGCGGCCTCTATCCGGCTGGACCAGCTGCTACACACCCGACCATGAGAGGCTGAACACCTCAACGCACCCTGCCCTGCTTCTCCGGACGTACCTGAACCCATGGTCTTGGGACCCGCGCGACTGCTCAAGGCTGAGAGACGATGAAGGATTTGGTCTGATCTCTGCCTCTACTGCGTGGACACCGGTCACAAGGTTAAAGGTTGCCCTGTCAGACCGGGGGTGGAAGCTGCCGGCGTCCCATGCCCCAACGTGTTGAGTCACTCTCCACCCAATTTTCATGAGCTTATTATTCATGTTCAGATCTCCTACCTGGAGGAATCTTTCTTTCTCTGAGTCTCCGACTCCGGAGCCGCTGACAACTTTATGGACCGAGCCACCCTCTCCAAGCTGGGAATTCCCATGGTCCAGTTGCCACAGCACCTCCACATCCAGGGGATTGACGATGCTCCCATCGGAGAGGGAGGAATCACCCATCGCTCTCCTCGCCTTCTTGTCTCCGTGGGCTTCCTGCACCAAGAGGAGATCGAGCTGCTTGTGACAAGCTCCCCTACCTATCCCATTATACTGGGCCTGCCGTGGATGAGCCGCTACGACCCAGCCATCTCTTGGAGAAGTCAGGAGATCTTATCCTGGTCACCACACTGCTTCACCCACTTCCTGCGCTCTCGCCCGCTTCATCTGCTTGCCACCAGGGTCGAGAGCCCTGACATTGATGAAACAGTGGTTATTCCTGAGTGCTACTCCCACCTTCAGGAGGTTTTTAGCCGCCAGCATGCTGAGGGACTCCCCCCACATAGGGAGTTTGACTGTAAAATCAACCTTCTCCCTGGGTGCACACCCCCTCACTCCACTCCCTGAAAAACTAGCTATGGAGGAGTACATCCAGGAGGCGCTGGCCCTGGCCTCTGCTGGGTTCTTTTTTGTGGAGAAGAAAGGAGGTGGCCTTTGTCCATGCATAGATTACAGAGGACTAAATAAGGTCACTGTGCACTACCCCTATCCCTTGCCAAATGTCCCTTCAGCCCTTGAACAACTGGCTGGGGCTAACTTCTTCACCAAGCTTGACCTAAGGAGTGCCTATAATCTGGTCTGCAATCGTGAGAGGGATGAATGGAAAACGGCCTTCAGCACCTCCTTCGGCCATTTTAAATACATGGTCATGCCCTATGGTCTAGCAGCAGCCCCTAGTATTTTCCAGCATCTGATAATGTTTTGCAACCCATAATCTCTCCCTCAAAGTTTGTCAGCAGGATTTCCTGGGACCTGGACCATTTAATTCGCATCAGTCAGCCCAAGAGACATCCCAGCCAATGTCCTCCCGGCTTGTTGTTCGTTCCCAAGGAGCTTCGCAATCACCTCCTGGGCCCATCTAGCACCTGGAGTGGGTCATCCCAGAACGGGAGAACTCTGGAACTCCTAGCAGGCAGGTACTGGTGGGATAAAATGAGTCTGGTCGTTAACAATTATGTCTCCTCTTGCTCTGTCTGTGCCAAAGCCAAGGTTCCCAGGACCCTGCCTGCGGGCAAGCTAGTGCCTTTGCCCGTTCCCGAATGTCCCTGGTCACACATTGCGATCTACCCCCGTCTGAAGGTAAGACGTGGATTGTGGATCGGTTCTCTAAATTGATCCGATGTCTGTCCCTGCCTAGCTTGCCCTCCGCCTTTGAGACTGCTGAGATCCTGTTTGATTGCGTCATCCATTACTTTGGGATCCCGGAGAATATCGTGAGCAATCATGGACCCAAATCAAGGACTGGATGAGGTTTTTGCCCTGGGCGGAATACGCCCAGAATTCTCTGAAATACCCCCTTTCAGTGTGTCCTAGGTTACCAGCCTCCACTGTTCCCGTGGGACGCCACCGAAACAGACATGCCAGCCGTGGATGCGTGGTTCAAGAAGTGCGAGCGTGTATGGGCACTCACCAACCAGACCATTGGCAAGGCAATCAAGCAGATGAAGAAGTTTGCTGACCGATGTCGGGGTAAGATCCCCTCTTTTCACCCCAGCAACAAGGTCTGGGTTTTCTACTAAAGCACTTCCTCCCATGTTCGGCAAGAAAAAGCTCGCCCCCCACTACTTTGGCCCCTTTCCCATAGTAAGCAGAATCAACGAAGTCACTTATCGTCTTAAGCTCCCCCGTCATTGTAGAATTTGCCCTACATTTCACGTCAGCCAGTTGAAACCGGCCCGGGATGGACCGTTGGCTGATGCTGGGGAGGGAACCTAAGCACCAGACACAGGTGAGGCTGAGGGTGAGGTCACCTTCGCGGTATCCTCAACTCCAGGCGCAGAAGAGGTCGGATGGAGTATCTAGTGTTTTGGGAGGGGTTTAACGCTGAAGAGAATAGCTGGGTGGCGGCAGGGGACATCTTAGACCCCCTATTGATCTCTAATTTCCACCGGCGACATCCCAACAAGCCTGCTCCCCGCACGCCTTCTATCTTCGTTAATCTACTTAGCTAGCTTTCTTGTGCGTTGTACATTCTTACTCTGTTTGCATTACTGCTTCTGTTTGTGTGCAGATTCCGGCCAGAGCATGGAGCTGGACTTCCGTTAGTTTGGAGCATGTACTGAGTTTGCGCTTCAGCACCATTTGTGTTTGCTCCTTTTGGTTTTTTTTTTGAGCTCCCACTCTGTGCTACGCTTTAGGTTGTCTTTGTGATGACTATTGATTAAAGTCTGCATTTGCTTCCAACATTGCCTTCTGGAGTACCTCCCTTACATTATGAGTGCATTGTTAATTCCAAACTAGACACATATTCACATATTCTTGATCAGGTCTTATGTGTCCTTACTGCTAAAAAAACCTTTAAACTGCTCACTGTCTCTGAAGGGTGATTTGCCATCTAACATATAGATTATGATCGCAAGAATGCATGGTCATATAATCAATTGACATACTTGCATATTTTCAGACAGTGGGAGGAAACCAGAGAACCTGGTGGAAACCCACACAAACACTGGTAATACATGAAATAAACTCTATGCAGACAGTAATCTGAGATCAGGATCAAATACAGGTTTCTACATGTAAGAAAGTTTTCACGACCTCATCACTCATCTGTGTGTACCGTACTGCGCATAGCTCTGCAGCGAGACAATGAATGAATAGACCACACGAGGTGAAATCAAATGTGGTTTATTTATACAAAAGTCTGTCTCAAATGAGAGAGGGTGAAGTATTTATATGTGCACAAACATGTGGGAAAGAGGAACTGTGGGATTACACACACACCCAGAGTTAGTCACATCCCCCTTTTCCAAGGAAGGGGAAATCATGAGTTGTTTCCTGATGTGCAAGCTGGGGTCCTCATAATCTAATCTTGCAGACCAGTTCCATCACGTGCAAGCTGGGTTGCCATTTCGAGAGCAAGAACAGGATGCTGAGTTGGGCATCCTTCATTGCAGTCAGCACAAAAAGCAGATAACCAAGAAAGGGCAGATATGGATACGTGTGTGCGTGAGTTTGTGCTCTTTCAACAGACACACAGAATTCAAACAATACAATACAATAATGTATGGTTATACAAAATTCATTCTCACACTACATGATTCTAGGAGCTAGATGATCCATTCTGCTAATGCTGTTGTGTCTTCTAATCTAAGGGGCATCTTTAGAATTTCAGAAAATCACACAATATGAACAGCTGCTTTTTAAGTACTGTTTCTACACAGTTGGTGTATAATGAGATTAAAGTGGGATTTGAAGGTTGTGGAACTCAGTAATCATGAAGGAAACACTTTGGCGCATATTCAGTTAAACATTACATTAATTTGTTCATTTTAATTTCAATTCATTCATTTAAATAGCACCTTTTGCACATCTAGCATCAGATATGTGTTCACTGGATCAGATCAGACTGTTTAATAGCTAACCATAATTGCAAAGCCTAAAAACTAATAATGTAATCTTGAATCTGATAAACAAAGTTGGACATGATAAGCACTTCTATGAAATATGTACAGTAATATTCTGTTAAATATAAACAAATTTAGAAATTGAGTGCAAAACCCTAAAAAATTAAAAAGGTTATACAAGTAATACTGAAAGTTTTTTAAATTAGCGGTTTAACTGGTAACAGGTGTGGTCATCAGGATTGAGTATGAAAGGAGCATCCAGCTAAGGCTTAGTCTTTGCAAGCAAGGATGGGTCATGATTCACTACTTTGTGTCAAACCTCATTAGAGAATTGTCAGTCAGTTCAGTCAGAAGGCAATGTTTCTCAGTGCAAGACTGCAAAGAATTTATGTCTTTCATGTACAGCTCATAATATCATGATTCACAGAGCCAGGGGAAATCTTGGTAAAAAGGCCAAGGTTGGAAACTCCTGTTGAATGTATGTGACCATTGATCCCCTAGGTAGTTGGTGATTGTTTGAGGAACCTACATGCTACTGTGACTGCCAGGGCAACATGGATATTTTGGAAAATCATCCATCCATCCATCCATCCATCCATCTATCTTCTTCCGCTTATCTGGGACCGGGTCGCGGGGCCAGCAGTCTAAGCAGAGATGCCCAGACTTCCCTCTCCCCCAACACTTCAGCCAGCTCCCCGGGAGGAATCCCAAGGCGTTCCCAGGCCAGCCGAGAGACATAGTCCCTCCAGCGTGTCCTGGGTCTTCCCCGAGGTCTAATCCCGGTGGGGCGTGCCTGGAACACCTCCCCCGGGAGGCATCCAGGGGGCATCAGAAAGAGGTGTCCTAGCCACCTCAACTGGCTCCTCTCGATGTGGAGGAGCAGCGGGTCTACTCCGAGCTCCTCCCAGGTGACAAATTCATTTGTCAAAAATTATTTTTTTATGTTCATCAGATTCTGTGTTGCAAAAAACATGATGAAAAATGTAATGTGACCCAGTGGAAATATGCCTCTGTCCCAAATTTGAGTTTGTTGCAATTTCTAAATTTGTTTATACAGTTTGCCTTAGAAAACATAGAAAGTGATACTTTCTTTGTTTTTTTGTCTGTTAAATAAAGATTTCAGTATCATTATTATAAAGAATGCATAGTGTAACACTGCTCATGTTCAGTCCTCTGCAACTTAGGGTGTTATTAACTATAAAAGGCAAAGATACAAGTAAAATATTAAAACCATTTTAGGGCTACAAAATTGCAGATGTTTTGGCTTTGTTATTTTTCAGATGATTGCATGGATCTAGCTGTAGCTGTATGAGTTGTTCTTTTGTGTGAATTGTTCTTTTTTACAGTAGATGAATCCCAAAATTATAGACATAAATAATCAGATTAAGAAAAATTCAATAAGGGGTAAAGCCAGCAAGACAGAGAGAGAGAGAGAGAGAGAGAGAAGATGACATGTCAAAGTGAAATGGATAAACAGCTCGACACCATGATCATCATTTCAGAAATCAATTTGTGGTCAGCCACTACCATGATATAAATTACCTTGATAACTCAGGCTGGCTGCTCACTCTCTATTTGCTGATTTCTTGATTAAGTGCATACAGCAAAATAACGTATACTATTTTATGGACATGAGTTTGGTTTAAAAAAAATATTACATTTCAGCCTGTAAATATAATAATAATAATAATAATAATAATAATAATAATAATAATAATTCCAATAATTCCAATAATTCCAATCCAATTTCACAAAAAACCAACATCACTTTACAAATAAGAAATAACAAAATGCCAGACAAAAATGGTGGTTGTTGAAGGTGAATGGAAATACAGAGAGAAACGTTTTTACACTGAGTTTTGAAGGTATAGAGAGAGGAATAGGAGTGAATAGATGAAGGAAGTGAGTTCCAGAGAGGGGGCAGCAACACTAAATGACCTGCCACACATGGTGGGCAACCTGAAACTGGAGACAGCAAGGAGACCTGTATCAGAGGAACTTATTATGTGAGATGGGATGTAAAGATGGTGTAATTCTGCAAAGTATGAAGAGGAATTTTATATTGGATATTAAATAATATTGGAAAGTTAAAGAATTTTATATTGGATTTATTTAGCTAAAGGTAACTAATGTAACTGCTGAAGGATAGGGGTGACATGCACAGTTTTTTAGTGGGGTACCAAGACTCTAGCTGAAGGAGTCTGTATGTGCTGGAGGGGATGAAGAGTTTTTGAGGGAAAACAGTGAGTGTCAGTTATCTTACATTGAGGTAATGAGGTTGGGAACCAGGATCTCAGCATCTTTGAGAGGCAGCATTGAACAGAGGTGAGCAATATTACAGAGATTGAAGTAAGCAGACTTGGTCAGAGATTTACTGAGATAGATAGATTGGGATAGATTGTTAGACAAGGGTCAAACAGAACACCCAGGTTATTCACAGTGATGGAGGGACTGACAGTGTCACTTACAATCTGTATGGAATTAGAGAATTAAAAAATGGTCTTTTTGGTATTTCACTGTAAGAAGTTGGAATTGAACAAGGGAGTTAATTAGGTTAGAGTGAGAGGTGAGATTGTATCTGAAAGTTTAAAGTAACACAAAGTTTAAAGTAAATTTGTCATCAGTGTGACAATAAAATTTGAGGTTGTGAAGTCGAATAACATCTCCAAGGGACAAAATATAAATGATATAAAGCAGGGGGGCAAGAATGGATCCTTGGGGAATATCCTGATTAACAGCAGCAGTGTCAGACTTATGCATCCCTACACAAATGAATTGGCACCTAAGATTGAAACTAGGATAGAACAGTGCCTCTAAACCAATGGTTGACTGTCATGCAATTAGAATATTATGATTAACTGTGTTGAAGGCTGTAGTGAGGTCAAGTAGTAACAGAAGGGCAACAGAATCAGAGTCGGAGTACAGAAGAGTTACATTAAGATTATTAATAATATAGAGAAGAGTGTTTCAATGATTTTCTTGTGTGTGGGGGGGTTGTAGAGCATATTATGTCCAAAATGTAACCATGCTTATGGGTAGGGAAGTCAACACTGGGTTAAACCGAAGCAACTCAGCAGCAACAAAAAGTAAACAGAAAGGGAGGACAGAATCTAGGTGAATATTGTGAATAAGGTGAGTCACTGAGCACTACAAGAGATATGGACAGAGAACTGATGATAGTCTGATGATGATGACAAGTAATATTACAAGAAAGCATCTAGCCAGGAGGAGTGGCCACATTAAGGTAAATGTGTTTGCCCAGCACTTGGCAGGTTTCAGTTTAAAAGAGTAGGTCTAGATGGTATTGTCCAATAACGTCATTAAGCAGTGCAGCTTTATTTGTAAGTGAGAAAATTAATCAATTTGAGTTAAGCAGGCAGTATGAAACAGAAAGAGAAGAAGCAGACTTCAGCAAGGCATCAATTCAGGGAATAGCACACAGGACATTGACGTATTCTTGATGTGGACATGGATTCTTGGCTAGGTTTGGTTATAAGTTTACTTTACCCATGACAAATAGTCCAAAATGTGAGCATACTGGTGACTGAAGATTGAAAAGGAGTAGGTCTGCATTTTAAACAGAAGCACTGAGACAATGGGGAGAACATAGTTGTAGCAGAGATCAGCTGACGAGTGTACAAAGCAAGGACTCTATAAGGAGACCATAACTAGCAGTCAAGATCATAGATGTAGCTGAAGAGGGCTCAAAAAGCAGCCAGTAGTAGGGAAGACACTACTACCACACACTACCAAGAATCCATGTCCATAATAAACAATTAGCAAGCAGACTCTTGATAGCAGGCAGCAAACTATCTGTAGGCAGTATCAGAACAAAGAACGACAATTATGTCCACTGTTCAAATAGCGAGCAGATAAATGTAATCAGAGGAAATGACTCCATCTAATACTATAGAAGACTATGTGTAGTTCCTCTGCATTGATGGATGCCCAGATGAAGGCACATCCAGTTAATAGGGAGATCAAAAAGGCAATACGAGATGCCTCAGAGCCAGTGGGGTGATTAGTGAAGTGGAGTGTAGTAAGGGACTATAATATTGCCATTATCTGCTGCTGCTCTCTTTACAGCAGCTGACTGTAGGACAATAAATGATCCAACTCTGAGCTTGACTGAATGTGCTTTTTATTTCTCTCTTAAATACAGACATATAGGAGGCAGAACTCTCAGACTCTCTCTCTCTCCCTTCTCTGCCGCTTCCTCCTCCTTATATATCCTGTCGGATACACAGACACACAGGTTAATTATGGGGACAGGTGCCAGTCCTTACTGTCTTCCTCGCCCCCCTCCCTTCCCCCGCACGTTGCCAGATGCCCCGAAATCACGCATCCGCTGCCACATAACCCCACCGCCCCACTCAGGCCGGGGAGCCACCACAGAGTGCCACTTTTACCTGCAGGAAGGCCTGTTGGCACCACTCCGTCCACTGGACCGTATCTGGCTCCCCCTTTTTAGTGAGATCAGTCAAGGGGCTGGTGACGTCCGAATAGGCTG
>JAOTRJ010158962.1:0-11685 GCA_028564905.1 Leptodoras praelongus
CTGAGGGGCTCCCATGCTGAGAGTCAGTGAGGAGGATGTAATACTGCCCATCCTCACCACCTGCTGTCGATCTGTCAGGAAATTTAGGATCCAGCTGCACAGTGTGCTGCTCAAACCCAGGTCCCAAGCAGACCTGGCATCAGAGTCACTGCAGTGCTGACAATCCTACACCACTCAAATAATACCTGCTCTGTGGTGGTCCTGTGAAGAATAGCATAAAAGGTCTACAGAAAAACAGGTGGACTACAGTGTCTATCTGTAAATCTAGAAAGTGCGCCTGTATGGTCCACTTTGATAAAGTGAGCTGTTGAATTGGACAAAGAAAGACAGGACAGAGTGGGAGCAAAAAGGTGCAAAAACACAAAAGGAGCAAATAAACACGACGTGGAAGATTAGTCCAAGCTCCAAACTGAAATAGTCCAGCTCCTCACTCTGGCTCTGAACCTGCACACAGACAGGACAAAAATAAAGAGAGTATGTGAAAGCAAACTCAAAGCAACACACGAGAAGAAGGCTAATGTATCAAACAGAAACGGAAAGGGTGACACTTAGCTTCAATCGGAATCTCGTCAGAAGTGTTCACGGAGTGAATCGGACATCGGATTGCATTAACACTTATGGGCAAAGTCTCACAAGGAAGTCCAGCCAGGAGGCGCCCTAAATAGGGAGAGAGAGCCAATGGGAGCTCTCCTCCCAGATGGGGCGCAGGTGTAACAAATGACCGAGCTATCACTGGGAAAAACCGGAAGAGGACTTCTTTCTGGAATCCGGAGGTGGAAGTTAGGGGGACAGAGGCGGCCCTTAGCGGCCGCTGACATGACAGAGCCCCCCTTCAATGGGAGCCAAATAGATCCTTCTTCTTTCTGGGCCTGCCGGGCCTGCGAGGAGCAGGCCTATCTGGATGTCTCCGGGGGAAATCGGAAATGAGAAGCAGGTCCAGAATGTCCTTGGCCACAACCCAGCTGTTTTCTTCAGTGCTACACCCTTCCCAAGCCACTAGATACTTGATTTGACGTCTTTGGCACCTGGCTTTGGCTTGGGGATGGTAACCAGAGGTGAGGCTCACTGTGACCCCGAGCTTGTTGAGGAAGTTGTTCCAAACTCTAGACATGAACTGGGGTCCACGATCGGTCACGACAACCTCCGGAATCCCAAAGTATCGAAATACACGGTCAAACAAGATTTCTGCAGTTTTGAAGGCGGTGGGCAATCTAGGCAAGGCCACACATCGGATCGATTTCAAGAAATGATCTACAACAACCAGAATAGCTGTCTTACCTTCTGACGGGGGTAGATCGGTCAGGAAATTGATTGCAATGTGAGACCACGGGCGTTCAGGAAGGGGAAGAGGCACTAGCTTGCCGCCAGGCAGGGTCCTGGGAACCTTCGCTCGGGCACATGCTGAACAGTAGGAGACAAAGTTATTTATGTCCTGACTCATTTTATCCCACCAGTACCTGCCTGCCAAGAGTTCCAATGTCCTCCGGGTTCCGGGATGGCCAACTCCAGGCGCTAGATGGGCCCAAGCGATCAGACGATTGCGAAGATCGGCGGGGACAAACAGGGTGCCAGGAGGACATTGGCTGGGGATTCTCTTGGGCTGTCTGGTTAGGATGAGGTGCTCTAGATCCGAGGTGATCGTGTTGAGAAACTTGAGAGAAGGGATTATGGGTTGCACAACGTTTTCATAGACCTTATCATACATTCGAGAGAGGGCATTTTACCATTACCTTACCATACCTGACATGGATTAAGCCTTTTGGCTGCCTTAAGGTACTCTAGGTTTTTGTGATCGGTAAAGATTTGGAAGGGGTGATTGGTGCCCTCCAGCCAATGTCTCCATTCCTCTAGGGCTAACTTGACAGCTAGGAGCTCTCTATCTCCAACATTGTAATTTCGTTCAGCCCTAGACATCTTATGGAAAAAGAAGGCCACGGGATACAACTTAGCTGGTTGTCCATGGCGTTGCGAGAGGATGGTGCCCACACCCACCTCTGACGCATCGATGTTGCCGGTGTCCAATTGAGATGCTTGGGCTTCCCCTTTAGCTGATCCGTGAGGGGGCTGGCCACGCTGCTGAAGCTTCGAATCAAGCGTAGGTAGAAATTAGCAAATCCAAGAAAACCTCGCAGTTCCTTTGGCGTCTTTGGTACCTCCCAGTTCTCCATGGCCAACACCTTCACTGGATCCATTGCAATCCCTTCGGGGCTGATGTGGTAGCCAAGAAAGCTGATGTGTTCTTGGTGGACGATGCATTTTTCCCTTTTCACAAACAACTGATGTTTGAGGAGCCGTTCCAGCACTCTAGACACGTGACCAACATGAGATGGGAGGCCTGGGGAGAAAATAAGAATATCATCAATATACGCTAAGACAAATTTGCCTAACATGTCCCGGAGGACTTTGATTAGGTGTTGAAAGACACTTGGGGCTGCGGCTAGACCGTAGGGTCTATCACAAGGTATTCAAAATGTCCGGAGGAGGTGCTGAAGACCGTCTTTCATTCGCCCCCCTCACGGATTCGAACTAAGTTGTGCTGCTAGCACCTCCTGGATATAGTCCTCCATGGCTTGCCACTCGGGGAGAGATAGGCCGTAAATTTTGGAACGAGGAGGAGTACATCTGGAAAGAAGGTAAATCTTGCAATCAAACTCCCTGTGTGGGGGGAGACCCTCGGCGCAACGGTGGCTAAAAAACTAAAAACCGAAGAGGGGAGTAGCACTCGGGAATGACCACGACTTCATCAGTGCCTGGACTCTTGACTTTGTTGGTGAGTAGGCGCAGGGGACGAGAGCAGAGGCAATGGGTGAAGCAGTGGGCTGACCACGACAGGATTTCCCGACTTCTCCACGAGATGGCTGGGTCATGGCGAATCATCCACAGCAGGCCCAGGATGATGGGATCGGGGAACTATTAACTAAGAACTCGATCTCCTCTTGGTGTAGCAGGCCAACCGAGAGAAGAAGCCGCGGAGAACGATGATTAACTCTTCCTTCTCCGATAGGGGTCGTCAATCCCCCGGATGTGGAGATGTGCGGTAACTTGACCAGAGAAATCCCCAGCTTGCTGAGCGTCTTCTGGTCCATGAAGTTGTCCGCGGCTCCGGAGTCTATCAAGGCTGCGAGGGAGAAAGATTTCTTCACGTAGGTGATCTGCACATTTATAATGAACTCATGACGAGCATTAGGTGGAGAGCGACTCACTGTGTTGGGGCGCGTGATGGCGGCGGCCTCCATCCCTGGTCTGACAGGGCAGCCTTTAACCCTGTGACCGGCATCCACGCAGTAGAGACAGAGCTCTGACCGGATTCTCTGTCGCTTCTCTGGTTTGAGGAGTCGCGCAGGTCCCAGAATCATGGGCTCCGGAGCATCGGAAGGAGCTAGATGAGAAGTGCTGAGGTGCCCGGCTTCTCTGGGTCGCGAACACAGGAGCTGATCAAGTCAGATGGAGGCCGTGATGAGCGATTCCAGGGTCATCCGATCATCCTGGCATGCCAACTCACGATGAACCGCTGATGAGAGCCCACAGCAGAAGACGGCATTCAGAGCGGGCTCATTCCAGTTGCTCCCGGCTGCTACCGTACGGAACTCGAGGGCATATTCATTCGCGCATCGATCACCCTGCGACAGAGAGAGAAGCACCTCACCAGGATCCTGGCCCTCCAAAGGATGGTCAAACACATTCTTAAATGCTAGTTGGAATGCAGAGTAAGATCGCATTAACTCCCCCGGGTTGTGCCAGAGTGCGGTGGCCCACTCCAGCGCCTTCCCCGTCAGGGTGCTGATGACCAGAGCTATCTTCTGCTCGTCGGGAAGAGGTCCATGGGCCTCACACTGGAGGAGGAAGCCGGCGCACCCGGAAGGATCCCCCGCGTAGTGCTCCGGGAGAGCCACCGGCAACGGTGCCTGATGAGCGCCGACGTGCATGGCGCGTGTCTCCAGTTCCTGTATTACGGCCTGGGCTTCCCAGAGCGAACGTGTTTCTTTAGCGAGCTCCTCTCGGAGATTAACAAACTCCGCTGCTTCCATCTTTGGCGGGACTTTCTGTAAGGAAGTACTCCGGAAGTGTTTTGGAAGCAAATGCAGAGTTTATTAATATAAGTTTAATGGAACCAAAAAGACAGCACAGAGCGGGAGCAAAAAGGTGCAAAAACACAAAAGGAGCAAATAAACATGACATGGAAGATTAGTCCAAGCTCCAAACTGAAATATTCACTGAAATATCCCACGATTCTTTAGTTTCTGCTTAATCTGAAAAACAAAACAAGAATTTTATTACTAAATAACACAGGATAAAGGCTGTAAAAATTCTACAAGAATGGAAGAATCTTATTACAATACAAAGTACATGTGGCTGAGATTGACTAAGATTCAGGTAAATGTACATTTTTAGTTTGCTCTTGTGGAGGATAAGCCCCACCTTTTCCAAGATGGCCACATTTATTGCAGGATCATTCAAATCCTGATTAGACTGGATCTTTATCCTTACAATTTGTTGGTTAGAGATGGCTAGATGTTAAAATATAAACACACACAAACAAATAAACAGTTTAAATTTGACAGAATAAGACACTTAATAATACTTTAACACACCTGAGAAGTTGGTTTGGTCTATCCACTTCCAGGGGTTTGGCTTAAACAAACCAAACCAAGTCTTACCCTTGATCATCCCCAGTAAAACTGTTGCATCTCTTGCACTGGCCAGGTCTGTGTAATACTGTCTGCAGTAAGCCTGAGCATCAATCCATTGTACCGCATTATCTATGGAAATGTAGTGGTCACTGCCAGTTTTTGTTTCTGTGAAAATAAAACAAATGAAACTTAAAGATTCAAGAAAAGTTACTGCATATAAAATAAAGGAAATGGCAAACAGGTGACAGCACACATAAATTAAAGGAAACAATCAAAGGGAAAAAATGTTTGGGGGTGCTGGGGTTTAGAGAGACTGAATCTGTAAAAAATTTCCCATGTGCAGTAAATGTCAAATATAATCAGATCAGTTATATTTTCTGATACTTTAGATTAGCTATTTAATATTTTGGCACTTAAAGCACATTTAACAAACGCAAACACAAAGTTCAGAATTTTTCTTCAAAGACAACATTCTCTACCGACACAATGTGAAAGTGCATAATATGTATAGGGCTGCATATCAGTACAGCCCAGATTTGACCAACCCCGATGGGTTATCCCACCACATTTTTGATGTCCTCCACTGTTGTCCGGTTCTCCCGATACCCAGGGTCTCATATTTCCCAGCGGCTCATTTCCAAAGGACCACTGCCAGCTATTAAAGTCAAGCACACCCAGAACCCATCAATAACTGAACCAGGAGGTCACAAAAGAATCCAGAGGAACATCTAAACACTTGCAGGCTTGACTTACCTCAGTTACAGTCAATGTCCATGATTCCACAATAAGAAAGGCTAATCTCACTAATATGCCAAAAAACATCTAGTTCACCAGCATGACATTTGTGACTTTTGATAATATTCTGTGGACTGATGAGTCAAAGATGGAACTTTTTGGAAGACATGGCTCCTGGTACATCTGGTATTACATTAATATTATTACACATAAATTAATGATGGGATACATTAACAGTTATGTGAAAGCAATGTATTGACCTTCAGTCATGTCTTGCTGGTTGCAGGGATCGAACTGGTGACCTTCCGGTCACAAGGCAGGTTCCTTAACCACAACCACGGCTGCCCCAACTCACCATAACCAGCAAAAAACTTGAACAGAAGTGATTTCAAGCATTATTTTTACATGCACCTTAACAGTTAATTAAAAATCAAACAGAAAGCTCAGCTTGAATACAAAACATATTTTGTATGCACCTCAATATATGTTACGCCTATGGCCGCCAGAGGTCGCCAGATTCGCCCTGTTAGAGAACTCATCGACCAGACTCCATCTCCCACAGGACTGCAAATGAAGTGTTTAGGGACCTTTTGGGGAGGTCTGTGATAGTTTACATTGACGACATCCTAGTCTATTCACCTAACCTCTCTTCCCATGTTCAGCAGGTCTGAGAAATTCTCTGTCGCCTCCTCACTAATGGCCTGTATGTAAAAAGGGAAAAGTGTCAGTTTCACCAGCCTCATATAGAGTTCCTGTGCTACAACATCAGCCCTGACGGAGTGGCCATGAATTGCGAGAAGGTGAAGGCCATCACCCAGTGGAGTTCCCTGACAATGGTGAGAGAGCTACTTTTTTAGTATTAAAATTTTTAGATATTTTAACAGAGGTTTTAGTACATTTGCCAAGCCATACACACTTGTTAAAGGGAGCTGCTGAAGGGATGCAGGCACAGCCCAGGCATTCCAGCTGTTAAAGGAAGCCTTCACCTCCGCTCCTGTCCTGAAACACCCCGATCAGCCATTTATCGTGGAAGTCGATGCCTCATTCCAAGGCATGGGCACTATCCTTTCTCAGAGATACGGCACACAAGCTAAACTCCACCCGATCGCTTACTTCTCGAAGAAGCTTTCCCCAGGAAACAAAATTACAACATGGGGGACAGCAAGTTGTTGGCCATTAAACTAGCCCTGGAGGAGTGGAGGCACTGGCTGTAGAGGGCCAAGCATCCTGTGTGTATCTTCACAGACCAAAAAAACCTGGAGTACCTTCAAGCAGCTAAATTCCTGTCAAGCCAGGTGGGCCCTGTTCTTTAAACGTTTCAATTTTGTTCTGTCTTATCACCCACGGTCCAAGAATGGGAAGGCAGACCCCTCTCATAGAGGTTTGAGCCAGACTCCGCCATCTCAGACCCTGAACCTATCATCCCTGAAGAAAAGAAGAAAAGTTCCTCCACGCTATTACATGGGACCTGGATCAGAAGATTTGAGAGCTCCAGACCACACAGGGGAATATTCACTGCCCTCCAGGTAAACTGTTTGTCCTGTCCTCTCTTCGTAGCTCCCTTATGTCCTAGGCCCATGCCACACCCGGAGCAGGCCACCCAGGGACCAGAAGAACCACTGAATTAATTCAGGTCAAGGCTTTCATCTCATCATGTCCAGAATGCACCCAAGCTAAAGTACCTCGCACCTTGCCAGCAGGAAAGTTACTCGCTTTACCCATTCCCGAGAGACCGTAGTCTCACCTATCCATAGACTTTGTGAGATTTGCCACAATCCCAGGATTTCACCACCATCCTGGTAGTTGTTGACCATTTCTCTAAAAGTGTCAGGTTCATTCCATCCCCAGCTTTACCCACAGCTATGGAGACCACAGAGGCACTCTTCCAGAATGTCTTTCGATTCTATGGTCTCCCAGGGGACATTGTGAGTGACCGTGGACCTCAGTTCATATCCCAGGTGTGGATGATGTTCATGCAGAAGTTGGGAGTTACAGTCAGCCTGACTTCCAGCTTCCACCCTCAAGGTAATGGTCAGGCAGAGCGGTGAATCAGGAACAGAGTTTATTTCCAGTTTCAGCCACAGGAATGGGCCTGGAATCTTCCTTGGGTGGAAGATGCACAGAATTCATTACGACACACCTCCAACAGACTCACCCCGTTTGAAGTCTTCCTGGGTCACCAACTACCATCGATGACTGACACCTGGTTCTGGAAAAGTGAAAGAATCTGGTCCCAAGTCCACTAACAGCTCTCAAGAGCCATCTCCCACGTGAAGAAGCTGGCAGAGAGGAGGCGTGGTCCTACCCCCCAGTACAAGCCAGGGGATCGAGTTTGGGTAGCCATCAAGGCCTTCCAGCCACCATTCAGTCCATGCTGTGCCAAAGGCACACCACAGCCCAGCCTCCAGAGCCTCAGCCACCACGCAGACACCTACAATGTTTGGGAAATCATGAACTCAAGTAGGCGTGAAGGGGGCCTGCAGAACCTGGTGTCCTGGGAGGGATATGGCCCAGAGGATGATTCCTATGTACCAGCTGACACCATCTTGGACCCCCTCCTTCTGCAGGAGAACCATGCAAGGCATGGTAAATCTGCAATGTATAAATCTGCAATGCATTCAGAAACTCTTCAGACCCTTTCACTTTTTTCAAGTTTTTTTTATATTGTGGCATTTTGTTTAAATAACTGCACATAATACCCCATACTGAGCAAGTGAAAAAGAATTTTAATTTAGTATTTTAGTTAGAATTCCTCTTGATCATCTTTGAGATGTTTCTACACCTCGATTTGTGCCCATCTGTGGTAAATTAAGTTGATTGGAAAGACACACCCCTGTCTATATAAGGACTCATAGCTGGTAATGCAAATAAAAACCAAGCCATTAAGAAGAGAAAAACTGCCTGTAGAGCTCAGATACAGGATTGTGTCTAGGCACAGATGTAGAGAAGGGTACAAAAGATTTTGCACTGAAAGTTTTGAAGAGAAGAGTGGCCTCCATAATTCTTAAATGGCAGAAGTTTGGCACACCCAGGACTCTTTCTAGAGCTGGCCACCCCACTAAACTAAGTAATCAGGGGATAAGGGCCTTGGTAAGAGAGCTAAGGAAGAACCCAATGGTCACTCCAAAGATCCAGCGTCCAGATTGGAGAAACTTTCAGAAGGTCAATCATCACTACAATACTCTACCAGTTTGGACATTATGTCAGAGTGGCCAAAAGACAATGAAAGTAGTTGAATGAAAGGAGTTTTCAAAAAAGCACCTAAACGTGTAAGGGGGCCCCGTAGTGTTAGGCTGCAGTAGGGCATGGTGCTTGTGCTAGGGAAGCTACATTTCTCAGTCCCCTTGCCCCAATCAAGGTCAACAAGGGACACCTGCTCACCAACCTACTTAAAGGGGTTTTTGAGTGATCCCTTTGTAGAGCTATGGTGTAAGGTATGCTAGGGTTAGAACTGGTAACTTCAGGCCTCATAGGGGTTGGAAGTAGGGGGTCGGGGATGGCGATGTAAGTGAGGCAGGAGGGGAGGGCTCCATGCTAGGCTAAAAGCTTGCTCTAGCTGACAACCGGTGTCCACTGCTGACTCTGGGAGGAGGTGGGCAAGGCCTTCAGCACATCAGAGGCTACAGGACCACCACCAGCACCATCAGCTCCACAGACATCCTACTGGATGACCTCTACACCCACTTTGAGACCTCCAGCACAGGGAGGCACACAGACACTGAGCCCTCCCAAACACCTTCTCCCCCACCATTAGTAACATCAGTCCAGGTAAGCAGAGCTCTGAGGAAGATCAATCCCCACAAGGTGGCAGTACCAGATAACATTCCTGGGCAGGCCCTCAAAGCATGTCCCAATGAGCTGGCTGATGTGCTCACCTCCATTTTTAACCTTTCCCTCAGCCAGAACATCCCATCTGCTACAAGACTACAACCATTGTCTCCCTCCCCAAGAACAGCCCCCCCCCCTCACCTGTCTGAACAATCCCACCTGGAAAACATAGACTCCTATGTTAGGATGCTCTTTGTGAACTATAGTTTCGCCTTTAACATGGTCATCCTCCACAAACTCACCCACAAATTGTCTACGCTTGGCCTGCACCCCACCATTTGTGACTGGCTTCTGGACCTCTTGACTGGCAGGCCTCAGTCTGTCAGGATTGGCAACAGGAGCACAGCCAGCATCACCACATACACTGGCACCCCACAGGGATGTGTCCTCGGCCACATCCTCTACACCCTTTCCACACATGACTGTGCTTTCCCTACTGAGTGTTGAATGCAAAATATTATTTTCTGTCCTGGCATGGAGGTTGACTTCGTATATGGTGAGGAATAAATGTGCTGACACATCAGTTCAGAAGGGTGGTATCCCAGGTTTTTCTGGGTGTCTGGAGCATACAAACATCTTTAGCCAGCTGATCCGAGAGACCAAGAAGAGCAAGGGAAACCTAACAGTTGTCTGGCTCGACTTGGCCAATGCATATGGATCAATCCCTCATAACCTCATCAATGCAGCTTTGGGACATTATCATATCCCTCTCCACATCAGGGGAATGATCACAAGCTACTTCAGAGGTTTCAAGCTACGGTTCCAGACCTCCCAATTTACAACACAGTGGCAGGACATAGAAAAAGGAATCATAACAGGCTGTACCATATCCCCGATTTTGTTTGTCATGGGAATGAACCTGCTTATTACAGTGGCAGGGAGAGAATCCAGAGGGCCAACAATGGGGTCTGGTATCCGCCAACCCCCTTTAAGAGGCTTTATGGATGACCTCAATATAACTGCAGTAACCCATGTGCAGGCAAGGTGGATCCTGAAGGCACTGGATAATGTGGCAACTTGAGCCCGAATGGAGTTCAATCCTAGTAAGTCTAGGAGTATGGAGTATAGATCAGGAGTGGCAAAGTTACAAGCAAGTTCCAGCTTCAAATCCAGGTGGACGCCATACCATCGATTGAAGAGCACCGAATAAAATGCCTGGGCAAGTGGTATGACTCATCACTCAGTGATAGAGGTAGAGTCTCTAAGACTAAGAAGCAGGCCATAGAGTGGCTATGCAAGATTGGGGGCTCAGGCCTACCAGGCAAATTCAAGGCTTGGATTTTCCAGCATGGTCTGTTACCAAGACTCTTGTGGCCACTGACAATCTATGAAGTGCCTATGACAACAGTGGAAGGTCTTAAGAGGCAAGTAAACAAACACCTCTGAAAGTGGCTTGCTATTCCACCCAACTTTACGTCAGTTGGGCTCTACGCCAAGCCCGGTCAACTTCAGCTTCACTTATCATTGGTAGTGGAGGAATACAAGGTGGCTAAGTGTAGGGCTGTGATGCTGCTGAGAGACTCAACTGATAACAAGGTGAGAGACGCAGGAGTAATCACAAGAGCTGGACGTAAATGGGGCTGCAGATGTATCAGTGACAGAAGCAGAAAGTAAGCTGAAGTTGAGGAAGTTGAGTAAGCTGAAGTCATCAGCAACCCCTGTTTGGGGCACCAGGTACTTGGAGTAACCCACTTCCAACAATTGGCAAAAGCTGATCCAAGGCAGAGGAGAGACATGGTTCAAGCTGAGGTTTGACAGCTAGAGGAAGAGGGCAGAGTGCCCAGGGCCGCAGAGCTGGGTCAACAAGGAACTTGTAAGTAAGTAAGTAAAATTTTATTTCTATAGCACATTTTAAACCAAAGTGCTTCACAATAAACAAAAGAAATTCCTACCCTCTAATCACTAGCTTCACACATAAAACATAATTAACATTAACACAGTCCTTAATCCATAGTTCCACAGTTTAACAGCTGCCAAATGCTAAACAGTGAAAGTATGTTTTAAGCTTGGATTTAAAAGCAGTCACAGATGGGGCGTTTCTAACATCGGGTGGAAGACCATTCCAAAGTCTTGGTGCAGCAACAGCAAAGGCACGATCCCCTTTTTGTTTAAGACGAGACCTCGGAACAGTCAGATATGATTGAGATGAAGACCTTAAAGCTCTTGAGGGCACATATAAACAAAGCATATCCATAATATATGCAGGTGCAAGTCCATTTAAAGCTTTAAAAACCATCAATGCTATTTTATATTGGATTCTGTAATGCACTGGGAGCCAATGCAGGGAAGCCAGGATTGGAGTGATGTGGTCTCTTTTTTTTGAACCAGTTAATAATCTGGCTGCACTGTTTTGGACTAACTGTAAGCGTGAAAGAGATGCTTCATTAACTCCAAAATACAGTGCATTACAGTAGTCCAGTCTAGGTGTAATAAAAGCATGAATGACTTTTTCAAGATCTGAAGTATTAAGAAATGACTTTACTCTGGAGAT
>JAOTRJ010159012.1:0-11668 GCA_028564905.1 Leptodoras praelongus
AATTGAACCTTCACACTCTGCTCTTACTGGTGCAATGTGCAATTAATGAAGATTGGCCACCAGACTGGTCCAATTTTACCATGAAACCTCCCACACTAAAATGACAGGTGTTTCAGTTTCATTGTCTAACCCCTGTATATATATATATATATATATGTGTGTGTGTGTGTGTGTATGTATGTATGTATGTATGCATATGCATATGCATAATGAGAGATTTTTGCATAATGAGATATTTTTGGCAGGTTAAAATGTCTTCTACCAACATGAAAATAATAGAAAATGTCTTGTTTGGTTTGTTAGGGAGATTAGTAAGTTTGGTCTTCATGGGTTATGGTTGATATGCATTCACTTAGGCTGTTGAAACGGTGAAAACGTCATACCATTCACAGGGCAATCAAGTCAGAAGATAGAGAAAGAAAGAGAATGTCTCCAACCTTGTAACCTCAACTTGTACTTGGTTGATTTAAATTTCTATATCTGTTGTCCATGAACCTCAGGTTAATGATTTTATTCACATTTTGGATTCATTTAATTTTGTTCAGCATATTATTAGTCCCGCCCATGTGTAAGGACATATGCTTGATTTCAGGAAACTGGAGAGGCCATTTTTTCTCATTATTGACTGGTTGTCTATAGTACAGCCTACTCAAATCGATTTCCATTCCTAGCTATGTCTCTGATGTATATTTAGATGCTCTGAATATTTTATGCTTTATGGTTTGGCACCTGTTTGTGTAAATGATTTTGACATTTTATTCCTCCTCTCCAACTATTCTTGACTGTTGCTCCTGTGAGATTTACATAATCCAAATCCAAAGTGCAAACATGGTCCAATAAGGCAAATCAGACTATTAGGCAAGCTTGATCAAGTGGAAAAAGATCACAAGTAAGCCTTGACATTTTTTTTTAAATACCTGCTTCTCTGACTATTGTTCAGCTGTCAAAATCCCAAGAGAATTTTAAATCCAAAATTGTCCTAAGGTCCTTTTTATCACCATTACTATGGAAAACTTCTGTTGATTTTAGACATCAACATTACCTCTTGACTCATAACTTTGGCAAAGGATTTTTCATTTTCTCAACCTTGCTGACATTTTAATCACTTTGCAGCTGTTTCACATTTCCCGATTGAGAAGTGAGTACAAAGCTGCTGACCTCCCTTCTTAATGTCATTACCTAACAGCTATTAAAAGACATATTTTATGCAACAAGCCCTTCTAATCCATCTATTATTTATAACCTGCCTGGTACTTTTCTTAGTTGGTGACAGTGCTTCCTAAAAATATAATCTTGGCCATTTTTAATCACTATTAACCAGATTTCAAATTATCAAAATATCTTTAAAATGTTGTCTACACACAAAAGTTGCCTGTTTTATCAAAAATTATATTTTGGGTTTTCTATTTGGTTTTAGATACAAACACACAGACAGAACAGAATCACATACAGAATCAGTTTCTTGGTTTCTTAGAAGTCTTTCTTAAGGTCACCGATGACGTAAGTCTTGTTGTTGATTACTTGTGAAAATTGCAACATTCTCAAGCTATTATATCTTAGGTCCACCTTTGACAGAATAAACCCTAAATTGCTTATTGATCATCTAGAGGAATAAGTGGATTTATAGATTGCTGCACTTAAACAGTTTACTCATTCATCTATAGAATAGGACCCATTCTATGTTCTCTGTATAAGCAACCATTACAGCAAATTATCTGGAGCCTTATAGTCAGAGGTGGGAAGATGTAAACAAGAGCTTAACAGAACTGTTGTCAAAACTGTTGGCAGAAATCAAAGAAAGAAGAAACAGAGAACACATCGCTGCTGTATGGCTGGGAGATCATGCATTTTGTTCTCAATGATACCATGGAGTAATGGAGTACAATCCATGGAGTAAAATCTCTTCTCTGGGTGAGAAGAACTGCATATTTTCTCTCTGTATATACATACACTGAAGTACCGGACCAACTGGTATACCAGTTAATACTTCGTAGGTCCCTCACAGGGTCATGGAGCAAACATTGCACAATCCTCATGCTGATGTTTGTTGATGCCCCAGCAGTGAATTCCGATGTTACTCGAGGCAGTGTTGCACACCTATCGCCTGAAACGATTCTTGGCAGCCAATGCAGGTCGTTCACCCAGAGTCTTTTTACGGCCACACTGCTGTCGAAGTTTGGGGCTTTGCCAGAGTTATTGTAGTCACTGTACACCCTTGAACCGTTCATACGTGAAAATCCAAACTTTGCTTCTACCTCCGAAATGCTATGACCCATCTCAGGAGCTCCAACAATTAAACCGTGTTAAAAATCACAAAATCTTGATAACTTGCCATTCTCACTGTGGAAACCGCTTGAGAAGCTTTCATAGATGTCTATTGCTTTATATGTGCACAGGCAGATGCATCCAACGATGTACAAAGGTGAAAATGCTATATACTTAATCTGGAGAGCACCAGATTTTCTGGTGCTTCAGTGTGTATCTCAAGATGTATGCAGAACAGGGTAGATAGGGTGATGCCTGGTCATGCAGTTTGTAAAGGTATGGAGATTAACTTCATGTGTTTGCTAGGAAAAACAAGTTTGGCCCACCAACCCCAGTTGGTAGGTGGGTAGAAACAAATGATAATGGTAATGATAAAAAAAAAAAACACAAGACAAAACAAACAAACAAACAAAAAAACACAAAGGCAATCAAGAACTAATACTTGCAGAAGAATGCTAAAATCTCCCAATAAACTAAACAACTAAATAGTAGGAGTACATTTAGTGAAAATAGTAAACAGGAGTATTATAGTTCAGGTTAGTGTGAGCATAGCAAAACTGGGATTGTATTGGTATTGGGACTGGGATTGGGCTTTTTGAGACCTCTCATCAATTGAGATGGATGAGTTTCCTCCAAAACAAGTCAGATTTTATTTTTTATTCCAACTGATCATGCTACTGGTCTTCTGTAATAACTACCAGCAATAACTTCTCTTCTGGTCAACTATCAGTATACTTTCAAAATGCATATGAAGCATCTTGGCATTATTTGACAGATTTGACAGATAAATGAACTAAATGTGCTGTCTGCTAATTACTGTACATTGCTATTAATCAGTCCTCATGGTCTTGTTTACAATTAGTGCGGAACACTGCTGCCATGGCTGCTCACTAGTACAAAGGAGAGAGATCAGTTCATTATAACACTTCATTGCTTCCCAGTCCATTATAGGGTTCGATTTAAAGTGCATTTATTTGTATAAGCTTTTAATGGGCTTTAGTCACTGGTCTACTCAGGCTTTTGATAATTTAAAAATAAATTAAGGTCTCCCACTCTGAATCTGTTGGATGGTCCAAGTGCATGTCTAAAACTTAAGAATCCATCCCCAGATCATGGAACAGCCTACGGAACACTAACTGGCAAGTGTTATCCTTTCCCATTTTTAACTGAGTGTCATTTTGACAGTACAATACAGTACAGCAGTGTATGCATGTATACCATGTTGTTTTTACTTTTCTTACTTTTCTTACTTTTATATGCACACCACTTCAGCCAGTGTAGGTTGTTTTAAATTGGTATTGTACAACCCCAATACAATGAAGTTGGGACGTTGTGTAAAACATAAATAAAAACAGAATACGATGATTTGAAAATCCTTTTCAACCCAAGATATTTATTGTTCAAACATTCACTCATTTTGAATTTGATGCCTGCGACACATTCCAAAACAGTTGGGACAGGGGCATGTCTACCACTGTGTTACATCACCTTTCCTTTTCACAACACTCAATAAGTGTTTGGGAACGGAGGACACTAATTGTTGAATCTTTGTAGGAGGAATTCTTTACCATTCTTACTTGATGTACAACTTCAGTTACTCAACAGTCCGGGGTCTCTGTTGTTGTATTTTGTATTTTTTCATAATGCACCACACATTTTCAATGGGAGACAGGTCTAGACTGCAGGCAGGCCAGTCTTGTACTCTTTTACTATGAAGCCACGTCGTCCCTGAAAAAGACGATACTTGGATGGCAGCATATGTTGCTCCAAAACCTGTATGTACCTTTCAGCATTAATGGTTCCTTCACAGATTTCCTTCACAAGTTACCCATGTCATGGGCACTAACACACCCCCATACCATCAGAGATGCTGGCTTTTGAACTTTGTGCTGACCGTGCAATCCAGACAGTCCTTTTCTTTTTTGGCCCAGAGGACACGACGTCCGTGATTTCCAAAAACAATTTGAAATGTGGACTCTTCAGACCACCGGACACTATCACTTTGCATCAGTCCATCTCAGATGAGCTTGGGTCTAGAGCATCCGGCGGCATTTCTGGGTGTTGTTGATGTATCGCTTTCACTTTGCATGGTAGAGTTTTACCTTGCACTTGTAGATGGGTCAAGGAACTGTGTTCACTGACAATGGTTTTCTGAAGTGTTCCTGAGCCCATGTGGTAATATCCATTACAGAATGATGTCTGTTTTTAATTGAATATCACGGGCATTCATTGTTGGTTTTCGGCCTTGACGCTTACTTGCAGAGATTTCTCCAGATTCTCTGAATCTTTTGATGATATTATGGACTGTAGATGATCCTACATTCCTTGCAATTGTATGTTGGGAACAGTTGTTCTTAAACTGTTGGACTATTTGCTCATACAGTTGTTCACAAAGTGGTGAACCTCACCCCATGAACCTCACCCCACGCTCCCTTTATACCCATCATATCATGCCACTCATCTGTTTCCCATTAACCTGTAACCTGTGGAATGTTCCAAAAAGGTGTTTTTTGAGCATTCCTCAACTTTCCCAGTCTTTTGTTGCCCCGTACCAACTGTTTTGGAATGTGTTGCAGGCATCAACTTCAAAATGAGTGATTTACAAAAAAACAATTTTATCCAAGTTTATCCATTTGAACATTAAATATCTTGTCTTTGTAGTGTATTCAATTTAATATGGGTTGAAAATGATTTGCATCATCGTATTCTGTTTTAATTTATGTTTACCCAACATCCCAACTTCATTGGAATTGGGGTTGTAAATACATTTTACTTTCTTTTAGGTTAATATTAAATGTTTGTTAAGTGTCAGTTAAACATTGTGCTCTGGTAATGTCTGGTAATGTCCACACTCATTTTGAAATTCTTGCCTTGATTCAGAGGAATGATGATGCAAAAGTATTCCTAATTATATCTGAAAAATCACTGATAATCTCTGTAAATATTTAGTTGAAATATATGTTATTTGTGCAAAACAACTTGTGAAAGAAAGAAAAAAGATTATACCTTATTCATCCCAGATTTACAGGGTGATACGCAGATGTGCTGATAAGCATGGTGTAAACCATTAGTGCCTGAGTCCTAATTTCTACTGTGACAGCCAGTGATGCTCAATGTCTGTAATTTTCACTGTTTTTTCATGTCTATGTTTGATCTCTGTTTTTCACTCTGCATTTATTAAGTCATTTTGAAATTAAGCCACAATTTGAGACTCATTAATTATCTTCTGTTTGTAAATCATTCATTTGATTCCAATAGAAATGGCTTTTATAACATGACTGTCTGAAATTAAGGATCAGACAATTTTAACATCAACCCTTATTGCCTTGGATAATTTCATCACAGCTATGATGTAACCTGTTGTAGCCCTGGGCATTGTGACCAGGATGTGCTGAGGGATACCTGAGCTTTTCTTTTAGTGGCTTTATTTGGATATATCTGTAAGAATGTGTACTTTTAAATTCTGATTGAATTCTAGGCATTATGAGTTATTCAGGTGTATTTACTATATGCACTGTGTTGTGTGATTTGACCTGTAGTGTACTGATCACCCATGTTCCACACACGCCTCTTAAATGCTGGTTAAAACCAAGACCTTTTGATTGTATTTACTGTAAAAGAGAACCATACTTATTGTATTAAAAATTATTCTAAATTGATTCAGAAAAAAGCAAAGAAGTAAATTAACAATAATAATAATAATAATAATAATAATAATAATAATAATAAATTAATTAATTATATTTATAATTATAATAATATATAATTATAATTCATTTTATAAAAAAGTTGCAGCAAAATGTTAGTAAAGAAAGCAACACATTACAAAACATTCCACTTTTCAGACAAAAAAAAACATAATGAAGGCTGCTGGGTTTTACATGCAAAAAAAAAAAAAAAAAAAAAAATTAAAATAGAGGAAGTGAGTGTGAGAGTGTCCAGAAGAACTGTGGCAGTTTCTCCAAAATACACAGAATAACCTACCAGTTAATTTTCTTTAAAATTGCACATATTGTACTCGGGACGGAAAAAAAAACTGTTACTGTTTAGGGCACTTATATTGTTTTCTTTTATGTGCAGACATACTCATTATTTTTGCAGGAATTTTTACTTCACAGCAGGACTTTGCACGTGCACAGCACTGTGCACTAAATAACATTAAAACTGATATACTCTTTGGCCCTATTACAGATGCTTTGCACCATGTATGAGAAAATATTATGCAGATTTACAGATGTATCTGACTATTGTGACTTTATTTATTGGATTTAATTCTTATTAGTTATTTTCATGCAACGTTTTTCCTGCCAACTGTGAGCTAATATCACCCAGTTGTGTATTTTATCTTTGCAACTTTTCTCCTTACAACTGTGGATGCTGATCACTCAGTTGTGACTTTTGTATCTTGCAGCTGATATCAAATATACATTTTTGTTATATGATAATAGTGGGATAGCACATTTTATATAATGTATCTGAATGAACTCTTGAGTCATGAATGACTTTATATAACATAAGCACACAGGCTGTACAGTGTGCAGTGCTCGTGGTTGTGAAGCATGTCAGAGTAGCACTTATAATCTCAGATCATAGCTCTTTCCACTGATTTTAGTTTCAGTCACTGAGATGTCAAAGGGCTGGAAATCCAAATAAAGAAACAAACAGAAGAAAACATTGTTTTGCAGGATTTGTGTACAATGAATCACCCCAAAAAACAAAGCTAATAGGCAGGTCCAAATTTTGTAGCAGTATCTTTTCTGCAAGTAAAAAAGTCTGATTCATACTGAAAATGAGGGTGAGGAAAGAAGGAATGAAAGAGAAGAGAGAAAACAAAAAAGTAGAGAAGCATGATTATGGCCTACAGTGAGAGTAACAGTAGCTGTGCCGGAGAGATTGTAAATGCAGATTCAAAAGGCTGAAGAGACAGCAGAGTAGCATGCTGGTTTTAACAGGCCAGTGGAGTGTTGCTGCTCTGTCTTTATACACTAATGTGAAAGGCAAATTGTTGTGTCTTTGCACCTCTATTGATGACTGCAGAGCCAGGCTTAGAGCATGTAGTGTGAAAACAGTGCATGACCTTGCGAGCTCTACAGACCAGTCATGCCTTGAAATGTGTGAGCACAGTTTTGGGGCAGGCCACCTTAAGCCGTCTCTCTCTCTCTCACTATCCCTTTGTCTGTCTCTCTTCCTATCAGCACCTATGGATGCAATCTGAGAATGAATATAAAACACACTTGCCAGGAATTTAAACACTCCTCAGATGGGTGTCAAGAGGATGATGGAGCAAATGCAAATACTGTGCAAAAAAACAAAGGATGGTGCCTAGACACCTGCAGCAGAGAGGGCGGGGTGATTCATCAGCCATATCAAAAGAAGTTTGATGTGCGAAAGACTGATGCACATGCAAAAGCTTTAAAGTTCAGAGCTTCCCTCAAAGCTGATATGACTACATAGGTGCTGTGATGCATCCAAGCTCCCTGTGGTTCACATTCACACTCAACAAGGTCTTTTTCTTCAGAATCAGAGTAAAAAATAGACACTAAACAATAGTCTGGCAGCAAAGTGAAGTTGCACAAATACAATGATGAGGCAGTAGTATATACAGTCATATAAAGCACACAGAGAGCATACAATCAAAACAGTCCCACTTTAAACAATGATCCGCCAAAGAACTAAACTAGAACAGGGGTGTGAATACTCTACAGGAGACTTCACAAAGAATAAGGAACAGGTGCCTCCACTGAGAAACAGATAACAATGAACCAACCAAATGTCTAAGCAAAAATTTAGTAATGAGAATGAAATTTCCTCTAGGGCTTATGCATGGGAATGGAGGTTCAAGATCAGTTAGAGTGGGATCTCAGATAAACAGTAGGACCCATTTCAGCTGCATGCTAGCCTTCACAGGGCCCAGATGTTTGTTTTTATGAAACACCACTGAAATGCCTCATCACTAGAACAATGCATGTTGGATCGTTTAACGAGATATCCCAAATTCCTGAACAGAGTGATCACAATAGATGAATCATGGGTGTTCCAGTATGACCCTGAGACAAAAACACAAAGTGCTGAACGGCACTCAACAGCATCAAGTTCATGAGCAAATCAAAATCAAGTTCTCAAGAAATAGTTCATAAAGAAGTCAAGCCATCACTTCGTCTCAATAAAGAATATCCACAGAGCCGAGACTGAGACTGAGAACACCCTCACAGGTGATCATTTTAAGCACTGATACAACAATAGCAGAGGTGTTGTGGAGCGTAGTGTGTTCACAAGGATCGTATTTTGAAGATGACAATATTGAATTGTAAATTTTATCCTCACTTACATAATTAAACTTACACAATAAGACTCTCTTAGGGGCTAAGTGAATTCCAGCCTAAACCTTGTGGAAAGCCTTCCCAGAAGAGTTAAAAACTGTTATAGCTGCAAAGGGTGGGCTGTCATCATAGTAAACCCTATGGATTAAGAATGGGATATGAGACAAACATTCAACAATTATCTGATTCCTCAGTAAAGAGATGGAGAGATAACATGGTACATGATCACTGTGATTATGTGCGAGGTGTGGCATTTAAAGTGTAATTTGCATATGTGAGGATGTTTTGTACTATGAATATACATGCTGAGGTGTGTGTGTGCATTGGGGGATATGTTTTTGTATCTTGGTAGAAACCAAACAAGTCCCACAAGGACTGGACTATTTGATAGGTTTGAACTAGTGGCTGGTTCCAGCTTGAAAAACTGCTTTTTTAAAATACTTTTGTTTAAAAAATCAGCTTTTTATTGTTACATGTTACATTTTCATTTGTTAAGTTGAGGCTAGGATTAGATGTAGGCGTAGGCAAAACATCATTTAGCTGTTGTAATACAGTTTTAATAATTACACTATAATCACCTTTCAAAAAAGCCCATTGTCTATCACATAATGATAGAAAATTGTTTTGGGTTAGAGGCTAACAAAACAACATAAAGACATACACCACTGACTTGAAAATGAAATGACATTAAAATTTGAACAATTTAATAAATAAACAGATAAGAGGATGTGTGCAAAACTGCAATAAAAAACAGCAAATTTGGCCTTGTTTAAAATGGATATGGCAGTGGGAAAGAAAGAAATTTTTGCCCAAAGGTGCCCTGAAGTGTCTGCCTGATGGGAGTTGTTTAAAGAAGTGGTAAAGGGGGTATGACGGGTCCTTGATGATGGAGTCTTCCTTTCTTTTTCCTGCATGACGGTAAATGTCTGAGCATTGGGTCCGAGAATGCAATGTTAAATGTGGAAACTGGTATATTGCTGCCTGGCATTGAAACCTTTCAGTCTCCTCAGGAGAAATATATGCTGTCTGGCCATGTTATAGACCCTGTCTGCACGTTGTGTGAAGAACAAGTGGTGCTCAGTGCCCAGATCATGTCTTTAAAGGTCTCGACCTGTGCCATGACCAGGTTTCGAGAGTCAAGGTGCATAACCACTGTGTCCAAAAGAGTTAGTCTCAGTGGGTGTGGACTCTCACCCACCACAGTGTTAAGCTCCCCAGTGACCACACTCTTCATGCATTAGCAGAGGATGGAGGTGGGAATGAGAATGATGGTTGCCTCCTTACCCTCCATACCCTGAGGACAGGAACAGCTGGAAAATCTGTGCCATGATTTAGCTGAGCTGTTCACTTCTTCAATATGTCCTTGAGCCCATCCGGTCCAGGAGCTTTCCTCAGATGTAACTTGGAGAGGATATAATTTTTTGTCTGTATTTTGCCAGCAGTAATATTACATTATGTCTGAGACACCAAGGGGAGGATGGAGCTTGGAGACATATGTGCCTGGTATGGTTCTGAAATGAGTCCAGCATTGTACCAGTCGCATTAGAGATGTGACATACTGTTCCAGCTGTGGGTGTAGCATGGTGACATGACAAATATTGAAATCTCCAAGCAGAAAGATAGGCTGATCAGCAGCTCTGGAGACAGTTGAGGCTGTTGTAGCTGTTGAAGCTATCTGCAGTGCATTAAGCTGTGAGCAGGGAAGCATGTTGTAGCTCAGCCAAAAAGGTCAGCCCAGGCACGGGGGAGTATACTTGGTTTGATGATGTGTGTCTCCAATTGCGAAATGCACCATTCTCAAACTGGCTGCAGAACACATAGAAGACAGAAGTAACGTCCAACGTTTCATATTTGATAAACTGCATGTCAAACCCAGAAAATGGCTATACAAAGTAGGATAGAACAAGCAGACAAAACAGGACATGAACTGAGCCTCACACTGCGAGTCACTCAGACGGATGAATGCCTTGCCCTGGAACTAGAAACCACAATCAATAATGTTTTTCCAAGATTTTTCCAAGAAAAAATCACATGTTGAGTAGACATGTAAACATGTAAACTAGGCATAAGCTGTTACTGATTGTAGATGTATCAGCCATAGTCCTCAATCATATATACACTGATCTTCATGATTTTTTCTGAGGGATAATAGCTCACATTGTGCAGATTCAGCACTCTGTCTCATGAGGATGAAAAGGGGAATGATTTCCCATAAATTCTTCCTTTTCCCATCTGCCTGTAATAGTAGGTAAATGCACCAGAAAATGTATAGGCCATTAGCAGTGTAACCCCTGATGCAGCGACTTGCAGTACATCTCTATTGTTTGGACCATTAATCAGATTCAACAGATCTATGGCTGAGTTGGGCAGAGCCAAATGGTACAGCTGACCCAGCCTTGGAATGATGGAGAGACAGAGACAGACACTGAGAGTGATGCCATGCATTATTGATAGTGATAGTAAGCTGTGGTAATGTGCTGGCATGCCTAGGAACACCCGCACGCAGGCCACTCTGCTAATGGTGCATTCTAGATAGGCTCATGAGGTAATGCATGATGGCAAGTGCTATAATTGGTCGTTCCTGCTCAGGTGAAAAGGGTGAGGAGAGTCATCATGATCGTGCAGAGGATCATGCTTGAAATATTGCCTGTTTGAAATTCTAAATCTGTTTTTCAGGGATTTTTTCAACTTTTTTGGGTCCTAAAGTTTGTGAATTGCCTGGAGTAAGTGACCTGGGCCAAGTATAATAGGCATGTCCAGTCAGTGGCTACTATAATATACTATGAATTTGATTTGGGTAAGCCTGTGCTCCTTGTAGCCTCAGATTCCTTTTCTTGACTGATAGAACTGGAACATGATAAGGTCTTCTATTGGTGTAATTCTGCTTGATGTAATGTTGAAATGCTTTTCTTCTCACCATGATTATAAACAGGGATTATTTGAGTTGCTATCATCTCTGTCTGGCTGGTTTCCCCTGATCTGTCTCAATAACAAGGCGTATTTGCTCATATACAGGGGTTAGACAATGAAACTGAAACACCTGT
Organism: Leptodoras praelongus; assembly: GCA_028564905.1. NCBI lineage: Eukaryota > Metazoa > Chordata > Actinopteri > Siluriformes > Doradidae > Leptodoras > Leptodoras praelongus. The sequence goes on from JAOTRJ010159012.1 coordinate 11,630, forward strand.
CATTTTAGTGTGGGAGGTTTCATGGCTAAATTGGACCAG
>JAOTRJ010159175.1:0-7500 GCA_028564905.1 Leptodoras praelongus
GAACCACGTGAAGAACCACATGAAGAACCACATGAAGAACCACGTGAAGAACCACATGAAGAACTACATGAAGAACCGCATGAAGAACTACATAAAGAACTACATGAAGAACCACGTGAAGAACCACATGAAGAACTACGTGAAGAACCACGTGAAGAACTACGTGAAGAACCACGTGAAGAACCACGTGAAGAACCACGTGAAGAACTACATGAAGAACTACATGAAGAACCACATGACGAACTACATAAAGAACCACGTGAAGAACTACATGAAGAACCACATAAAGAACTATATGAAGAACCACGTGAAGAACCACGTGAAGAACTACATGAAGAACTACATGAAGAACCACATAAAGAACTACATTAAGAACCACGTGAAGAACCACATGAAGAACCACATGAAGAACTACATGAAGAACCACGTGAAGAACTACATGAAGAACCACGTGAAGAACTACGTGAAGAACCACATGAAGAACTACATGTAGAACCACGTGAAGAAATACATGAAGAACCACATGAAGAACCACGTGAAGAACCACATGAAGAACCACATGAAGAACCACGTGAAGAACCACATGAAGAACTACATGAAGAACCACATGAAGAACTACATGAAGAACCACATGAAGAACCACATGAAGAACCACGTGAAGAACTATGTGAAGAACCACATGAAGAACCACGTGAAGAACTACATGAAGAACCACATGAAGAACCACATAAAGAACCACGTGAAGAACTATGTGAAGAACCACATGAAGAACCACGTGAAGAACTATGTGAAGAACCACATGTAGAACTACATTTCACATTAAACTCATAGCCATGACCAAGCTGTACACGAGCATTAAACACCTCTGTGTGAGCTGAAGGCTAAAAATAACCGTCTTTCATTAGCAGTCAGACGAGAAGCTGGTCACGGCCCCAGTTTAGCTTTACTGACAGCGTAGCCGCGCTCTCCTTCCAACGGACGCAGATGGGAATTCCAGTCTTCACATTCCACAATCACGGACTAATTGCAAGGTCAGGAATGTCACCTCAGGACTTCTCCCGTCCTTTCAGTCTCAGAAAGTGGAGCAGGAATTCTAGCGAGACACGCTCCTGCCGGCTCTCAGGCGGCCATTTTGAAACGCACTCGCGTGTCCTCGCGTGTCCTCGCTGAATGTTGGACGTGGTTTGCACCCAGAAACGGCACACGTTTTGCTAGCAGACGTCTTCACGTTACATTACGCTCATTCATTCGGTTTATAATTATATATAAAGGATCTACAGTATATCCACACACGCATGGTTACTGTTGCTAGGTCAGGCTTCTGAGAAACGTTAGCTGGAGTAGCTAAGAAACGCCAAGGGATAGATTAGGAAAATAAAACTGGGAAAAGCTTTGAACAACCGTTGTGAAAGCGTGTCTTTGGTTACCAAAGAAACTAGCCAGCTAATCTGTCTAGCTTAACACACACACACACACACACACACACAAGCAAATAACAGAAGCTAGCATAACCACGATGCTTCTCTTCAAAGCTTTCAGGCTGCATCCATTTGTCTTTTGATGGCTATTTAATGGCTCTTGTATCTGAAGTGGAACGCGCACACAAAGATAGGAGCTAGCGCTTAACAAGCGTAATGAGTGTCAACAAAGTGCTTTCACTAAACACACGCACGCACAAATATATCTAAAAAAACAACAGCGCCATGCCTCCGTCTTTGCTTTTATTATCGCGCCGTTAATACGCGCGGGACTTTGATCATCCGACGTTCCTGAGTGGCGAGATATCGCAGGGTGAACGGAGAAGACGCCAATTAGGGCTGTGTTCCAATCCAATTATTTTTAACATAAAACGTAGGAAAAGCTAAGACAAGCATGCAAACTTTTAATAATTATATTAATAATATCTGTTCCTCTGTTTCCAGTAGTTTCTCCTCATGGTGCCTGTAGCATCCCAGCTAACTTTGGAATTGTGTTAAACGCTGGTACGTTTGGAACGTTAGTGCAATGCTTGGTACACTGATGCATGTTGTGTAATTGTTGTTGTTGTTGTTGTTGTGAGCTGTGTCACACCCCGTCCTCCCAGCGCCCGTACGCGACCCGGTGCAGCCGAGTCTCCGGGCTAAATTAACGCCGGGATGCCGGCTCAGTCCCCAGGCTCAGGTTTCATGTCAACTGATATTATTAAATCTGCTTACGCAAGACAACAGCGTCCGCGCGGGAGTATTATTCCGCCGGCCTCATAAACACCTCGCGGGGATCTTCTGCTCATTCAGAAGAGACTCTTGGAGCTGTCACAGCGTTTCTTACATCTCAACTGAATCCTCACTTTACTGTACTCACACACTCATCACAGTACCAGTTATTGTTTCATAACTACCATATACTGTGTATACCGCAGGTCCCGCCCACAATGCCACCGTAACCAATCAGATCACAGTTCCCATTCCTCATTCCTCATACCATTTCTCATCAGACCACAGCTCCTGCTTCTGACGTAACTGTGTGTACAGACGGATATACAGTCTAATGCACAGACTTACAGAGAGAGACAGAATAATTGGTACAGTCTAATGCACAGAGACTTACAGAGAGAGACAGAATAAGTGGTACAGTCTAATGCACAGACTTACAGAGAGAGACAGAATAAGTGGTACAGTCTAATGCACAGACTTACAGAGAGAGACAGAATAAGTGGTACAGTCTAATGCACAGAGACTTACAGAGTGAGACAGAATAAGTGGTACAGTCTAATGCACAGAGACTTACAGAGAGAGACAGAATAAGTGGTACAGTCTAATGCATAGAGACTTACAGAGAGAGACAGAATAAGTGGTACAGTCTAATGCACAGAGACTTACAGAGAGAGACAGAATAAGTGGTACGTGTAGATAGATAGATAGATAGATAGATAGATAGATAGATCAAAGAGACAGACAGACAGACAGACAGACAGACAGATAGATAGATAGATCAAAGTGACAGACAGAGAGATAGATAGATAGATAGATAGATAGATAGATAGATCAAAGTGACAGACAGAGAGACAGGTAGATAGATAGATAGATAGATCAAAGAGACAGACAGACAGATAGACAGACAGAGAGATAGACAGATAGATAGATAGATAGTTAGATAGATAGATAGATACATAGATCAAAGAGACAGACAGACAGACAGATAGATAGATACATAGATCAAAGAGACAGACAGACAGACAGACAGAGAGATAGATAGATAGATAGATAGATAGATAGATAGATAGATAGATCAAAGAGACAGACAGACAGACAGAGAGATAGATAGAGAGATAGATAGATAGATAGATAGATAGATAGATAGATCAAAGAGACAGACAGACAGACAGAGAGATAGATAGATAGATAGATAGATAGATAGATAGATAGATAGATCAAAGAGACAGACAGACAGACAGAGAGATAGATAGAGAGATAGATAGATAGATAGATAGATAGATCAAAGAGACAGACAGACAGACAGACAGACAGACAGACAGACAGATAGATAGATAGATAGATAGATAGATCTATCCCATCCACAGACAACAGTCCCCGCCCACAATGCCATGGTAACCAATCAGTCCACAGCTCCTGTTCCTTATCCTTATTCCCACCAGTAATTATCAGACCACAGCTTCCAGCATAACCTCCCCAAAGTAAAGCACAATCTGAGGGATCATTTTAATTAGCTCCATTAAATAGCTCTAAAGTCAGCTAAAATGCCCGACCTCTGCAACCCCTTCCTCTGCCCTGCTGATCACAAAGGCAGCTTTATTTACAGGTTATAATGTGCTTGTGTATCTGTATAACCTAAAATACTATCAGTCACTTCACCAGTGCAGAAGATTCCCAGTAATGTCACACATTCTCCATGAAAGAACGAGATCATGTGACCTGACTGCTCTCTGTATACAAACAGAGCAAATGTATTAGACGCATAATCAACAGAATGCTGAGTTCCACCTTCTCGTTATGCACATTATCCCGTTTTTTCATCAAGACATTGCGTCGTTAAACCTCTGCCAATCAGACCGGAGTTCCCGCCCCTAATGCCACCGTAACCAATGATTATTGATTGATTATTGATATATTAACAGATTAAAGACGAGTGATTAAAGATTCAAAGATTCATGCAACGTATTTTTTTGCACATATAATGAGAGGGGCGTGGTCCGTGACGTGAAGCCGAGGATAAAAGGAGGCACTGCATTTCCTTTTGGCTCTCGCTCCGATGTTCCGCCATCGCTCTGTTTAATGTCTGCTGAGGACGAGAGCGTGTGAGGGGTGAGAATGAGGAAACCGAGGCAGTTACAAGGCGAACCCATCAATCGTGTCATTTTCTCATCGAGCTTGGGGCTGGAAGAGGAGAGATACAGACAGCGTGACTGTGAAGGTCTGAGAGGGGAGCTCTCTCTCTCTCTCTCTCTCTCTCTCTCTCTCTCCGTGTGCTGGCCGTGCCTGCTGGGGAACATTACGGCAAAGCAAAGCAAACACAATTACCACGGTACAGACCCACACCGAGAGCCGGAGAGAGGGCCGTAAACCCGAAAGGTCCTGCCTCACGACGTATCATCAGCACCGTTCCGTCCCATTGGCCCAGATGCGCTAACGAGTGAGCCAGAGAGACTACAACACTCACACTCCTGGTTCGCTCTGACAAACCCGTTCTCATTCTGAAGATCTCTGCTACGTGTAGATAATCTTCAAATGGCTTCAAAGAAAATACTTTCGCAATGTTCTACTTTCAGTAATAAGTCACATGTTACTGAGCACCAGTGAGGCCTGGAGGTGGAGAGGTATTATATATTATACAGCAAAAATGATTAGTGCTAGAGAACAGAATCTGGGTCAGCAGACATGGGAGAGATGCACCAGGGGTCGGAATTAGAGAGGGAGGGCGGACGTGCGTTACTGAAACCACCACTAAGCTGCCTTCACGGGGACATTCTGGAGCTGGAGCGGCGATCGATACTGATTTGTAAAGTGAATTGTGAAGCTCACAAGAGCTGAGTTTTAATGAAAAATAGTCTTATGTGCCGTCACTTAGCCTGGCGTCGAGCAGCTACGAGTCTGAAAGAGTTACAAGACACACACACACACACACACACACACTCGACCGCACTGAAGAGAGCCCTGTAAGCCTGTGAGAGCTCCATGAGGAACACGCGGTTCCCACACCTCAGCTCTCAGCGCTCAGCTCTCAGCGCTCACACACCGCGTCTGGACATTTCAGGCATCTAAAATCAGCTGTCATGTGCTACGTATCTATCACACAGCCTCTAAATTCCTAACACAGCAGATCAGATTGCAGGAAGAAGAGCAATGGTGCACACACACACACACACACACACACACTTTTATGTATTACTGCCATCCAGTGAACGTCAGTCAGATATTTAGGGAATAATCATCAACACCAGTTTACAGTGGTGGCCTGGTGTGGAGTTCCTGACTGGTCCACTCTCACACTGGAGCTGAAGGTCAGCGTGAAGGTCCTGCACTGGAGACTGAGAACTTTATATTAACATTAAATCTAACATAAATGCTCCCAATGATACCGTTCCTGTCATTACGACAAAGGACAGACTGACTCCAGTACAGACGGATGTAGAGTCTAATGCACAGAGACAGAATAAGTGGTACGGATACATGTAGATAGATAGATAGATCAAAGAGACAGAGAGAGAGACAGATAGTTAGATAGATAGTTAGATAGATAGATAGATAGATGACAGACAGACAGACAGATAGATAGATAAAAGAGACAGAGAGACAGACAGATAGATAGATAGATCGGTAGATAGATAGACAGACAGGCAGGCAGACAGACAGGCAGACAGACAGACAGACAGAGAGATAGACAGACAGAGAGACAGGCAGACAGACAGGCAGGCAGACAGACAGATAGATAGACAGACAGAGAGACAGACAGGCAGAAAGACAGAGAGACAGACAGACAGAGAGACAGACAGACAGGCAGATAGACAGACAGAGAGACAGACAGGCAGACAGACAGACAGACAGACAGATAGACAGACAGAGAGACAGACAGGCAGACAGACAGAGAGACAGACAGGCAGGCAGGCAGGCAGAAAGATAGACAGACAGAGAGACAGACAGAGAGACAGACAGGCAGACAGACAGACAGACAGGCAGACAGACAGGCAGACAGACAGACAGATAGATAGACAGACAGATAGACAGATAGACAGACAGACAGATAGGCAGATAGACAGAGAGATAGACAGACAGAGAGACAGGCAGGCAGACAGACAGATAGACAAACAGAGAGACAGACAGGCAGACAGACAGACAGAGAGACAGACAGGCAGGCAGACAGACAGACAGACAGGCAGATAGACAGACAGACAGACAGACAGACAGGCAGACAGACAGATAGAGAGACAGACAGGCAGGCAGACAGACAGACAGACAGACAGGCAGATAGATAGACAGACAGACAGACAGGCAGATAGACAGACAGACAGACAGACAGACAGACAGATAGATAGATAGACAGACAGACAGACAGATAGATAGATAGACAGACAGATAGACAGACAGACAGACAGAGAGATAGATATAGATAGATAGACAGACAGACAGACAGACAGACAGGCAGACAGACAGACAGGCAGACAGACAGACAGACAGATAGATAGATAGATAGACAGTTAGACAGATAGTGTGTGTGAAGTTACACAAACTGACGTCACGTCACACTATAAAAACTGTAGCTCCCTCGGTTACCATAACGACCGCACCTAGCTAGCCCATGTTAAGACGATATCTTGTCCTCTGTGTAGAAATGACTGACACTGAAGAACAAGTACAGCGAGTCTAACACTGACTTTCTTTATCTGAATAAAACTCGATTTAAAGTGTGGGAAGACAAATATATCAGACCCGTCTCCGTAAGACAAAAGAGGGAGCGATGCCGTGTGTAACTGAATATAAACCACACCGGCGCCGGGTGGGGGGGGTCTGCTCTTTGTTCACGGTTACTCCATTAACTGAAATCAGAAAACAGAGACAAGATAATCCATTATTCCTGTTCATCTGTGTGAAAGCTAAGCGCTAACATGCAGAGATATCTGTGTGTGTGTGTGTGTGTGTGTGTGTGTGTGTTTAGCACCAGGGAGTGAAGTGTGTACGTGCCGAACATCCTGGATCCAGCGGATGCTTTCAGAGTTGCTCATGAATACAGATTACAAAACAAAACCAAAAAAAAAAAAAGGAAATCTGTTTATCTGTGAATCTGTTTAACACGGAAACAAGAGCGCTGAGCAACGCTACGCTGCAAATATCACTCATTACCAGTTCCTGATTGTATTTAATGATGCGTTCCAAATGTGCTACACACTAAACCCTGGCAAAATACTGTTGCTAAGCAACTGGGAAACAGCTGAAGTTACTGCCACAGTATAAGTTAGCTTATGACTAATGCTAAAGAAGCAGCTAGCTAGGACTTAGCCGTTAATAT
>JAOTRJ010159192.1:0-11597 GCA_028564905.1 Leptodoras praelongus
ATGAGGCTTCATCTGCCCATCACTACTATAAAGGTGTGGATGTATGCCCCTCTGCCTCTCCTACTCTGCTGATGTTCAGTTCAGCCAGGGGAAATCCTTCTCCTCTTAGCAGGCTCCATGAAAATAAATTCTGTCACAGATAACTTTGCAAAACTGCAGAACTAACACTCATATTTTCCTGGGACTCATGGCACTTTAAATATGCTCATGAATCGTGCCAGGACTCGAACCACTTCCTGAACCGGCAAGGCTTCACACATCTTCCGTGACGTCACTTGTTCTTAATGAAGCAAGCCTCGATACGTGCTTCACGAAAGACTTCCTGGATTTCTCGACACACGCTCTGAAGCCTCGGCACAGTACGACCCATCACTACTGTAATCCCATTTGTTTGCCCTCTTTGTAGCACTATGTGTGGAGAGGTAACTTTGGGCACACTGTTACATTTAACACCACCATAGTATCCAGCCAGATAGACACCCCAGGAAAGGGACTAGTGCCACCCAATCTATTTTTTTTTATGACAGGTCAGCTCTGGCTATGCAGGTTAAATGATTAGATTGGTTAATTCCTTTGTCTTTGACTGGCTTGTTTATTAGACACAGCCTCTCATCTCAGTTGTAACCCATGGTCATCGTGCTGGTCCTTTATTTTGACCTTGGACTATTGTGGTGCACTTTCTGATAATATACACTTACCCAGTAGTCTTTGTGAAGTAAATGTCATCTAAAATGAATGAACGGCTATGGTCTGTGTCCTCCTTCACATCTGCCCTCACATACTATGTTATACACTTTCAACCGTAGACCCTCACATGGGGATGTAACATTTGAGGGCTCTTTCAAAATCCTTTGCCCTGTTTTATGTATTATGTGATGTCTGATGAGTTGTGTCGACACATTTAATTAATAACAATAATTTTCTGGTTGGTGTTGATTGTTAGGTTAGATTAGAGAGATGGTTTCTTGCTGCTCCTACTTCGGAGGTGTTAGAAAAGTGTAAGCTTGTGTAAGTTACATAGCTGTCCACTTCCGGTACAAGAGCTTTGTTAAAGGGAGCTAGTTTTGCTGGAGGAATTTAAAACTTGTCTCCCAGATCACATTGTTATGTATTTGAATGAGGGTCAGGCAGCAACTTTTGATGATGAATTTGTTTTGACCCACAAACAGGTTTTTAAATTGGGTAAGATGGAGTCATGAGCTGAGGGTAGAACTAAGCCATCACCAAACAGTAGCTCACCTCCGTGATCTCAAGATAACCAGAAAGTGTTTCTATTGTTATGTGACCAGACATATTTCTAGTGACTGTTTAGTGCTTAAGAGAAAACAGGACAGACAGAATAAGCAAGGTGCAGGTTTTTAGCTTATATGTAGCCATTTTCCAAGCAGTCATTCTGTTGTTCATTTGCTGTAAGGATTAGATATGTATGGGTTATGTGAAGGTACCCTTACACCAAATAATTTTTTTTTCCAACTTACTCTCAGGGGAATACAAATTTGCTATCTGCCCTGCTTTGCTGGTTAAAGGGGTCAGTTTTATTTTAAGGACTGATCTAGTGGGAGAAAAGGTTTTAGAAGTCTTTCAGTTTCCTAATGTTGAACCCTTACCCTCAGATCTTGATCAGTCAGGTGTCCCCGCTGGATTTGGAGGACATTGTTGATTTGTTTGATTCATTTATGCCTTCTGATTAATTATATACTGAAATATCGTATCCTGATGTCAGCCCTGACAAGATGGTAGAAAAGTGTCAGAGAAAACATTCTGAAATGCAACAGGTTGATTGGTCTGTTAGTCATGATCAGCTGGTAATGCCACAGAAAGCAGACCCTAGGCTGCAGAAATACTTCATAATGTTGGACAAAAAGGAGCAAGATGCAGACAAATGTGTAACATATTTTGTCGAGAATTGTTCCTGTTGTGTATAGACAGCAAGTTTGGCCCACAATAATTCTTGGGCACTAAAACCTATGACCATGTTCTGAGACATTTCTTTTAGCCACAGCTCAAAGCTTTTATGTCAGGGGAAACTGTTGGACTATGTGTGTAACTTATGCGAAATGTTGTATAACGCATGGGAATTCATGCAGGAAGACTTAAAAAAGTCACAATTGAAAATTAAGAAAATATATGAAATATATGAAAAATAGATGAAAAGACTATCTACCATAACTTTGTACCAGGAGGCCATGTGCTTGCTTTGTCACCGGATCCTGGCTCATTTCTTGCTGCTAGATTCTCTGGGCCCTATACTGTAGAGAGGAAATTAAGTGACACATTATGTTATTCAAACTCCTGAGCGTAGGAGAATGGCTTGTGTGTGTCATATTATTATGCTGAAGGCTTATCACTCTAGAAACAAGCCGAATGAAGGTGCTGTGTCCAGTGACTTTAACTTTTACTTCAGTGGCCATTGCAACTATGTTGCCAGAAGAACACACATCTGCAGAAGACATGGATGGGTTAATTTTACACAGTCAGTCTTTTCCATGCACAAGACTTTCTAATTCAAAAGCATTACTAGAGCTGCCCTCTAAGCTCAGTACCTTGTCAGAAGAGCAAAAAAATGACATTCTTATCTCTGTCCATGATTTTCCATCCTTATTAAGGATGTTCCTACATAAACTTCATGATATTAAGTTCACTGCTAATGCCCCAATCGAGCAATAGTTAAGTTAAGGCATGGACTTAACTAATGACAAACAATACTCTTTATCAGTACTCAATACTCCATACTCTGTCTCTTTTATTTTTTTTAAGTGAAAGTGAGACATTTTTGTCACTTGAATTGAAATGGAACATCCGCATTTAACCCATCCATGCAGTGAGACACACTAGTGAACACATACTATGGGGCAGTGAACACACATGCCTGGAGCCTTGGGCAGTCCTAGCCACAGCACCAGGGGAGCCAATGGGGGTTAGGTGCCTTGATCAAGGGCACTTCAGCCAAGTCCTGCATTCATCACTGAAGATCACTTTCATCCAGTCACCCATAGTCCATGATTGATTAATGAATAATTATTAATGATGGCTTTTGTTTGGCTCTTCTGTTTGTAAATCCCATTTCTTTTAGCCAGTTTCTTACAGTTTGGTCACAGATATTGACTCCAGTTTCCAACCACTTGGATCTCATTTGTTGTGTGTTTTCTGTTTTCAAGACATATTGCTTTAAGTTTTCTATTTTGATGCTTTGTTGTCTTCCTTGGGCTACCAGTATCTTTCCTTTTAAAACCTTCCCATTTTCTTTGTACTTGGTCCAGATTTTAGACACAGCTGACTGGGAACAACCAAAATCGTTTGCAACATTTCATGACATTTACCTTCTTGAAGAGTCTCTCTGAGCCATGATTCATGTCAATCTGCTTTGTGTAACAGCTCTCCAAGGTGTGAGTTCTCTTTTGCAACTGAAGACTAATTAGCAGATTTAATCTGATGCAGGTGTTTGATTTAGAGCTGCAAATTACAGTTATTCCATAACATTTTTCTCAGAATTGAGTTATTCCATATTTTTACATGATCTAAAAAAAAACAAGTGTGACTGACTATAACAGTTATAGCAATATAACAGTAATTTTGAAAAAAGATGCATGTCTCTGTGGTTTTACTTTTCTCTACACTCATTGTCCATTTTCTCCTTTCAACCTACCTTATAACTGCACTTTGTTGTTCTATAATTACAGACTGTATCTGTATCTCCATCTGTTTCTCTACATACTTTGTTAATCCCTTTATTCTGTTCTCTAATGGTCAGGACCCCCACAGGACCAGCACAAATCAGGTACTATTTAGGTGGTAGATGATTGTCAGCATTGCAGTGACACTGATGTGGTGATGGTGGGTGATGTACTGTTGTAAGTGGATCAGACACAAGAGTTTTTAAACACTGTGTTCACTTACTGTGCACTCTATGAGAAAGATCCACCATATTAATCCACCCTGTAGATGTAAAGTCAGACATAGTAGCTCATCTGTTGTTGCACAGTTTGTGTTAGTCATCCTCTAATCCTTCATCAGTGTTTACAGGATGCTGGTGACAGGACATTTTTGGTTGGTGGACTTTTTTCTGTCCAGCAGTGACAGTGAGGTGTATTAAAAACTCCAGCAGCACTGCTGTGTCTGATAGTAATCTTTGTGGTTGCTTTTTTTAGGTAAATGTACAGATTTGTGAAGAATGTATAGCTCATGCATGAATTAAGATAACTGGGTTTACATTTTTTATAAAAATGCATGAGTTTGATGTTACAAGTACATACTTTTTCAGTGCACATTCAATACAACTTTATTTATAAGTGCTTTTAACAGTGGACAATTTAACATAAGGCCTACAAAACCTGTCTTTGCAAAGGCAAAGGACATGAAGTGAGTGTTAAGTAAGATTTTATTTGAATTTTATCTTGCTTGTGTATGAAATGGCCAGGGCCAGGTGGCAGACATGCATGAAGCTCTTGAGGATTGAAGTCATGTTATAATTTGACACAGCCCTCAGGCTTACCTAAATCTAATGGCCTGATTGTGGAACAGCTACCTGCTAACTACAAAATGATGCTTGACACCTCCTCACTCTCACCATCTCCAGTTTAACCCCAGTGTCTTGTTCTAAATTAATTACTCTCACACTGGCTCACTTGCTCAACTGAAGTTCCCTGTGGAGAGGTAGATATGTCTGTCTGCATTACAGCACACTTTGTATTAAGTGGGTTAGGCTGGTAATTAGATTGGCATTGCCTCAGGTTTATATTTGCACTGGGGGGCAAAAAATAGTTTACTAAGACAGTTGAAAAGCATTGATTTTGAACTTTTGAAGTATTGTAGTGTGTACTGAATAAATACTTACACATTCATTTATAATTATTTATTCTTTCTTAGAAAGTGGAACAGTCTAGGGAGTGTACAGATGTGCGTTACTGAAAATACCCCACTTAACTTTATTTCTTTTAAGGGGAAAAATTTACCTTTTTCAGGATTGTGCACATACAGGTGGGTCTATGGAATGCCTACCAATCCACAAAATTTTAAATTAGTCCATTCTTTGTAAGCTTATTTCAGAATCCAGTGGTGTAGTGACACTAGAGGATAGTATGAATGAAAGTGCAGAGAAAATAATGGCATGAATCCAAGGTTGGGTGAAATGCAATGACTGAATTAGGTGTTCATTGTTGTGGCAGACATCAGCACTACATGGTGGGAATATTAGAAGTTTTTGTGTGTAGTGATGTATGGCTGGTGCCTCATTGTGGTCTTGGTACTTTGCAGTTAGTCAACCTGGTAGAGGACCATCCCCTGTCAGAAGCCCCATTAGGAGCAGATGGGAGGTGCTGTGTAGCATACGGTGGAGCCTAAAAGTGCAGCCCTAGCCAATTACAGCTTCCATCTTTTGATAGCCTGTCTCCAGAAGAAGTTGTGAAGGCAGCGAGATTATTCAGAAAATATCAGGTTATCCAAAGATCTTGACTGTAAATATTTGATAAGACACGAGATTCCTTTGGTAGATAAAACCCCGGTTCATCAGTCTTACTGCCACATACCTCCTTCTCAACATTGAGGCTGCCAAAGCCTAAATCAAGCAAGGCCTTAACATGAAGTTAGGTACCTGCTACAGCATGTGGTTTCAGAACTTCTTCTGAAGCCCAAACAACTGGTTAATAAAGCAGGGCAGGGGTGCTGAAATTTCTGGAAATCCATTCATAAACCTTTAATTTGCCAAATGTGTAGGTCTCCTACAGTCTTGGACTGCTGATACTTTGTCTAGGTCAGTTGTTACAGTTATATTTGATATATCAACTGACCCAGACAAGGTGTCAGCAGTCCAATATTTATGAATGGATTTCCAAAAATTTCAGCACCCCTGCCCTGCTTTGTTAACCAGTTGCTTGGGCTTCAGAAGAAGGCTAAAACCCTTAATATCCTACTGGTTTATAGATGGGATTCACCATATGATCAGTTTCAGGGTGTTAGCAATCTTCTTATAGCCTATGCCATATTTGTGGAGAGCAACAATTCTATTTCTCACATCCTCAGAGAGTTCTTTGCCATGAATTGCCATGTTGAATGTCCAGTGGCCAGTTATGAGAGTATCATACCCAAAGCACCAAATTTAACAGTGCTGCTCCCCATTCACACCTGGAACCTTGTAATTCTAACGAGTCACATGACACCAGGGAGGAAAAATGACACAATTGGGCACAAAAAATTGGTAAATTTGCAGGCAACATGGCAGTGGTTGGATGCATCACAAACTGTAATTAGTCCAGCTACAGACAGGAGGCAGAACACCTGGAGTGTTAGTGCAGGAAGAACAATCTCTGCATCAACATGAAGAATACAAAGGAGATGATTGTGGATTTCAGAAGAGGCAGACACACCCTCTCCCCCCTCCCCCTGCACATCAGAGGATCTGTGGTGGAAGTGGTCTCCAGTTACAGGTACCTGGGTGTGCACCTGAGTATCAACCTCACCTGTAGCAACAACACTTCCAGTCTGATCAGGAAGGCATATCAAAGCCTCTACTTCCTCAGGCAGTTGAGGCATGCTGGCTTAGGGAGCTCAGTCCTCACCTCATTCTACAGATGTGTGGTGGAGAGCATTCTGTGCTTTATATATGTTGTATGAATATAATGTCACTGTATCACTCTACTCATGCTCCTGTTACTGCACCTTATTATTTATCCTTTTATCTTCATTTTTTGCATGTAAACTGGGACCTTTAACTATTTTGTTCAACCTCATGTGGAACAATGTGGTGCTTGGTTCAACTATAATAATTCATATTATAAACCACGCATTTGTTAATGATTAGAAAGGCGAAGTCACCATTTCACACAAGCTAAGCTATGAGTGGACACTAAAAATCTGAAAATTGTTTCCAGTTGTTATTATAACTGAATGCACTTTGCAACTCTTTCAAATAATGCAAAGTTTAGCTTAGAGTGAGTCAGCTCACTAACACACACGGCTAGTGGTCAGAAGCTTGATAACTTTTACTGAACTGATACTTTTATTCTCAAAGTTTGGCTCAGTTTTACAGACACATTATAAAAAAAATAGTTTCAGCTTGTTGTGAAGGTGCTCATGCTGAACAGCTCTAATGAATCGATTGAATCAGAGATTCAATGCTCTATTCAACTTCAAAATCAAACAGACACCACAGAGTTCTGTTGTTCTGATTAGTAAAACCCACCACCTTAACTTGCCTGTGACTGACATATAATTGTGTTAAGATGCGCACCATTCATTTGAAAACTACTCGTTAATATACAGTCCCCTCCAACATACTTGGAACGGCAAGGCAAATTTTCTTGTTTATGTTGTGCACCAAAGTCATCTCAATTTAAGACAAAAAAGGTTAGTATGAGACAATAGTTCAGAATCTCATTTTTAATCTCAGTTTTATTTCCTGGTAGTTTTCATCAGATGTGATAAACCAATCAGGACATACCACCCGTTCTTTAAACCCACCCATTTTTCAAGTGAGCAAAACTATTGGAGCATGTGACTGAAAGGTGTTTCTCGTTAACCAAGTGTTGCAATAAAGGTTGTTTGTTAAAGCCCTAAAAAGTCTGCATGACTACTCTCCTTCTTGGCTTTGGTTAAACCTATACAGATTGTAAAATATTTGTAAAAGAAGATAAACCACAATGAAGACCAGAGAGTTGTCTATGAGAGAAAAGCAAGCCATTCTGAAACACAGAAAAGAGGGGAAATCAATCCGAGCCATTGGAAAAACTTTGGGCATAGCAACCACAACCATTTGGAATGTCTTGAAAAAGAAAGAAACCACTGGTGTACTGAGCAACAGGCGTCAAACAGGTCAACTAAGAAAAACAACACCCACTGATGAGAGAAGAATTGTCCTAGGTGTAAAGAAGAACCCAAAAACTACAGTAAGCCAGATCACCAACTACCTCCATAGAGCAGGGGTGAAGGTAATCCAGTCCACTGTTCAGAGAAGACTCCAAGAGCAGAGTTATGGAGGCCATACAGCACGATGCAAACCCCTCATCAGTAGCAAGAATCGGAAGGCCAGATTGGAGTTTGCCAGAAAGTACAGAGATGAGCCACAAAAATTCTGGAACATAGTCCTATGGACTGATGAAACCAAAATTAACCTCTGCCAAAGTGTGGCGGAAGAAGGGAATGGCCCAAGATCCAAGGCACACAAGCTCATCTGTAAAGCATGGTGGTGGTAATGTCATGGCTTGGGCATGCATGGCCGCCTCTGGAACAGGCTCAATCATATTTATTGATGGTGTAACTGATGGTAGCAGCAAAATGAATTCAGAGGTGTACAGACAAATCTTGTCTGCCAATGTAAGGAGGAATGCTACCAAACTAATTGGCAGGATTTTCATTTTGCAGCAGGATAATGACCCAAAACATACTGCAAAGAAGACCTGATTGAACATGCATTTTACCTCCTCAAGAGGAGACTAAAGGGAGAATCCCCCCGAAATAAACAAGAATTAAAAGAAGCTGCCATAAAAGCCTGGAGTAGCATAACAAAGGAAGAGTGCAACAGTTTGGTGATGTCCATGGGTCCCAGGCTGGAGGAAGTTCTTAAAAGCAAGGGTTTTCCCACCAAATACTGAGTATAATTCACTTCAACTTTGTTTGTTCCTTTACATTTGCTCATGTATAAAATGGTGTGGTGTAATACAAACGGTGATAAATCCAGATTTACTTGACATATTTTGAGGAACATGCCAATAAATAAAAGGTGAGATTCTGAACTCTTGTCTCATATCCATCATTTAGTCTTAAACGCAAAGGTCTTCAGTGAACAACAAAAACAAGAAAATTTGCCTTGCCGTTCCAAGTATTTTGGAGGGGACTGTAAAATTCTGCCTGTAAGTCTTCTCTGGCATGAAGGCATGTGCCTGTGCCTGGTGGCACAACACATTTTTCATTTGGTGTCAACATACATTTTTACATTCTCAAACAATCATTTTTTACAGCATTAAAGCACCAGACAATGAAACCAGGCATTTGGAAACACTGTTTTAAACAGGGTGAATCCATGCTCTGGCTTGGAGAACTGGGGAGAAAACACAAACTAAAGGCACTGAGAGTGCAGTAAATGGGTGAATAACATGAATCAATACAAACATGACTAGAGTGACAAAATACTTAGCTTGAACAAGAAAAGGCAATGAAAAACGCCAAGGAGTGCTGAATGGGCTTCTTTTATACTCCTCAGCGCAGCTTAAGGAGCTCATCAAAATGGCTTCCAGCAGGTGTGCTTGATTAGATGGGCCCTGTGGGAGTTGTAGTCTTCACTTGTAGTTTTCGCACAGGGCATCTCGGGTGCCCTCTGGCAGCCGCAGACATGACAATCTATAGATATATTTAGATCTATACATAGATTCCATGCATAAAAGGAAAAACTTCTGTATGGTTAAGTATTCTTATTAGAAAGGAAACTTGACTGCATTGTTAGCAGTCATCTCTTCCTCTTTCATCTCTTCTAGACAAAGCCTTTGGGAAGTTACTCCAATTACAAATATTGCAGCTCTGTGAACAATGTTTGCTGTTGTAGAGCAAGAGATTCATAAAGCAAAATTGTAAGAAGTTGGGTATAAATATTGGCACATGCAGGTTCATTGTCAACACAGTGTAATATACAGCTTTTCACATACATACTGTCCATAAAGTAATGCGAATGAAATCCTCCACTCTGTATCTCAGATATTGTAGGACCTGTTTCAACTGCATTGTAGTCATCATAGTGCCCAGATGTTTATTTGTTTGTTTATTTTTTTAAACCCTGCTGACATGTTTTATCAAAGGAACAATGCAATGTTTGGAGCAAATGTTGGATAATTTAAGAAGAGAGCCCGATTTCATATACAAAGTGATCACCAGAGATGAATCATGGGTGTTTGACTATGATAAGGAGACAAAAAGTCAAAGTGCTGAATGGCACTTTAAAACATCACTTTAACACACTGTGTGAAAGTGGTGGAAAAGCCACCACTTTAACACTGTAACAACCGAGACTCTGAACACCCTCAAGGTTGACAAATTCAAGCACTGCTTCCAACAATGGTTGAATCATTTAGAGCATTGTGTGCATTCCCAAGGATTGAACTTTGAAGTTGATAATATTGAATTGTAATTTTTGTTCAATAAAATATTAAGATTAATAATAATAATAATAATAATAATAATAATAATAATAATAAATCTTAATTTAATGATCCCACATTAAATTAATGGAATTAAGCACAGTCTAGTATTTATTATATGCAGCAGGTTGCACAGTCAATGCAGTTCATAAAAAGTCCAAAAAACAAACAGACAAAAAGCACAGTGTGTGCGAGATGAGACAGGAGACAAAGGGGCAAAACCAAAGGAGCATAAACCAAAATAGTCCAAGGCTCAGAAGAAGTCCAAACAGGGAGACTACACTCTGGGCAGACTAGGGGAGACAAAGAAACAAGAGACTAAGGGCAAGTGAACTAGGTGCTAGGTATATTTACACTGTGAGAGAACAGAGGAAGACTTAACTTAAGTTGAAGTCCTCGGCAGAAGCGTGTAGGAACAAGAGGGCGCTTTAAATGGTAGTGTTGATCCACACTGGGGAGAGCTGGAGTTGTCCTTTTAGCTCCCCAGCGCATACTAAACGAAAGTTACAAAATGGCCACCAGCAGGTGTGACCAATTAAGGGGACCCTGTGGGAGATGTAGTTTCAGTTTGTAGTTCTCACACAGGGTGCCCCTTGTGCCTTCTTGTGGCTGTGGACACATACACTTATAGTATCTATGAGGCCAGGACTAGACAGTATCTAAAAAAATAATCAGTGACAAGCAAAAATATTGGTACAATGAAATGTTTGGTTATTTATTTTATAGTACAGAATGGAATGTTTGGGTATTGTTTCCAATATAGAACAAAGCTTAAAGGAAGAAAATGTGTTTGTATTTAGGCCTCCGATTTCAGCTTCATGATGAGCCTTGGGACAAATAAGTTTACAGGCACATTAAAAAGTACTCATGGGATTCAACAAAAATGTAAAATGACCAAGAGGTTTTTACTTTAATGTGGAAGCACTCAATCAAATATGAAACTCACAAGACAACCAAATTCTATGTTTATTATTTTAATTCATTCATTAATAGTCATTGCCTATATATTTTAAGAAACACCCTACAAATTTGGCAGAAAATATCATAGGCAGCTAGAAACAATAATAGTGGTGCAAGTGGGACAGAAGGTGCACATCTTTCACTGACACTGCTACAAATCACTAGTTGAGGTTGAGGAACAGTCAGTGCCACTTCACAGTCCATGCTGACACTACTGTCATTTAAACCTAGAGTTTTTTCAGTGTTTCCATGTGTATAGTGGTAGAGATGCATTTAACATTTACATACTGTTCATATTCTATACCTTCACAGTATGGTCCAGCTCAGTTTTGAACCGGCCCAAGAACCCCCTCATAACAATTGTCTGTACCAAATTTAGATCCTGTACCATAGATCTACAGGGGTTAGACAATTGCACCAGTAAGAGTAGAGTATCAGAGTATCAAGAGCCACAGTATCCAGGGTAATGTCAGCATACCAGGAAACGTTTTCCACCACCAGCATCACGTAGTGACC
>JAOTRJ010159404.1:0-11534 GCA_028564905.1 Leptodoras praelongus
AGATCCAGTGGTGCAAAATGCAAATTCTTCCATTTTTTTAGCTGGTCTTAAGATTTCGATCAGGAGTGTATGTGAAGAGTGGATGACCATCCCTGAACCATGGATGGGGCCTAAGAGTCTTTCACCACTGTACAATGCCATGATTGCAGCTGTGGGAATAGCACATGTGGCACATGTGATTTGCATATGAAACTGATCACCGGTCTCATTGTTATGCAGTGGTTCTGGTTTTGGCCATTATGCAAATGTGCTGTGCATAAGGATTGTTAGAGCCAGCTGATTCTAAAAAGTCACTTGCCCACTAAACCTTGTCCATCTCTTTTGAGGTCCTGCCACATTTTGTCCTTCCACTAGACTTTCCATTGATATGCTTGGACATAGCACTCTGTGAACAGCCAGCCTCCTTAGCTATGAACTATTGTGGCTTACCCATCCTATCAGTGATGTTCTTCTGGCCAGATGTTATGTCTGCAGTCTTCCCCATATTGAACCGAACTGAGACAATTGAACCAAACTGAAGCAATTTAATGACACCTGGGGAAACCTGTGCTGGTGCTTTGAGTTTAGTGGGTAGTATGTCACATTCAGTTTAAAACATTCAAGCCCAGCAAAATCTGGCTTGATTTCCCCACAATATTCTTTTTTTGAATTCCAGTTTTCATGGATTGGAAGCCCAAAGTATGTAAAAATAAACAAATACTTGAAATTGTTTAAATTGTGGGCCCTAAATCTATAATCTATGAATTGAATGGAATTATGGAAATTCATAAACTTTTACATTAGAAAATCAGATTATCAGATAAAATAAAATTATTATAGCTATCATCCTGTCCCTTACTGACATCAAAAAGCTTACCACCTCGCTGATTTGTCTACTAAATGGTCATGCCCAGAGCATATCTATAAATACATGAAGACTATATCTGTTGAGGACTGATCCAGCAAAAAGCATTGGACAAAATCTATGATGTTAATCCTTGTACTACTTTTACTTTTACATTCTTTTTTTGCCTGCTGCTTCCTCCTTTAAGCACTTCCACTGTAGCGGGCACTTGTATTTTCTCCCTCTTCCCTTCTCGGAGGAGATTGCCCAGAGGGGAACCCTTGTTGCGACATGGTGTGCGACACAGACTTCTGGGTTCCACGGTTTTGTTGTGCTCACACAAGGCATGCACCTTATACTCGTGTGTGAGCTTTCAGTCAGCATTGTTATAAGGGGCTCTGCTGAGGCATCCCTCTTCTACATTTATTTATATATATTCTCCCTTTGTTTTCACCCTCTGCTATATTTAAAGATCAGATCTCTTTAATCTCTTTTAGCAGTTTAAGCAGGGTAGCCCATACTTCCCTCTTCCCTGACACCTCAGCCAGCTCCTCAGGAGGAACACCGAGGCATTCCCAAACAGCCGAGAGATATAGTCCCTCCAGCATGTCCTGGGTATTCCCCGGGGTCTCCTCCTGAGGGGACATGCACGGAACACCTCCCCAGAGAGATGTCCAGGAAGCATCCTAAAGAGATGCCTGAGCCACCTCATCTGACCCCTCTCAATGTGGAGACGCAGTGGCTCTACTCCAAGCTCCTCCCAAGTGACTAAGCTTTTCATCTCTAAGGTAATGCCCAGCCACTCTACAAAGGAAACCCTTTTCAGCCGCTTGTATCCACAATCATCATCTTTCGGTCATTACCCAAAGCTCATGACCATAGGTGAGAGTGGGAGCATAGATCGACCAGTAAATCGAGAGCTTTGCTTTTCGGCTCAGCTCCTTCTTCACCCGGAGGGTCCGATACAACGACCGCAACACTGCGGAAGCTGCACCAATACGCCTGGTGTTCTCGCTGTCCATCCTTCCCTCACTTGTGAACAAGACCCCTAGATAGTTGAACTCCTCCACTTGGGGCAGTACTTCACCAGCCACCTTGAGAGGACAAGCCACCCCTTTCCTTTCGAGAACCATGACCACGGACAAACCAGACTCCTGCTCCATTCATACAGGAACTGAACAGCCCTTAGCAATACTCCCGAAGCCCCCCTTACAGAATACCAGGAGGGCCTTCTCCAGATCCACAAAGCACATGTGGACTGGTTGAGCAAACTCCCATGAACCCTCTAGCACCCTCTGAAGGGTAGAGCTGGTCCATTGTTCCATGACCAGGACGAATACCACATTGTTCCTCCTGGATCCGAGGTTCAACTATCAGCTGAATTCCTCTGTCCAGTACCCTGGAGTAAACCTTCCCAGGGAGGCTGAGAAGTCTGATCCCCCTGTAGTTGTAACACACTCTCTGGTCCCCTTTCTTGAAAAGAGAGACCAGCACCCCGGTCTGCCACTCCAGGGGCTCTGTCCCCAATAGCCACGTGATGTTGCAGAGGCGTGTCAACCAAGACAGCCTGACAACATCCAGAGACTTAAGATGCTCAGGGTGGATTTTATCCACCCCTGGTGCCTTGCCACTGAGGAGCTTGCAAACCACTTCAGTGACTTCGGTTAGGGTAATGGTTGAGTCCACCTCTGAGTCATCTGTCTCTGCTTCCTCAATGGAAGACGTTACAGTGGGATTGAGGAGATGTATTTGAAAGTATTCCTTCCACCGCCCAACAATATCTCCACTTGGTGCCGGATGGTTTGCCAGAATTTCTTTGAGGCCAACCAATAGTCCTCCTCCATGGCTTCACCAAACTCCTCCCAGTTCCCCATCAGCCACCTCCAGAGTACTAGAAGCCAACATGGCCCAATAGGACTTCTTCAGCTTGACGGCATCCCATACTTCTGGTGTCCACCACCGGGTTTGGGGGTTGCCGCCACAACCAGCACCTGCTTCTCAGCCAAGGGGCCTGGCCATCTATTCTGCCTCCACAGGAAGTTGGATAGCACAGCCTACCTGAAGATTTTGGCCAAAAACCTCCACTCCTCCATCAAGGATATTAAGATAGGTCGTCATTTCATCTTCCAACAGGACAATGACCCCAAGCACACAGCCAAGAAAACCAAGACCTGGTTTAAGAGGGAAAAGATCAAGGGGTTGCAATGGCCTAGTCAGTTTCCTGTCTTAAACTCAATTGAAAACTTGTAGGAGCAGCTCAAGATCAAAGTCTACAAGAGATGCCCAAAGAACCTAGACAACTTGGAGAAGTTCTGCATGGAGGATTGGGCCATGAGGCCTTAAACTAATAATAATTAAACTGACCAAATTACATGTTTTGTTTAACATTTAGTCATCTGTTAATGCCACTCTTGTTCAAAGTTTGAAGGCTCTAACTTATTTGCAAAATATGCATGGAGTTGAATACTACTTGAAGGCATTGTAGGTTTAACCCCCTACTTCTTAGGAAGCCACTGAAAACTGTTTTCAGTTCTCTGACAATGTCTGTTAGGTCACTTGGCACACTCTATTTGCATGCTTGACCAAATAAAATTTTGGCAAGAGTATTGCTGAGCTGATTGAATAAATTGTGCATGACCTATGAGAATTCATTGAAAAATATACCATTATGTTACAAACGTTTTTTTTTGTTTTTTTTTAATGACTGGCACTTGGGTTGCTGGGAGTTGTTTGGTGTGCTTGGAGGTAAAGTAGTCCTCCTAGTGTTGGACCCTGGTACGGCATGCCTACTTACAAGACCTGATTAAAAAGAAAATAATGTGGGCAAGTACCATGGCTGTAATGCATAATAATTTTTATTTATAAATACTTGCCCTCATTTTAATTTGTTTTATTGTAACTGAAATTAGAACAAAACAGAGGGTTCACAACATCTCATGATGTAAAACTTTTTTGTTTAACAATGTGTAGCACTTTGGTGTGGATGATGAAATGAAAACTCAGCAGACACGCTTGGGAAACTAATAAAAGAGCCATTTTTATTTGTTTCTAGGCATGCAGTGTCACACTAAAGTGACTAATTTTTTTATCACATATGTTGCATAACTAGCAAATTCTGGGTTTCTCCAACAACAGATTTAATAAGGATTATAATTCTATAAAATTGTAATCAAATTAGATTAAGGTCCTGGGTGGAGTGATGAGGCACATGCTTCTCTGTCACTGCGATGATTGGAGTTTCAGTGGAATGTGCCAGTTTAAAGCCAGACTGGTTTGGGTCCTGATGTTGGTTCTGGGAGAGGAACAAAGACAGCTGATTTTGGGTGGCATGTGCAAGAATTTTTGAGAGGAAAGAGGATTTGGATGACACCAAATATTGTGAATTTTATCAAAAAGCAAAGTTTCAGAATAGTGTTCCGTTCATCTCTTAACAGATTCCTTTGTTCTTGCATCAACCAGCCATGTGGTGTTAAGGGAGGGTTTGTTATATTGCCCTTGGAGACAGTATGGCCCCATCTTAATATAATGTAAAGAAAGAGTCACTTTAGCAATCAAACATGCAGTTTTTATGGCCAGGGGTCAAGTTTTAAAATAAGAATTTTACTCAGAAAAATCTCAGCACGGTTGAACGCAGGGCATACAGTTGAAATGCAGAAGACATGATTGAATGCAGGCATCACACTACACACCCACCCACAGGCCAGACCCCTTGCTGTGAAGCATTTAGCACCTATTGTCTTAGTAATGCATTCACAGCAAGGGGTCTGGCCTGTGGGTGGGTGTTATATGTGTAGTGTGATGCCTGCATTCAATCATGTCTTCTGCACCAACCCCAAAACCAAAGTCCCAAATCACACAAAGGGACAGGAGCTGCTCCAGAGAGAAATTCCTAAATTGTGAAGAGAACTACAGGACACAAAAGAATATCCCAGTGCACACACTCACGTTTACGTTTATGGCATTTGGCAGACGCTCTTGTCCAGAGCAACTTACATTTATCTCATTTAACCTACCCCTTCGTTCACTATGCCCTTGGACTCGGCTCTCTTGCCTCTCCAGCTCTTTCCCTTTAAGCCGTCACACTGCAAACACATACACAGACAAAGAGAGAGCATTTATTAATAAGGCATCGTATTCACCGATTTGCACTTCCCAGCTCGGTGTCCTGTTGCCTGAGCAGCACTTGATCATGCCCTTGCTGCCATGCACAGAAATCTGGTAAAGATTTAATCAAAATGGTGCAACAGTGTGTTCCAATACTGAAAATGCAGTATGTGTAAAAATCGACATAGTTAATAATGACTAACAACAATAATAATAATTTCATTATTATTATTATTACACATAAATAAATTGTTCTGCAGAAGACAGTGTAACACTGTACTTTAGGAGTACAATGTTGCACTGGTGGCACAGCAAGTAGTGCTTCTGCCTCACAGCAAGGAGGTCCACCATGACTGATTTTTTCTTTTTTTTTTTGAGTCTTATGGATTAACTTAGCAACAAACGTTCAAACCACCAGAAGGTGGCTCTCATAATCAGCACGCTGAGTGGAAAGGCATTGGAGTGGGCAACTGCATTTTGGCACAACTCAGGTGAGCTGATGCATTCGTTCCCCGCGTTTTTGGCCCAGTTTAAAGGTGTTTTTGATCATCCTGTTGAGGCGAGGTTTTGTTGTCCATGTCACAGGGTGAATGTAGAGTGGCCGAATATGCCCTACTGTTTCGGACGGTGGTGGCCGGGAGTGGTCGGAACGAGCCAGCACTGAAGGCCGCTTTCAGACGGGGTCTATCGCCTGCCGTGCTATGGGAGCTGGCCTGCTGAGATGATCGGATGACCCTTGACTCGCTCATCTCTTCAGCCATCCGGTTAGATCATCTGCTACATACACGGCCCCAGTCTATCGCCTGCCGTGCTATGGGAGCTGGCCTGCTGAGATGATCGGATGACCCTTGACTCGCTCATCTCTTCAGCCATCCTGAACTAGTGTTAACAGTGCAGATCTCCTACCTGAAGGGCTCTTTTTTCCTTCCAGCCCTCATAGATACTGCCTCTGTGCCAGCCCCCTTTCTCTGCTTACCACCAGGATCGAAAGCCCACATGTTGATAAAGCAGTAGACATCCCTGAATGCTACACGCATCTGCTAGAGGTGTTCAGTCGCTGGCGCGCCGAGGGACTACCACTGCACCGGGAATATGACTGCAAGATTGATCTGCTCCCGGGGTGCCTCCACGTCAGAGGGAGGCAATGGAGGAGTACATCCGGGAGGCGCTTGCGGCAGGCTATATCCGGCACTTGAGTTCCCCGGCCTCCGCCATTTTTTTCTTCGTGGAGAAGAAGGGAGGGGGCCTTTGGCCGTGCATCGATTACAGAGGTCTGAATAAGGTCACTGTGCGCTACCCCTACCCCTTGCCACTGGTTCCTTCGGCCCTGGAAAATTTTTCACGAAGTTGGACCTCAGAAGTGCATACACATTGGTACGGATTCATGAGGGGGACAAGTGGAAGACCACGTTCAGCACTTTGAATAGCTTGTGATGCCTTACGGGCTGGCCTCGGCCCCCAGCGTGTTCCAGTATCTTATCAGTGAGGTTCTACGGGACATGCTGGGGAAGTATCTGGTAGTCTATATTGATGACATACTGGTCTTCTCCTCAAATTTTGAGTCTCGTGTGTCATGTGTCAAGGTTGCTCAGGAGGCTGCTGGAGCACCAGCTTTTTGTTAAAGGGGAGAAATGCCAGTTCCATCAGGAACAGATAGAGTTCGTAGGCTACCACATAGGACCGGAGGGGGTTGCTATGTATCCTGGCAAGGTCACCGCTGTGCAAAGTTGGGAGGTCCCAAAGACTCCCAGGGACCTTAGAAGGTTTATGGGATTCGCAAATTTCTATTGCCGTTTTATCCGCAACTTAAGCAGCATGGCTAGCCCCCTCATGGACCTACTGACAGGCGAATCAGGTGGACTTCCACCACCCAAGAGGCTTTTGATCGGCTCAGAAAGGCTTTCACATCGGCCCCCATGCACCTATGATGTCGGCGTAGGGGCCATACTGTCAGTGTCATGGTAAGCCCCCCCAGAATGCATCCAGTGGCATTCTTTTCTCGTAAAATGTCTAAGACTGAGCAAAACTATGACATGGGAGATAGAGAGCTTCTTGCGGTCAAACTGGACATGGAGGCATTGGCTGGAGGGCACCAAACACCCCTTTATCATTTACACTGATCATAAGAACCTTGAGTATCTCAAAGCTGCTAAGAGGCTTAACCCTCGGCAAGCCCAGTGGGCTATGTTCTTTGCCCGCTTTGACTTTGTGATGTCATATTGCTCCGGGTCCAAGAACGGTAAAGCCGACGCTCTGTCCAGGATTCATGACAAGGTAACTGATCATGTTGTTCAACCCATCATCTCTCCCCTTAAGTTTATTCACAGGATCACCTGGGACCTAGACCACCTCATCCGCACCAGTCAGCCCAACAGAAACCCCAGCCTATGTCCTCCCGGCCTCTTGTTCGTCCCATCTGAATTCCGCAGTCGCCTCATTGCCTGGGCTCACGTTGCGCCTGGAGTGGGACATCCCGGTACCCGGAGGACCCTGGACCTCCTGGCTGGCAGGTACTGGTGGGAAACCATGAGTAAGGACATTAATGACTGTTGGTTCATGTTCAGTTTGTGCTATGGCTAAAGTTCCCAGGACCCTGCCGGCCGGTAAGCTAGTGATACGGTAAGCTAGTAAGACGGTAATTTTGGTTATCGTAGATCAGTTCTCGAAGTCGATCCGCTGTGTGGCTCTACCTAGCTTGCCTACAGCACTAGAGACAGCGGAGGTCCTGTACGACAGTGTCTTTTGCTATTATAGGATCCCCCGAGGATATTGTCAGCGACCGTGGGCCCCAGTTCACCTCCCGAGTCTGGAATAACTTCAAGAACAAGCTCGGGGTTACGGTGAGCCTCACCTCGGGTTACCATCCACAGGCCAATGGGCAGACTGAGAAGTCAAATCAAGAGCTGTTGAATTTCCTGAGGATGTTTTGCCATCGGTGTCCTCAGGACTGGGTAAGGTATTTGCCATGGGTGGAGTATGCTCAGAACTCCCTGAAACATTCTGCAACTAACCTCACCCCCTTTCAGTGTGTCCTAGGTTACCAGCCTCCACTGTTTCCATGGGACGCCACTGAGATGGATACCCCAGCTGTAGACTCATGGTTTAGGAAGTGCAAACGGGTGTCGGCTCTCGCCATCAAGCCATCAGAAAAGCCATCAGGCAGATGAAGAAATTTGCTGACCGACGTCAGAGGGATACCCCCATCTATCGTCCAGGAGATAAGGTATGGGTTGTGACCAAGACACTCCCTCCGATGATCGGCAAGAAGAAGCTCGCCCCATGAAACTTCGGGCCTTTCCCCATTGTTAAGCAGATTAATGAAGCCACGTACCATTTTAAGCTCCCCCAACATTGCAGGATACATCCGATGTTTCATGTCAGCCAGTTAAAGCCAGCCCAGGATGGACCTCTGGCTGAAGCGGGGGAGGGACCCCAAGCGCCAGGACCAGTGGAGGCTAAGGGTGAGGTCATCTACACGGTTCACGACATCCTCAACTCCAGGCGCATAAAAGGACAGATTGAGTATCTGGTGGTTTGGGAGGGGGGCGAGGGACATTCTAGACCCCCTGCTAAAGGCCGATTTCCACCAGCGGGTTACCAATAAACTCCGCACCTGTTTTGCTGCCTTGGACTGAGTCCTTACACCTCCATGGTTTCAGGAGGTCACCCTTTGCCACTTTGCAAGTAATTTCAAGCTTTACTTGTGTAGTAAAATGAGGACCTTATCTCCCAGTGTGAAGATATGCAGCTGAGCATTTCTGTAAAACACTCCTGTGTTAGTGTGCACAGTATATGTGGAATTTTGCTCTCAGTACAGCCTATCTTTAATAATTGCAAAATATAGGTAGGATAGTGCAGTGTCAGGAGAAACCGTTTGAACATTGAGTACTCTTACTTGGTATGGTGGAGCATCTCATCAAATGTCTGCTTCAGTAGGCCCAGCTTCAACCAACTTGTCAGTCTGCCATGGAGCTGACGTCAGTGAGGGGGGCTCCACTTCCCCCTCCAGTGCTGCACACATCTCATATTGTGCTACTACTGTGCAGGACCCATCCACCCGAACTCCTCTTAAAAAAACTATTAAACCTGGGCTGATTTGTTCCCAGAATTAGAGAATGGGGCAAATTACGCTTTTCTGCCCAATATTGAATGGTGATGGGAACTACAGGATATTTATGAATGCACACATTTTAACTTCACTTTTCCCTTCACCCATTGTCAATTACCCATTACCCTCCTTGAACCAGGCCTTGGTGAATCATGGTTTTGCTACATTCAAGATCCACCAAGGCCTGGTGTGTACCCCCTTGTACACTTGTACCAGTACTGCTGACTTAATGGCCGCCGGATGTATCGACTTCAGTCTCCATCGTAAGCAGGGCTTGGAAGCAGTGGTCCTTGACACTTCCAAAAATCTGTAGGTGATTTACTGAGCTTCCGTCTTGCATTTCCTGAAAAGTATAATGGCTTTCAGTTTTCTTATGTAGTGTGCCATTCTTTTCACTGTTACCCCTACAGATTTTTTTTCTAGGGAGGTGGATAAGTTTAATTAGATGCTCACCCTACTTAAACCCACAATGCTGAATCATTTATACAATATGTGATCTCCATGTTGCTCTTCATTGTGCAGGGAATGAAGCACAAGGTCTTGCCAAGTGTTGGTCAAATGTTACCTTTGTCAGGTATATATGGTTAAGGCTCTATTCATTATCACATTTTTACTGTCAGGTACATGTAATTCTTTTTATTTGTTAGCATTTCTAAGGCTTTCTCAATGGAGTAAAAGGTGCCATACAAAAATAATAAAATGTTCAGGTACCTGCCACAGTGGTATGTGAGTAATATAAAAACAGGTGCATGGTTAGGCCAGGCTGTTATTTGTCAGCCCTGTTCTGCCCTTAGTTCTGTTGTGCAGAAACAGCGACAGCTGGGAGTCAAACCTGGCTGTCGGCGTGAAGAGGATGCGAGTTACCACCGAGCTAAGCGGACACTCAGAAGCAAAGGAAAAGGAATACACTCAGAAACAATTACCACACTTGCTGTCTCAAACAAAGGAGAAAGGCAAAGGGCGCGCCTCCTAAGGGAAACCTGTGAAGGCATGGAGAGCATGAGCAGCGCATATATTAAATGAAACAATGCCATAGCGCTTTATAGAAAAGATTACTGGTGCCCAGGGTGGCAAAGAGAGCATAGTGTTCAGATTAGTGGGCGGAGGACAAGATTGCAAAGTTGTCCCTACTATATTACCTTGGACCGAAGTCCTACCATGGTCTCTTCTCTACAAAAAGAGAGACTAATTACCTCACACCATAGCGTTAGAAACAGTGGAGCTGCCAGAGTCGCATAGAGAGTGGAGTGCTCAGATTAGAGAGCAGAGGCAAAGATAGGAAAGTTGTTCCTACTATACAGACTCAAAACAGAATATTATGGAAAAGTTGATTAATTCCCATAATTCCATTCTAAAAGGTAAACTTTCATAGATTATAGATTCAGAGCCAACAATTTAAATGATTTCAAGTATTTAAAGTATGATTTTCAAAAAAAGCAACCCATAAAAAATTATAATACTGTGGAGAAATGAGCCCCAAAATTATGATCACATCAAATCAATTAAAATATGGTACTTTCAAAACAATATGTCAATCTTCAAGGGCTTGTTCGGGAATCCCTTTGCTTTAATCACTGCCTCATGCAGTGCCATTGAGGCAATCAGCCTGTGGCATTGCCTGGGAGTTATGGAAGCCCAGGTTTTCCCTTCTTCCTCCAAACCCTTGGACCTTGATACCAGAATGAAAGGCACACTTTACTTTCATTGGAAAACAGGACCTTGGACCACCGACCAGCGCTCCAGCCCTTCTTCTCCTTGGCCCAGTTGAGATGCTTCCTACATTGGCTCAGGTTCAGTGGCTTGACCCGAGGAACCCGACTGAGTGTGGTGGTTTTTGAAGCTGTGACTCCTGCCTCATTCCACTCTTCCTGGATCTCTGCCAGATTCTTGAATCTTCTCTTTTTGACTGTGAAGCCCACAGTCATCTCTTTTGCTGGTGCATCTTTTCCTGCTACATTTTGTCCTTCCACTAGACTTTTCATTGATATGCTTGGAGACAGCCAGCCTCCTTAGCTATGAACTTTTGTGGCTTACCCATCCTATGGAGAGCATCAATGATGGTCTTCTGGCCAGTTGTTATGTCTGCAGTCTTCTACATATTCAAACATTCATGCCCTGCAAAATGTGGGCTGATTTTTCCACAGTATTCTAATTTTTTGAATTGCTGTTTTTGTGGGTTTTATGAGCTAGAAGCACAGATTATATAAAAATAAACAAATACTTAATCATTTAAATTGTGGGCCTTGAAAATCTATGAAAGTTTTTTGAATGGAATTATGGAAATTAATCAACTTTTCCATGATATTCTCATTTTTTGGAATTGGTCTGTATTACCTTAGACCGAAGCCCTACCCCATGGTCTCTCTACAAAAAAGACTACCTAACACCATAGTTTTACATAGTGGGAAAAATAACATTTATAACATTTAAGGCATTTGGCAGACACCCTTATCCAGAGTGACTTACATTTATCTCATTTATACAACTGAGCAGTTGAGG
>JAOTRJ010159420.1:0-11526 GCA_028564905.1 Leptodoras praelongus
GCTGGTCCAATTTAGCCATGAAACCTCCCACACTAAAATGACAGGTGTTTCAGTTTCATTGTCTAACCCCTGTAATTGTCCTAGCCTAGACGTCCAAAGAATTATAGCCTAGAAATGTTCCAGTATGACAATGCCCTGCATGCAAAATGTGAGGTCCTTGAAGACATGGTTTGCCAAAGCTGGTGTGGAAGTGGCCTGTACACAGCCCTAACCTTAAACCCACTGAACACCTTGTGGATGATAGGCACTAGTTTATCAGGCCAGTGGGCTAATGCTGGTGGCAAATATTAGCTTGAGTTAGCGGAGGCCAAATGTTTGCCTACCTTTCTGATTTGGAGATTTTTCTTTTTTTTTCCTCATTCACCCTTTCTTACCCAATTTCAGTGTTAACAGTGGTAACATTATCATTTCTCTAGCACTGTTTATTAACTCAACTTGTGACAGGATGTAAGAGGCAGATAGTGAGACTGGGTGTTTTGTCTGAGTTCTCAAACCAGTTTGAGAGCTTTTCCCCTTTGCCTAATCTTAAATCCTAGTGAGTGCATGCCACCATCGCAGAACCCCTAGAGGTGGTGATTATGCTCACAGATTGTTAAAAACAAATTCAAGATAGTTTAAATAACATTTAATAGATGTGACTACACAGTCAGAGGGTCTCATATGAAGTGTGTCCTACCTTGCCTACAAGCTGCTATGAATCAAATTTCACATTTAAATATAAGCAAGTGACATGTCTGCTAAATACAGTGAACTCAAGTATTATCAAAACAAGGAAACAGGCATAATCATATATTGTGATTAAGTAGATGGAGATGCTGTGTAGTTATTTTTAACACATAATGATTACACAGATAAAAATGTTTACTTAAGTTGTGTAATCTTGCAAATGTAATTGTCCAACTGAGGAACAGCAAATTACATTTACAGTGTAAATTACAATTACACTGTGCAATCTCAAGCAAGAATACACATGGTATGTCTTTATCCAGTACTGTTTATACAGACATTATGTGAAATAAAGAGTCTCAGTGATTCATTGCAAGAATCTAATTAATTTCAGACAAATTCATAGTGCTCTTTCAGAAACTGGTGAATTTTAGATATGAACTTGTAAGAAACAGACAACCAACAATTTGGCCATGAAAATTCCTGAATTAAATAACAATTGATTAAATTCCTAGGATTATAGGAAAGTCAACCATGAGTTCATGGAGACTGAAAATCAATAATTTTGGAATTGACTGACCACTGGAATCAAATGAGTCAAGCTGGTCTAAAAGGCTATTAAGTGGAAGGTACATAGTGTTACAATGGCCCATTTGTTGGGCCCATGCAAGGCTTCCTTGCTTTCTGGCAGAATGACACATTCACCTTCTTATTATGAACAGGTAAACCATTGCAAACCCCTGGAGTATTGTGGCCGAGTAGCCTAATGTGCTGGATTTAGACTTCAATCACTTTGGAGGTGTGGGTCTAAAGCTTACTGCTGGCAGGGAGCATTTTCAAAGCAGTATTCTGAACCCAGCTGCTAAGGGTTGGATTGCATCTGATTGACTGAAGAATTGTCCCATTCTCTTATGTAATGCTCATCCATTGTGCTCTGTATGTGTTGAGTCCCATGCTCATTGTATGGCTGTTGTTTAGCTTACTCTTAACAAAAACCTATGACATTGCTACAGTCAATTTCCTATCTATAAGTTGAATGCTTTCTACAGGACCATGGCTGTGGTCAAATAACCTACTTCATCTTTCTTTTCCAAGCCCCTTTCCTTGACCTTGATGGAAAACACCATGAGGTTTTTGTAGTTATAAATGGAAGAGCTCCTTTCTTCAACACTGTAGATGTTGACTGTAGTCATTCTTGAACAAAGACCATGCCTTAATTCTTTCTTCTTTATTCAGGAAATGGGTAGATGTATCCTGTAGAGTAGAGCACATAAGTCTCACAACAACCCCATGCCCAGCCTTTCTTGTTGTCTGGCAAAATGACTCAGTCACCTTCTTACCATGAATGGGTAAACCATTACAAAGTCATAGATTAAGGTCATTTGGGTGAAATAGCTTGACAACAAGTTAAGGTGATAGACTGCTAATTCACAGTGCACAGTGCATATTGGTTTGGTTCTTGGAAAGACTTTGCTTTTGGTAATGGAAGTGTTCATGGTTACACAATTACCTCACTAATCTGGGCACTAATCTGTAGTTTAGTGGAACCTGGCCACCCAATGATTGGATTGGGACCACTCAACAATATTTTGTGATGGGTGTGTTTGTATTTAGGACATCCACAGAGCTTAGGAAAATGCATGCATGTGTTTTCTTTTTCTCTCATGATTGTTTCATTCTCTCACACATTTTAATACATTTTATAGCAAGAAGTTTTATGGTTAATGTTTGTGCATTTTTTCCCCTCTTAGAACAAGAGCTCTTTGCGGCGCCCATCTCCAGGGCAGGCATTTAGATGAACTCTTCCTTAACTCCACTCTCATGCCCAATTCAGAAAAACTTAATGTAAGGAGAAGAAAGGAGTTGTACTTTCCTTTTTTCATGTGAGGTTGTGCTCTCAGAAGTCTGTACCTTTCTGGAAAACTTCATCCAGAGAAGTTTTCCAGAGAAGATTTTGTCTTTGTTTAGTTTCTGTTCAGTTAAATCAAGTGCAAGCAGATTACTTCATAACCTCAGTAGATCATGCTCTGTTTTATTTCTGGTTAGTAAGTTATCAGTGTTTCCTTCAATTTTACAATAGATTTGCTGGTGGCCAACAGCAAAGAGTTTTTACTCTTGGTTGTGAAGCAAAGCTACAGCCAACATGACTATGACTAGCCAGTCACTTC
This sequence comes from Leptodoras praelongus, assembly GCA_028564905.1. Lineage (NCBI taxonomy): Eukaryota > Metazoa > Chordata > Actinopteri > Siluriformes > Doradidae > Leptodoras > Leptodoras praelongus. The sequence goes on from JAOTRJ010159420.1 coordinate 2,835, forward strand.
CAGAGCTGAGCTAACCGACAAGAACAACTGACTCACGCCACAGGCCATTGGATGGTGTCTGAAATCGAGAAAGAGTCACTGTTTCTCTGTTTCCTTCAGCTTCAGTGATCCGCATGTTGAGCAGTAACCAAAGACCTCTGAGGGCACATTGAGCCAGAACTGATTCATGGGCATTTACACTTTGTCAGCTGCCAGGAAGGCTTTGAACTCAGGCAAGTGGGCTCTTCCTAAGCTTCATGCTATGGTCTGAGCTTTCTTGAAAGTTTAAATCCTTTTTGCTTTATTCTACCCCATTTCTTTTCCCCCTTCTTTACCATTCACAATTCAGATCAGTGATAGTCAAGTTAAACTAATAATTAATTCCACTGTAAAATTCCCTCATATTTCACTATCCTAGTAACACATACACCAAGTTAGAAACACAGGTTAGTAAATTCCTTCTAGACATTCCAATTATTAGATTGCTCTTCTGAATATTTCAATAATATTACCAGTTAATTTTCATTCATCAATTCTTGTGTGTGGTTCTTGTACATTCTGTGGTCCTTGAATAGCAAGATCTCACAACATCAGAGGGTGACTGATAAGAGGTAATTATATTGGTTTTCCTGATTTCCCAAGAAGAAAAATTCAGGTGATATCCCGTACTTTTAAGCTATAACAATAACAGTGTCTAAATCCCATTTATTTAAAACCCTTAGATATTTTTGTGCACCTGTATGAGGCTGCTTGTACAAATCTTAGAGTGTACTTCCGGTAGTGCACACGAGACTTCTGCTATGTACACACTGATACCCCCCTCCCTTCTCATAATACAAAATGAGTAACTTATGACCCAGGTGTGAGCATAAATATACATGTTTAACTGTTGTAACTGTGATTTAATGTGATTTTATGTGAAGTATTGAATCAAGCTTGTGAATACAGCAAGTCAGCCTTAAACAGGCAGAACCACCCAGTATGTTGAGTCTTGACACCATGGAATTAGAAGGAGCCCAGGACTCTGGTCCACAGGATTCAAAAACAAAGGAGCGAATGGTAAAATGGAAATGGTAGAGTCAGTTAAAGTTTTAGAGATTGCCCAAGCTTCACCAAATCACCAAGGCCATAAGTATTCCAAGCCATGGTCTGACCAGAACCACTCTTGGACTTTCAAGTTATTGACAGGACTGCCCCTCACCTGACCAGTTTGAGAACCACGAGGATTCCTCTTACACATACCACAATAAGCCCAAGATGGATAGACTGAAACAGGAGATGCTGGAGACCCTGTTATTGTTACTGGAGGATATGGGCAAAGAAGGGAGCAAGAAAGCAGACCTCCAACTCAAACTTCTTCTGAGCAAACTTCCCCTTGACCCAAGCGCCAAACCCCAATACTCAATATGAAGTACTCAATGCTACCATCCATATGCCCAATGGGCCTACGCGCACACAGTGTCATTGGAACCAAAGGGAGTTAACCCATTTCTTTTTGGTTGTCCCAGAATTACCACATGCCCCCTGTCTCAGCAGTGATATTCTGGTCTGACTAGATGGTCATGTGAACACAATCAATATCCTCTGGTCATAACAAGGATTCAGGAGGATTGTGACTGCCCTAATCCTGAGAATTTACCAGATGGTGAAGGAGCACCTTAGAAAAATCCCTGCACACACCAGGGACGTGTCCATATGATTGAACATAAGGTCTGTCCAATGCCTGTCCAACCAAGCACAGGCTGTTTTCCAACCATCCTCTACCTTTTTTCAACCTAGGGCTATCCACTGAAGAAACCCCCATAATGGAGCTATGTGCTAGGTCAACTTAACTGTTGGTACAAATTACATGATATAGATGAAATTACACATGATATTACAAGATACCCAAAGGCACCATGCTGGGTTGGCTCCACAACTTTGAACTAAGAGTCCAAGTAATTGGACCTATTCTGGGCCCATTGCTTGGTGACTCGCCAGACTCCAAACTGATCTACACAAAACCACATTTAGCTATTGCCATATTCTCCTGTGGCTTAACCACTGTGGCTTAACCACTATCCATACTGTATGCATTCTAACACCACTACTGGCGCACCTCAATGTATGTGCATCAGCATAAGATTTCCCTGGCATCATACAAGCCTGCACTGGAAATCATTGATGATTTATTAAAGAAAGGCATCATCCACCAATGCAATAGCACCTATTCCACTCCACTCTGGCCAGTAATAAAACTGAATGGTAAATGAAGGCTGACTATTGATTATCATAAACTAAATCAACAAGTCCCACTGTCCTGATGGTCAATGGCCCAATTAGAGCAAGGATGCTAAAAATTATTTCTCCACCATTGATGTGGCATCCGGATTCTGGACAGCAACAAGGCATGGCCTGAATGCACAGAAAAGGGAGATCCTCATTTATGTGGATGATATCCTGATGCATATTTCCTCCTTAGACTCCCATCTAGAAGAAACAGACCATATGCTTAGCTAATTCACTGTGGCCGGTGCAAAAATCTCACTTTCAATATGCCAATGGTGCAAAACCAAGGTTAACTCGTAGGGTCAGAAGGGGTAAAACCACAGGTGAGCCATGTACAGGGCATCACGTATCAAAACACTCACTAATGTCTATGAACTGTGCAGTTTCCTCAGGACAAATACTCCCATCAGTTTATTGAACACTATACTGATATAGCCAAGCCCTTATATGACTTGCTCAGAAAGGACACACCGTTTGTCTAGGGAGGACCACAAGAATAGGCTATTGAAGTTTTAAAACTCTGCACAGCTCCATGAGTTCTATCTAGAAGTTCGGTTTGTATCAAAAGTATGACAAAATGAGTGGTAGCATATACTGGCAAAACCCTGGCAATTCCCAAGCTTAAGTATGCTCATGTGGCTTCCTGGCTGATGGCTCTACAGAGCATCGACATGCAAGTATGGTATGCAAAAACCCACAAGTCTGCCCTGGGCAACAGTGCCAAGACAATTTCCCTGGAGCAAATGCCCTGGTCCCAAGAACACTGCTACCACTGCATCATGTTGAGGAAACAACCTGTATTGTTGATTACCAACTGCTGTCTAAACACACAGGAGGTGTTTAAGCTGAATCCTAGTGAGGTATGTAGGAAGAATGTCCCTGTTACCACCCAACAAACTGGCTGGGCTGGAGCTAGATGGACTATGGATGCTGTCAGGCATGCTGAGGCAGATACTAGCCATATGTTACAGCAGTTACAAAAGTTTACAATCACACAGACAGAATTAAGCAGACAAAACCATACATCCAAAAGATTCATTGGGGCCCTGCTAATTGCAGCCACCACTATTGGGTCCCTCCTAGGTCTTGGAACCTCTGTTGTTAATGTTAACTCTCTTGCTACCATTAAAAGGCATGCGGGAGAACTGCAGGCTGAAATCCTGGATGTTAAAATCCATGTATGACATGCTATATGAAATTGGTCCTCTGTAGATAGTTTAGCCATAGGTAGGATTTCCGCCTACCTTGTGTCACTCTCCCTAGTACAAGATCTCCTATCCGTAGCCACTCGAGAAATGGTCATGGATCTCCAAGCACATCTACCCTACACCTTTGTCATCCCACAATAACGTGAGGTAGTATTTATTGTCAATATGCCCATAGTATTGGCCAAAAATATGTATCGGTTAAAAGATGTAGTCAACGTAGGTTTCTGGAAAGAGGAAACCCATGTTAAAGTGGAAACTCCCCCAGTTGTGGCTTACCATGATAACAACCCTGGGTTATATTTGGTCCCAAATTTGCATATATACAAGATATCCATCCTGCTCACGTTTTGTGACAGGTCATATTTTAAAAGTAAATCCTTTATTGCAGGTATTAAGCCTACAATTGCTTTTTATTAATGTTATAATTACTAATTCGTGGTGTGTGTGCATAAAATAATATTACAACAGCGTTTGTATTATCGATGTTATTATTAGTATAAATCACGCATATGCAAATTCTAAGAAAGCAGCTGAAACAACTTCTACAGAACACATAGCGTAAGTGTCTTATGCAATGTAAGTATTCATTGTTATAGAATATATTTTTCAATAAGAAAATTTGCTAGGAGTGGAAATCAAACAGTATGAAAGTGAAATCTAACTCCCTGACTTTTTTGCTAAACACACTTTGAAATTGGATCTGGAAATTGGGTGGTTGTTCCTTGATTGTATCTAATATGAAGGGGCCCAAAACTTTGATCTAACACCTATAGATGATACCCTCAGGGAGATGCTGACTCCCTAACCCCTAGCCAGGCACTCACCCAATCCTGGTCAACCTCTGATACCATACTAGTGATCACTGTTGGCCTAGGTTATCTCCTTACTCCTGGGATCAGGACACTCTACATGAAACACACAGTGTTAAGGAATAATGTGAATGCTTGCTCTGATAGAGTGGTAAAACTTATTAGTTGCAAAATGATGGGAGACAACCAGGGTAACTCCCAAGAAGTGAAGGAAGAGAAAGGCTACCACACTCATAGAATTAGCTGATTAACCAATCATCTCACTAGATTTGCCCATTATTAACTACAACCCATTACATCCTCACTGCATTCGCCAGAACCAAGGAAACCCACACCAGAGCCATGGAGCTGTTGTACCACTGCAATCTTATTATTTGTTGCCAACCCGGCATTGGCATCCTGACATCATCGAGAGGTGAACATTGGACCGAGTGGGGAAGATGTAACATGTTCTGCCATGTTAAGAAAGCACTTCGGAGATTTTTCTGAACCCAGAGAAAAGCCATAAAATCAGTCACCCAAGACTGACCTCCGATAAGACCTGTACGTCTGGACCATGTAACACACACAACTCTTTGTTTATCTGGGGATATCTCAAGCCAAAGTCAGAGGTTTACAACCAATAGGTGCCATGAAGCCTGCCAGGAGGAATGTCCTCCCTGTCTCTGCACCTCCTATCAGTAATTATCCTAGCAGGGGATCAGAAAGGTCACCCAGGTGAAAAGGACAAAGAAAAAAAAAGGACTCTTGGAATTTAACAATACTCCAGAAGACCAACAATGCCCTCTTCTGTTGAAAATCACAACCACGTGATCAGAAAATTTAACTTAAAAACTTGGGACAACTAAGTTTTTTCTTGGTGGGCCTGCTTACTATGATTCCAGCTACTGTACCCATGTAATCCTGCTAAAATTATACAAAGTATTAATGATGTCTTATTCTGAATGCTCGCTTCACGTCTATTATTATTATTATTTCTGGTTACTAAGTTATTGTCTGTGTCTGAAATCAAGAAAGAGTCATTGTTTTGCTGTTTCCTTCAGCTTCAATGAGCTGCGTGTTGAGCATGAAACAAAGACCTCAGAGGACATATTGAGCCAGAATCGATTTATGGGTATTTGCGCTTTGTCATACTGCCAGGAAGTCTTTGAACTCAGGCAAGTGGGCTCTTCCTAAGCTTCTGGTGCAGTACCATGGTCTGGTTAAGCTTTCTTGAATAAGTTTAAAGCGTTTTTGCTCTATTCTACCCCATTTCTTTTTCCCCTTCTTTACTAGGGATAGTTATTTCAAATTAAACTACTTAATTCCACTGTAAATTTCCCTCATATTTTGCTGTCCTAGTAACACATATACCAAGTTAGATACACAGGTTAGTAAATTCCTCATAGACACATACACTCATTACAATTATTAGATTGCTCTTCTGAATATTTCAATATTGATTCTTGTACATTCTGTAGTCCCTGAATATCTCACAACATCAGAGGGTGACTGATAAGAGGTAATTAAATAGTGTTTTTTTATTAAATTGGTGCTGCCCGGTTCTTTTAAGCTATAACAATAGTGGTGTCTAAATACCATTTACTTCAAACCCCAACACTGGGCTGTTTTGCTGCATCTGCACCCTTCAATTTATATAACACTGCATACATGCATACAATTTAGACATGCATACAATTTAGTAGAGAAGCAGCAGTGTGCTCACAATAAAAAGCACAATCTGTGTTGAACAATACATTACATATATTTAGGAAATGACAACTGTGGTGCTATGAGAATCAGATCACACTAAGACAGACTTTGCTGGTTTGGATCCTGTTGTTCTTGGAAAGACCTTTCTCAAACACATTTGGTAATGGAAGCATCTGTAGTTATAAAGTTACCAAACAATATCTACCCCAGCCTGATGGGCTGATCCAAACAGAGGGTGATGGGCTTCCCCAGCAGGTAGTAGCAGAGGGTGTAGCTTTTTAGTAAGACCAGTCAAGAGGGCTGGTGATGTCTGAAGAGTTAGGTAAAAAGCGGCGATAATAGCCATCCAGCCCTAAGTCTTGGGCTGTGGGCAGGCTGCTATTGCCATGGTTTTATCAATTTGGGGCCACACCTGCCCATGACCCAGGTGGAAGCCCATATACTGTACTTTATCTCCACACACTCAATTGTATACTTCCTTGGGTCAGCGGTGAGCCCCACACACCTCAATAATCTCATCCAGATTATATCGGCCACAGCATAGGTGGTATGTGGGCATAACACCCTGTCCATCAACCTCTGAAACATAGCCAGTGGCCAGGTGTAAGCCAAATGGTGCAGAGAAGGCTGTTTTTTCACAGGTACATGAGAGTGCTTTAAGTTTGTCTATCAAGAAGTTATTCTCTGCTGGTAAGTTTGTACCATCCGGTTAACTTTGTGTATTAACTTTGTATATTAAATTTGTGTAATATATACAGCTGGGTATTTCTGGTCTACTTGTTTGAGCTAGTTCTCTCATAGAAACTGATTAGTTGTGAATTGGTGGGCAGGTCTTCCTGAGAGTCTTGATGAAACTGTGAATTGGTGGGCATGACTTAGTAGATATATTGAAGGTGTGTTTTCTCAAGATTTAGTGTGCTTTAAGTTTGTCTATCAAGAAGTTTGTCAGCAGTGGTAGTTGGGTTATGGAACTGCCAGTCTGCTGTGAAGAAAGCTGATTTGATATCAGCCCTGGCCTCTCACTACCATCTTGACTTCCTTGCTCTAAAAGAAACTTGGATTTCCCCACATGACTCTGCTACATCCACCACTCTGTCATCTGCTTTTTCCTTCTCTCACACACCATGGCAGTCTGGCAGGGGCAGTAATACCGGTCTGCTGCTGTCTCATCGCTGGACCTTCTTTCCTTCTTCGTCTCTCTCATCTCAACATAACATCCTTTGAATTCCATGTAGTCACTGTGACCTCTCCAATCAACTTGATTATCATCGTTGTCTACTGTCCACCTGGTGCCCTTGGGGATTTCTTAGACAAAATGGACAAGCTTCTCAGTCACTTCTACACACTCCACTCCTTCTACACACAAGGGAGGAAATATCCTAGACCTGGTCTTCAGTCGTCCAAATCCAACTACAAATATCGATTTCACACCGCTCCATGTCTCTGACCATCATCTGATATCCTTCATACTTACCCTTCTGACTCAGCCTTCAACATGCGATTACCTACATCATTCTCGCAGGAACATCCAGAACATCTCTTCCATCAATGACATCTGTCCCAAAACATCTTGACCCAAGAAGCCCTGTCATCCTGCTCCATGTCTATTGGATGTATTGCACAGCCATTGGAGAGAGCTTAGAGTGGCAGAAAGGAAGTGGAGAAAGTCACAACCTGATAAAGATCTGTCCTCCTACCGTGATCTTCTCTCCAAATTCTCAACCGATGTGACCTCAGCAAAAAAAGATTTTTACAAGAATAAGATTGAGAACTCATCACATGATCCTCAAAAGCTCCATAACATCTTCTCCTCTCTACTCAACCCACCAGCTCCTCCTCCATTATCTCTAAAAGCAGAAGACTTTGCAGCCTACTATGAACACAAGACCGAAGATATCTGTAAGGCATTCACATCCAGACCTACTCCTCATCCACTCACTCCACATCTGACTCCCTCTGCCACCACACTGGCACAGTTTACCACCATGACATCAGAAGACATTCTGCAACACAGTCATCCAACCCTACAACCTGTCAGTTAGACCCAGTCACATCTACACTGTTCCAGACTATGTCACCTGTGGGTGTAAGTTCTGGACATTTCCCTTCAGTGATGAAACAAGCAAGGATCACTCCAATCTTGAAAAAACCCATGCTAGACTTCTCCATCATGAATAACTACAGACCGGGATCACTTTTCTCTTTTCTTTCTAAAATCTTGGAATGCACTCTTTACAACCAACTGTCTCTCTAATTGTCAGATAACAATCTCCAAGATCCCAACCAATTTGGCTTCAAACCATCACACTCTACAGAGACAGCCCTCCTTGCAGTTACAGAAAAACTCCAGGTGGTAGGTAAGAGAAACTCTCATCTGTCCTCATCCTCCTTGACCTCTCGGCAGCATTTGACACTGTCAACCACAGCATTCCTTGTCACGTCTCTCTAGACATGGTATCCAGGGAACAGAATGGTAGTGGTTTACCTCTTACCTGAACGACTGGAGAGGATCAAGTTCAGCTCCATGCAGAATCTCCACTGGTGTCCCACAAGGTTCAGTTCTTTGGTCCTCTCCTATTCTCCCTCTATACTCTATCTCATGGGTTCTCCTATCACTTTTACGCTGATGACACCCAATTCATCCTCTCTTTACCGCCCACAGACACCAACATCTTGACTCGTATTTCAGCTTGCCTGACTGACATCTCATCCTGGATGACTGCTCACCAACTTAAA
>JAOTRJ010159432.1:0-11519 GCA_028564905.1 Leptodoras praelongus
CGCCCCCCCCCCCCCCCCTGCATTGAGATTAAGCTAACATTCATGTGTGGACTCTTTTTACGCTCCATAATAAAGTCCAGACTATCGCTTAAAGCGCATGTGATCTAAATGTCAGCAATAGCCATCAGTTTATTTCAGTCTGGAAGTCAATGAGACGATTTTGAGAGATGAAAGAGCTGAACAAAAGGACAAGATAAAAAAAAAAAAGGCCAACATCTAAAAACAGATCTGAGGAAATAAATCAATCTATTCATGCATATCTAAACCACTTGTCCTCTACTGGTTCACACTGGGGTTAGGGGTAAAAGGATGGGGGGTTGTATGTGGTGGAACCAGACTCAGCACTCATTGGGCAGTAGGCAGGAAATCTATTTCAGGGAATATGCACACACAGGGACATCTCTAATTCGCCTGACTGCATGTCTTTGGTCTTTGGAAGGAAACCAGAGCTCCCAGAGGAAACCCACACAAACATGAGAGCATGCAAACTCCACACAGAAAGGACATAGCCCAGGAACTGACCCCAGGTGCTTCTTGCCTTGAGGTGACAGCACAAACAATGCTTCATATAATCACTCCCATTTCTAGCCTCAAAGTACCTCATATGTTCATAATGGTAGTTGAAAGCTTGTCTAAAAAAGGACACATGGTAACTATGTAATTACAGAGGATTGTTTTTTCATGCCAAAGCCAGTGTTTCATCTGGATGTTACTGTTCTCTTCATATATTGTGCCACTCTGTGTCACGGTACATTTTGTTGGCATGGTCATGGTTGCATGTATGTCCATCTGAAAACTCTAAAATCCAGTTGACATTTTAAGTGTAAGTCAAGTCAACTCAAGTGACTTTTATTACTATAACACATTTAAAGGACAACCAGTGTCAACCAGTGTTAAAACACAAAGCATAAAATGATCAAATCAAGCCAAACAATTGTGGAATGAGCTACTGGTAACAAGACAGGACATACAGGTCACTGGACATATAAACAAAACTGGACATATAAATAAAAAGGCTTCAAATGCCTGAGAAAATAAATATGACTTAAAATCATCTATTGTGGGGGATTCCTTTATCTAGGTAGGGAGACTGTTCCCGAGTCTTGGCCCAATCATCTTTTGACCTCATCCGTGAATGTGGAAAGTGTAAGAGCAACTGATTCAAAGATCATGAGGTGGAATGGTGGCAGAGCAGATCAGAGATGTAGTGTGGCACCAGGCCATGCAAGGCTTTAAAAGCAAATAATTAAACTTTAAATTTAACTTTACTGGTAACCAGTGCAATGATGCAAGTACTGGAGTAATACTAATTTCTTGGTACCAGTAAGAAGCCTTGTAGCTGCATTTTGAACCAGCTGTAAATGTAATAAATGTCTAACTCCTGTATATATACAGTATATATATATATATATATATATATATTTGCAAAAAAAAGAGTACTACAAGGAATTTGTATTATTTTTGAGAAACGTTTTTTTTTTCAGTTTGTTTTAATTCTTGGTCTTTGCATTTGCTGCAACTATTGTTTTTCATTTAAATACTTACAGTAGCATTTTACTTGTGTTTCTTGTACCTTAATACTACTAAATACACAACGTCATAGACCAACTCCATGTTGCATTATCACAAAAGTAATCCATGGTGTATTTGTAAGGACCTGTCCTCTCCTGGCCACATGTTCATCAGATCAGAAGGTAAAAATAAAAAAAACTCCAAATGATGGGTGTGTTTTTTCACCTCATAGCTAAAACCCTACAGGGGACCAGGCATGTACTGACCGCACCCTTCCTCTTTACCCTCTTCTGCCATTAGGGGGCAGAATGAAAGAATCACCAGCTGATCTAACCAGATTCCATACATCTTTCTGTCCTTTCGTTGCCTTTCACACACACATACTGTATGCAGTTTTATTGGTCTGTATACACTGTGCTTTTAATATGCGTTTGTATGATTTGTTTGGCTGTAAATCTCTGAATTTACCATAAAGTAACTGTGTTTTCTCATAATGGCAATGATCACTGTGTTAAACCATAAAACTACCGTAATTTAAAAATGTCTACTACATCCCAGTTTAACCCCAGTTTTACTATTCTGCAGTAACTGTATTGGCTTTTCTTTCCACAATCTTTCTATGGTTTTGCCATGGGCATGGTTATGTAAAAGGAATGATTCTGACGTAAAACCAGCCATCAGTTTTGAGAGCTAGTGCAAGGGGAAACTGCAAGCAGAACAGATTACAGCAGAGCAAGTATAACTGAAGGGGAAAAAAGGAAAAAAAAAGTGCATTAGTCATCCAATGTTTCCCCTGTAGAGACCTCAGTGTTTTGGTAACTTGGCTTGCACTGACTGAATCTGAACTCTGTTACCAGATCATGTTCTATATTTTTTATAATTTATCTATATTTATGTTCTATAGTTACATATTTTTATATACATGAGTGAGTGTGACCTACATTCACTCATTTAGTCAAATTATGTATTAAAGGGTTTCATTGTGAAATGGAGGAAGCGTGTGCACATACACACATTCCAGGTTGTGTCTTTGTGGAATTCAGAGGCAGCACAGGAATGCCAGGGCAAACGTGAAGATGGACATGCCTTTCTTTAGCGTTAAAAAGAGGTAGGCACCGCTTGAGTGAGAATACTGTCATAGCTGGCTTCATTTTGACTTCAGCTTATTTTGACTGTGTCTTAATGCCAGGCTGATGCTTATAACCTAATATACGCTTCATGTATAGAACTTATTATAAATAAAAAAATTGTCATGTCACAGAACACAACTTGGTGAGGGTAGGAGGAAGAGGAAGTAAATGACAAATATCTATACCTCCTCATGGTTCTTCTCAAGAATAATGCGCTCCTCCTTCAGGGTTTCATATTCCATCTCCAAATTTGAGCAGGTTAGTGTTATCTCATCCATCACCTTCCTGAGGCAGGCACTGTCCATCTCCACCAATGTACGGAGAGACTGCTCTGCCTCATACCTAAAGTGAGGTAAAGGAGTAACAGTGGAATAAAATCTGGAAAATAAATCAGCTCCACACTTATTCTAAATGCACACGTTTTTGTTTTTTTAATTATTATTCACTTACTTTCTTTTGAAATCATCAGCAATTAGAAAGGTATTCTGAATATGCAGTTCAGTCTCACTATTGGATTTAGACATCTGCTGTATCTGGGAAATGAAAAACAGCTGTCGGTTCATACTGTTTATACTAGGGAGCCTGGTAAAGTCGAACATCAAACAGGAAATAAATGTATAAACATTGTATAGGCATTTCAGAGCTGGTGTAGAGGATCTTATCTGCTGAAATCTAGTCTGGCTGCAAGCTTTGGTTTCAACAAAGCAGGAGCACATCTGATACACGTTATCAGTCAGATGAATACTGACACAAACAAGATACCTGAGGTGTCTACTCTTACGACAGGGGTGTCCAATCTTATCCACGGGTGCAGGTTTTCTTTCCAACCAAGCAGACACCACACACTAATCCACTGATTAGATCCATTGATTAAAAACAGGTGGAATGAGCTGTGGCTCCTGCTTGGCTGGAACAAAACACCCCTGTCTTACGAGTTACATTAGTAGCATATTTTCCTTCAGGCCCAACTCAAAATGATTGCAATCATTTTTTTATCCTTTTAAAGCTACTTAGAATGTAGCGCTTGCTTTTTTTAGTCTGTGTAGGTTGAAAATTCAGTATTGCCACAATGTAGATCATTCACACATGGCAAATTATAAAAAGTGAGTGTGTAAGGCAAGTGAAAAGGAGCCAGAGAAAGGAAGTTTTAAGAAAAGCAAAATTCAACCAAAGGGTGATTTGTTTATGATGATTAGAACAATTAGTACAATAAGTGAATGACAGTAAAATGATGTAGCAGATCTGATAGATAAAATTTTTTATTGTAGGTGTACAAAAATATTCCTTTGTGGTTATATTCACACCAGGCACGTGTCTGTAAATGTACACTACTAAATGAGAAGAAAATAGTGGAGTCTCTTGCAGGTCGCTCTTTAAACAGGATAACTCAAAAGCAAGATAATATGTTAGTGGATTAAATGTTAAAGCAGCCAAAAATGGTAATAATAAATTAATATAATGATGTACAGTAATGGAGTAGGCTTGGGCACTGCTAGTTAACAGCCTCTCTTCTCCTGGATTCTCATCATTTTTCTCTTAAAGATACAGATTTACAGATTTAGAGTACAAGTAAGAATATAATGTAACAACCACTTTTACTTTTTTTCCACTTTTCCAATTTTTTTAAACTTACCTGGTCATGTAAGGTTCTAATGCTGGCCAAGTACCCTGAGTACTCATGGGGTGCTGCAGTGCGGCTTGTGCACCACTTTGTAATCTTCCTCTCCAGTTCAGCATTGTTTCTTTCCAGAGAATTCACCTTCTTTATAAAGGATGCCAGACGATCATTTAGATTCTGCATGATGGTTTTTTTATTGTCTAAGATGTGAAAATTGAGGCCATCAGCAGGGCTGGATTGCCTAGAAGATCCAGGAAATAACTCAGGCCTGGAAGAAGAAATGTGGGTTCCCTGACCCCCGGCACCTCCGTACACGCTTACTGTCTTGGTATTATGGGTTTTAAAAGACAAAGCCATGTCGTTGTCCTGGTTCAGACAGATAGTAAAGAGTAGAAGGAACTAAAGAGCGGCTGCTTGCGTATCCTGCTAAGGATCTGTAGGTAGAGTCCTGCATGTAAGAGGTTTATATACCCCTTCGTTTCTATTTATGGCAGTAGAGCATCCTTTCCGGTTATACACCCGGATTTTCTAGCCGCCAGCGAACATGATAATATCACAAATGGCACCCAGGTCCATTTTCATGAATCTGTTCAAAGTTTACTCATTGACTGAATTTTTAGATCATAACTTTATCCTGGTCAGGGTTACAGGGATGTTGAGCCTATCCTGGGAAAGAAAAAAAATAATACAGCCTATACTTTTGAATGTTATTTTTAGGTGACAACCAGTCAAGAGCAGATTTTGTGACGTTGTGAAGATGTGTATCAAATGGTGGGAATGCGGATTTTTAGATACCTTTTCTTCAGAAAACTACTCATCCAACCTGTTGGAGGGGAAATATTTGACTCAGATGAGCTGTACTAGTGCAGCAGATATTTGTGCAATGTCACACAAGAGGGAACGCTGTTATACTGAATAATGCATAAACATTTTCCTGCACGCTAGCTTGCTACTTCGTGTAGGTCTACACGTTACCATGCAAATAAATGAATAATAAAATGAATAAATGAAATTGAATACATCTGACTCGTGTTATTTGTGGAAATTTGCAGTGTAAATTTGGTTACAATCTGAGATAGCTAATGATAGTTATTCATTCATTCATTATCTTAACCGCTTATTCCGGAGAGTCGGTGCCTAGAGTCGGTGGCATTGAATGTGCGGTTAGATCCAATCAACTAATCTTATTTTTATTTGATTTTCTTTAATGCAACAGAATATGAGAAAAAAATTAATAAAAAGAAATAAATACATGAAAAAAGAGAGGCTGACATTAATACCTGTTCATGTATGATTCCTGATCAGTGGCTTCTTACACCATATATACAGTACTGTGTGAAAGTCTTACACTCCCCAGGTACAACTTTTGTTATTGATGTTTTTTTTTTTTTTACTTCTGCATTATTGAGAATGCAGAAAAGATTTCTACTACTTTTCCAAACAAAAAATTAAGTGTTACACAAAAATGTATGTCAAAAATGTGTGTAAGCAGCACATGACATACCACTTTGGCATGCAAAAAAAAAGCTGTGGCAGATTCTCAAAGAGGCTCAGTAAAACTTAAAAGCTAATGTCCTTATAAACTGCACACTTTTTTTAATGTAGAAACATCTTAATTAGTTTCGTAGGCATCTTTGCTTTACAGCGAGTCCTTGCATGTGCTGGAGACTTCTGAATTGTACTGTACAGTAATTAGCCTTTAGGTTTTACTGAGTGTCTTGGAGAATCGAAGATCTGCCACAGCTATTTTCTGGAGACTTTGACTGTGACATTTGGAAATATAAAATCTTTTTTGTATTGATTCAATAATGCAGAAGTAAAAAAAAAAACTCATCAATAACAAAAGTACCATTTTGCAGCATCATCCCAAAAGGACGATGCCGATATAGTGTGGTATCTCTTGTGCAGTGATGATGCAAAGAAGTTGAGGTAAAGAATCTATGCTGACACCGTCTTCTTCTTTTTTAAAGGAATTTATTAATACAAATATCAAATACATATCAGAATCAGACAAGTATCATTTACAAGCCCCGGGAGAGCTTGGGGAGTGCAGTTAAAGCCAGATTAACACCCTGAAGTATTAAGGCTAGACCTTTGGGTTCTTATACATTGAGAGAAGGACACATGGCACCATTTGTTCTGGTCCTATAGATAACCTAAATAGTAAGGAATAATCCTGACGTATACATAACCATATAAGGCTTACAAGTGAGTACTCAAGAGACCCCAAACTCACAAAGCCAGGAGCCTCAGACACTAAAAAAACATGACCATACAAGGTTTTGCTTAGCTACCAGAGTCCTCAGACTTAAAATAAAACAGAAATGCTCCATCTAAACCAGAGAGCCTAAAGACCCTCTCGTATATCTTAAACGACACAAAGCTCAGATACTACAATAGAAAATGCTGTCTAACAGTATATAGTGTACACTGGGGAAAAAAGTTATATACAGTACATTACATAAAATTTTATAATATATTAGTAGGTTTGTTAGAAACATTTTCTGACCTTTTGTCAGAAAGTCAGAGAGTGGTAGATTGATATTGCAGCTGTGCTAATATTTGGACCAAAACGGGTTTGGCAGTTGAGTTTTGCACTACACAGATTTTGATTGTCACACCCCCTGCACAATTACAAAAATTAAACCAGATCCAATAACAAAGAGGACGTACATACTCCGGCTGTATACAGTATATTTAACAAATGTCACACTGCAGTTATACTGATTATTTGTGCACCTGTGATTTGTTCAAGGACAAAAAGCGAGACCATATTGGAGATTGCTGAAGATAATCATGCATCTAGCTACTGTTTGTGTGTCTATGTGTGTGGGTGTGTTTGGTGCACTTTGATGGCTCCAAGGCATTGTGGATTCTCCAACCTTATTCTGGAATGTGCTCTGGATCCATAACCACCCTAACCAGGATAATGAATTAATTTAATATTAATTATTTTTTTTCCCATGTTGATGTGGTGAAGGGCCAAAAATTGTTAAACTGCAGCATTAAAAAAAACAAGTTAAAACATTCCCCTGTAAAATTAGCAGCAAAATTAGAAGGTCAGTATTTATGGAATATTAGTAAGTTTATATTTTGCTTTAAGGACCACAAGAGTCTAGGGGTGTGGCTGGATTGTGTTGTTTGGGCTAGTCTGTAGCGGCTGCGGGAAAACAGTTTGTGGTACGGTGTGAGGCATCCTGTATGTGGAACAGTAACGGTTGTTGATGACTGTGCTTTGATGACCGTGCTTTTTTTGCCCATTCAAAGGAGGTGAATTTACCCATCCACTGAGACTTAATTACTCACCAAATGCCACAACAGTTTGAACTTTAATTTGGTGCCATGGCTTTATTGCTCTTTACAATGCATAATGAATTAATTTCATGTTAATAATAATTTCAAGCATTCAGCATACGGATAATAGACATCCGTGGATAAATTGGTTGCCGTTTTAAAATGGTATTCATCCAAATAACATCATGAACTAGCATTAGTCTTAAGCATATCACAATGTCGGTACAGAAAACATGATGGATGTCTGAATACGAGTTCTGTACTCATTACTCTGGAAAGTAATGAGAATTACTGAAGGTCAGTCAGAGTGGGATCTCAGATAAATGGTAGGACCAGTTTTAGTTGCATTCTAGCCAGAGAGTCAGAGACAGCAGCTCATCTGTTGTTGCACAGTTTGTGTTAGTCTTCCTCTAATCCTTCATCAGTGCTCACAGGATGCTGCCTACAGGATGCTGGTGACTGGACATTTTTGGCTGGTGGACTATTTTCAGTCCAGCAGTGACACTGCAGTGCTGAGAATGATTGATTTCTTGTCTTTGTAAAGCTGCTTTGAGGCAATGTCCTTTCTTAAAAGCGCTTTAGAAATAAAATTGAATTGAATTGAATTGAATGATCCACCACCCACCACCACGTAGCTGATCTGTGCTGGTCCTGTGGGGGTCCTGACCATTAGACAACAGAGTAAAGGAGTCTAACAGAGTATGTGGAGAAACAGATGGACTACAGTCTGTAATTGGAGAACTACAAAGTGCATCCATATAGACTTGGACATGATTTTCAAATGTGTCCCATCTATTTAGCCCCAGCAGTGACGATTATGCATATTTATGACGATTACATTAGATATAGAAATCCTGTCATCTTAGCTTGTGTTAGTTAGCTGACTAGATTAGAATATTAACATATCATTATGTATTAAAATCCATTCCAGAATCTGTATGCTTATTCCATGTTAACTATATGAAGAAGATACACAGTGATGATTATTAAATTTAGGAATATGATGTTTAAGAATAAATCCTTAGGTTGTGTAAGCATGATGCAGAGTTATGTTTTCCTTCATTCTTATGGACGTATTAATGGTATGATCCACCCTCAACTAAGAGCCGTTCTCACTTTCATATGCATTCCTGGCATTGTTGAGGTGTGTTTGCAGACCACTCATTCCTGTGTAGTCACTTTCTGGCTGCTTTCCACCACCTTTAGCACTGCGATGTTCTTGTATGCAACTGTAGAACAGAAAATGTTTAAATTCTGAAGGATCTACTGCAGCTTTGGGTCACATTTAGTAAAAATATTTCTCAGAAAAGGGTACTACAGAACTCTGCCTTTTTATACAGTTTTGGTCAAAGGTTTTTCTTCTTGGTCTTTTTCTTGTTGTTCCTTTTTTTCCCAGTGATATCATATCGATCCAAATTGAAACTTGGTATGGTTGTAGCCTGACATTTGTGATATTTACTATAAGGTTAGTGTCCCTATGTGTGTTTCCCATCATGCTAGTGGCCCCCGAATTGGGGTAAGCTCAAAGCACTTTTTTGGGCAATAACTTGAAAACTGCTTTACCTAAAATGATGAATTTTTATGGCAAGTTGGAGCATTGCCATTAACTCATAATGATTCATTTGTGGAGTAGGGCCAGCTAGCAAAATAATATAATATTTTACTAGCCAATATATCAGGTGACTAGGGGCACTGTAGCTGGCATATTTCTTTATTTCAAGAACTGTTTCAGCAACAATTTTGCAATTTGGTTTGCTTGTTTTATTTCATTCTTGCTCTTCCTTTCACTCATAATCCTCACGGCTAAAATGCACATTTAGTTATAATGCACGTTTCTTCTGCTGAGACAAACATTTCTTTTAAATAGCTTTTACTACTGAAAAAAAAACAATATGTTGCATTCTCTAAATGATCGGTTTATCTTTCTTATGACTAACTGAAAAAAAAAGGAACGTCAGTCACTCAAGACAGAAAAGAAGTCACTCACCTTGGTGGTCACTATGAAATTAAGAAAATGAAAGAGAAAATTACATTAGCACATTAGCACCAATTTAGATTTAAATCCACATTCAAAACTATTACAAAAAGAAAATCCTTAAACTCTGTCAGGACGATGCAGTATTCTCTTCACCTGTTCACTTCCTGTGACTCAGGAAGCAGTTGCCTGTACTCCTCCATCTCAACCTTCAGATTCTCTATGTCTTGTGCGAAATGGGTTTTCTTTACTTTAATCTCCTTGATTTTGTGCTTCAGGTCAGAGATGATTTTTTGGAGCTCTGCTTGCTCTGCTGTGTAGTAGGTTTTAACGTCTTGGAGAATGTCTTTAAGGGACATGGTCTGTGGGGACATGTTTGAGCAATAATTGTGTAGGATTAGTACTCTAGTTCTTAGCATTTAGGTCAAAGTATTTGGTTTTTACAAAAATACCTGAGCAGTGTGGGCATTTAGCAAAGCAAAGGTGCCATTGAAAATAATGATGTTTCTACATAAAGAAAACACTATAAAGTGCACAAAATTAAAGGAACTAATGAACTAAAGTGTGTGTGCCTTTTTCTTAAACAGTGTTACCAAAAAATTTAGTGAAAGTCAGTCAGACATTTTTGTCACTTGTGCTTGCACACAGTGAAATTGGACCTCCGCATTTAACCCATCCGTGCAGTGAGACGCACTAGTGAACACACACTAGGGGGCAGTGAACACACATGCCTGGCGCGATGGGCAGCCCTAGCCACAGCCCGGGGAGTCAATGGGGGTTAGGTGCCTTGCTCAAGGGCACTTCAGCCAAGTCTTGTCAGTCACGGGAATCAGGGTAGGCTCAAAGCACTTGAAAACTGTTTTGCCAAAAAATTCAAAGCTTTTTATAGCAATGTATGGAGATTTGTGTAGTAGCGCCACCTAGTGAATTATCCTTAAAGCATTTCACTAGCTGATATCTTTTGACACAAAGGTCCAAACGTCATAATTTCACACCTTGCATCAAAACCACATTCTTCATTCTTCTATCCATTGAAGCGCTGCAACTGACACGTTTAAATATCTCAAGAACTGCTTAAGCTACAATTTTGCAGTTTGGTATGCCTGCTTTTCATTCTTGTTTTTTTTCTCACTTTGTGCAGTGCTCATATTTTACACTGCTATATGGTACATACACTATATTGCCAAAAGAATTCACGGACCCATCCAAATCATTGAATTCAGGGGTTCTGATCACTTCCATGGCCAAAGGTGTATAAAATCAAGCACCTAGGCATGCAGACTGCTTCTACACACATTTGTGAAAGAATGGGTCACTAAAATTCTAGCGTAGTGCCATGATAGGATGCCACCTGTGTAACAAGTCCAGTTGTGAAATTTCTTCACTACTAAATATTCCACAGTCAACTGTCAGTGGTATTACAACAAAGTGGAAATGATTGGGAAGTCAAGTAAAATGACAGAGCGGGTCAGTGGAGACTGAGGCACATAGTGCGTTGAGGTCACCAACATTCTGTAGAGTCAATCACTACAGACCTCCAAACTTCAGATTAGCTCATGAACAGTGAGTAGAACAGTGAACAGTGAGAACATCATGGAATGGGTTTCTATGGCTGAGCGGCTGCATCCGAGCCTTACATCACCAAGCACAATGCAAAGCGTTGGATGCAGTGGTGTAACGCATGCCAACACTGGACTCTATAGCAGTGGAGAGTGACGAATCACACTTCTCCATCTGGCAATCGATGGATGTATCTGGGTTTGGTGGTTACAAGGAGAACGGTACTTGTCTGACTGCATTGTCCTGAGTGTAAATTTTGGGAGGGGGATTATGGTGTGGGGTTGTTTTTCAGGAGTTGAGCTCGGCCCTTTAGTTCCAGTGAAAGGAACTCTTAATGCTTCAGCATACCAAGAGATTTTGGACAATTTCGTGCTCCCAACATTGTGGGAACAGTTTGGGGATGGCCCCTTCCTGTTCCAACATGACTGCG
>JAOTRJ010159451.1:0-11512 GCA_028564905.1 Leptodoras praelongus
ACATTTAAGTGTGACAAACATGCAAAAAATCAGGAAACCAGGGAGGGGGCAAACACTTTTTCACACCACTGTATGTGACATTGGATATCAGTTCTTCCTACAATGAATAGACCAGGCCTAATATGCCTCAACTATCAGCCTAATTTTGTAATGGGCTTGTAGTGTTGTAACAAAGGTAACAAAAGAACCATCATATATAATTATTGTTAAATAATATAATATAATTATTGCAAAGAAGGAAACCCTCTAATGGTGAATGGTGCCCACGGTCATGTGTATTGGGTCAGTGATGTGTGTAATGCCACCTTTTCCAATAGTTTGACTATCTATTTGTCAAATTACGAATTCCCTCAGAAAGTCATAGATCATGCCCATATGAACACTACTGAGATTATAGATGCACTAACCACAACACAATCCACTGCTAGGACAGAAAGACAGAGGACAGTAGCTCAGTGGTTAAGACTTGGACTACTGATGGTCATGAGTTCAAATCCCATCACAGTCAAGCTGCTGCTGTTGGGCCCTTGGACCCTTAACCCTCAACTGCTCAGCTGTGTAAATGAGATAAATGTAAGTACCGGGATAAGAGCATCTGCTAAATGCTGTAAATGTAATGTAAAATGTAATTACTTTAGTGCTGACTTATAATCCTTCTAATAAAAGATTGGCTAAAATAATATTTGCAGAATCCTGAATACAGTATATGGCTGTAAAGTTGAATCATAATAACAAGCATTGTAATTCATTCTTTATTTCATTATTTAATTTATTTAGTTAATGTATTTTCTTCTTATTATTATTTTTTATATATTTTAAATATTTTATATTTTATAAGCAGTGAGGCTCTTGTCTTCCCTACAAACACACCCCATGTAGTGTGTGGGTTTTTTTTTATGTCTAAGCAAACAGCTAAAATAGTAAAAAATGTGTGTCAAGCTGGGTTGTGGATGTATGTATATTTTTAAGATATAATATTGCACCCATTTTTGGATGTCACTGCAATGTCACCATGCCAATGCCGTGAATTGATTACATGATTGTACAATTCTCAGGAAATCCAGAACATGCATCAACATCTATCTATCTATCTATCTATCTACCTACCTATGTACCTACCTACCTACCTACCCACCCAGCTAACAACCTAACTTCTGCACTCAGGAGTCTGTTAACAAACAGAATGTTAACAGATTGTAGACTGCTGGTTTTCTGCCAAAATTCTTGTTTTTTTTTTTTGTTTTAAGCTTTGGATTGTTTTTTGTTTTACTTCAGTTTTTCACTTATTTTATCTATACATCTGACAAAATATTGCTTTTGCACCAAAAACACATCCAGTTTTCATTTTGATATTACATTTTGTTTTTGGTTATGACTTGCTAGTTAGACACGTTTTCAGTTAAACATCTTAGAAAATATTGCTTTTGTGAAAAGCAATGCAGGGCAGCTCTGCCATCCCAGACATCACTGCAAATTCAAACTAATCACTTTCAGGAAGAAGGAAGCAATTCCTGAGAAACAAACCATTTATGTGCAAGGCTTGAAAAATGCCCTGGAGTGGAGACTAACTTTTAGTATGACTACCAGAAATGAAAGTGCCTGCCCAAACAAAAGTACATACAAGTTCAAATAACTCTGATACATTGAGGAACATTTTGTTCGTAGTACTATTTTTTATTTATTTATACTTTAATTTATTTGGATAAACATGTTTGGTGTCTGTGGTGAAAAAAATATTTCTTTGTGATATTTAAAATAAATAGGAATATGATTTGTGAATGTGTTTTTTTTCCGTTATCATGGGTTAATGAGTTGTTTAATGTCTTTCCTGCAAGAAATTTACTTTGGAGGAACAAAATCAATTTGTCATGCTTTGTTGTACCATCATAATGAAAGATTTCTCCAGTAACAGCAACTTCAACACTGCTGTTTGCACTGCTAGTTGTTGTTATGGGAGCAGTGAAGTGAGGCATTGCGTGTCATTGAGGCCATGAATGTCATGTTCTGAAAATGTTCTGCTTAACTTTTCCTATTTACTTTTACTAATATAGTCTTCAGGAAAGAGGAGTTTATGATTTCAGGTTTCTTCATACAGACAGAGAAGGAGCGAAAATAAGATTTAAGATTCAAACTTTATTTGTCTATATAAAGTACTATATGCTATTTGCAGCACAGTCATAGCTGGTACAAAGGTGCAGTGACATGAGATTTGGCAACTCTGACAAAAGACTGCATAAAAGAACAATCAATAGATTATACAAACAATATACAATGCTTTGGTGGACTATACAAACAATATACAATGCCATGTCACCTTCTGTATTACAGCTGAAGTGACAGTTCTTAATTGATGTGTACACAAAGGTACCTGAATCTGCTCATTGCTCATTGATGAACAGCTGAACATGTCTTTATCACTTTATCACTGATATCACTGTTTATTACTGATAATACTAGCTTACATTTACATTTATGGCATTTGGCAGACACCCTTATCCAGAGCGACTTACATTTGATCTTATTTATACAACTGAGCAGTTGAGGGTTAAGGGCCTTGCTCAGGGGCCCAGCAGTGACAGCTTGGTGTGGGATTTGGACTCACAACCTTAGGGTCAGTAGTCCAACGTCTTAACCACTGAGCTACACTGATCCTAGCTTGTCAGTGGTTAAAATGTTGGACTACTGCCCAGCAAGTTATGAGGTCAAATTCTCTGCCACACCCAAGCTATCACCACTGGGCCCCTAAGCAAAGCCCTTAACCCTCAAATGCTCAGTTGTGTAAATGAGATAAATGTAAGTCACTTTGTATAAGGCCAAATGCCATGAATTACTTTTTTTCTTCTGTCTATTAAAGCACTTCATGGTCTTGTGCCCTCATACTTTGCATAATTACTCCATCCCTACATCCCATCGCCCAAATTAAGGTACTCTGATACAGGTTTTTTTTGCTGCTCCCATTATTAAAAAAGACATATCATACTCAGAGTGTTTTATACTGTATTTCAGCATGGGTGTAAAAGTACAGCTTTCAATTTACTGTTAATACACTCAAATTAGAATTGGATAAATAAATTCAGAATACAATAGGTTAGGCATAAAATAAAAAAGAAGTAATGTTTTGATATGTTTAACACATGAATTTCGACACGACAATTTTAATAACATTTTCATAATATTGTTACCTTGATGAGAAAACTTAATTCCCATAAGCAGAGTACATTTCTCTTTTGTTTTTCATGTGTGGTCTGTCAGCATGAATCTAATAAAAACACCCTAAACAGTACACGAGATATAGATAAGGCATATACCCCGGCTCTTCTGAAAAAAAATTCCTGCACTGCTATATTCAAATTCTAACGTGCAGAAGCAAGTCATTCTACATTTCTGAATACATGCACATGCCTGTTCCTCAGACACACACATTCACATACACACACACACACTAACATGCACACCCACATCACTGATTTTATATTTTCAAAGTTTACATTATCCCTTTCTCTTCATGTTATGTTGTGTAATGGTTCTGTTTCATGAAACCGTTGTGACACTGCTGCCTGTAAAGAGATGTGATTATCTGATTATGTGAAAGAATTTCATATTGAAACTACAAAACGCGATGAGATCTCAGCCTCAATGGTGTATTTCCTGTTGCTATGAAACACAAAACATAACAAATCAAAACTAATATGTGACAAATGAGAGTCAGGAGAACAGGTTCTAATGTAAACAGACTTTATTTATTTTCAACGTAAACGTCAACTTTTCAGCTTCAAGTCCGTTTCTCAGGTTAAAGTCCGCTTTTCAGCTTCTCTGGTCAACTTTCTTCCTCTGCTTCTCTTTTATCCCCCATTACTATACCCCCCATCCTCCCACACACACACACACACACACACAGACACAGGGATAAAGACAAGGGGCAATTAAGCTTGGAAAAGCTCAGATTTTGTGCCATTCCCGGCTCCATCTCCCGTTGCCAGATCCTGCCAGATCATATATCCCCACCGCCCCAGCAGTCCGGCCTGCAAACTTGAAAGACCAATGGGTGATCCAGGCATTGGCACCTTTCATGCGGTTGAGCCGTTGGAGCAGGGCGTGATCCGAACAGAGGGTGAAGGCCTTCCCCAGCAGGTAGTAGCGGAGGATGAGGACTGCCCACTTGATGGCCAGACACTCGTTCTCTGCCGTGCTGTACCTCCACTCCCAGTTCGAGAGCTTCCAGCTGATATACAGCACGGGGCGCCCCTCCTTCTCCACCATTTTGGCAAACACATCCCCCAGCCCTCTGTCCGATGCATCTGTCTGCAATATAAAGAGGAGAGAGAAGTCAGGAGAGTGCAAAAGAGGGTCACCACAAATTGCTGCATTTACCTGGCTGAAAGTTTATTGGCACTGCTCTGTCCACTGGACCGTATCTGGTTCTCTCTTTTTAGTGAAATCATTCAGAGGGCTGGTGACATCCGAATAGTTGTGTATGAAGTGTCGATAATAGTCAGCCAGCCCTAAGAACTATCTCACCTCCTTTTTGGTTCTGGGCCACAGGCAGGCTGAAATCACTGCAGTTTTATACATTTGGGGCCGCACCTGCCCATGGCCCAGGAGGAAGCCCTTTACCTTTACTTTACCTCCACCTGCCCAATTGTACACTTCCTCCAGTTAGTGGTGAGCCCCGCATGCCTCAGCAATCTCAGGACAGCCCAGAGGTGTTGAATGTGCCACAGCCAATCATTACTGAAAATGATTATATCGTCCATATAGACCATAACATAGGTAGCATGTGGGCATAGCACCCTGTCCATCAACCGCTGAAACGTAGCTGGTGCCCCGAATAAGCTGAACGGAGTGAAGAAGGCCATTTCTTTGCAGGACAATCGAGTTAGGGGCATCTGCCAATATCAATAGGTTGTCAACCAAGTCATGTCAAATAAAAACAAGCTGCACCTTATCGATCGAGCAGTTTGTCAAAGCGAGGCATGAGATACCCATTGAATTTAGACACCGTGTTGACTTTACAATAATCCACACAGAAGCAGACTGACCCGTCTGGCTTGGGAACCAAGACAAGCAGGCTGCTCCACTTGCTGTGGGATTCCTCGATTACCCCCATATCAAGCATGGCCTAGAGTTTCTCCCTGACCACCTGTTTTTTGTGTTCATGGAGGCGATAGGGGTGACTATGATGACTTTGATTTAGCCTCCCTCCATAATTTTTGGAGGTTGATGTGATAAATCATTTGACGTTCTTGAGCCTGTAGCAAATTCTCCTGTGTGTAGCAAATTCTCCCAATGTGTGGAGTTTTGCTCTCAGGTCTAGAATGTACTGAATTTCATTTTTGCTGTTAGAAGGTCCCTCCGCCCAATTTTCCCTCATGACATCGAGGATGCCATCTAGAATAACATTTCCTGGTGGCTCTTAGGCACCAGCAACTGACTGGTAACTTCCTGGTGTGTACCCCTATGCACACTTACCGGTATTCTATACATCCTGGCTCGATTGGGGATGCAGCACCTGCAGTTCTGCAGCACGTCAGGGATCTGGAACACGGCTCTGATCTCCATCATGGGGCACTGGCCCTGGAAGACTCTTTACCTGCATCTGTGGAGTTGGGCTCCCGCTGCTGCAGGAAAAACCCAGGAGCTGTAGAGGGGAGTTGGGGAATCCCTTCCCGAGCATGTGGGGCTGGTTTTGAGAGAGTTGGCCCCTGCTGCCATGGCACCAGAACCGGTGGAGAAAGGGAGGGAGCAAAGGTGAGGGGAGAGCATCAAGAGAGAGAGAGAGAGGAGAGATGGAGCTCTGGATAGGTTCTGGATCCCCCCTGACCACGACAAAGCACTTAGATCAATGAATTAGTCTTACACATACCCTCTGATAACTGAAAAAGAATACCTGTGATTTCCCTCTGGACCGAGTAAACCCCAGCCAGAGAAAATGCAGTGCATTGGGGCATTCTAATATTAAAATTATTTTGTAAGTTACTGTGGAAATAAATTAACTTTATGGTTTGAATTTAATTGAGCAGAATAAATCAGTTAAGTAGCATTTGTCTGTTCAAAAGCGTTGCTTGTGTAGAAGCATGTGACTGAGTTCAGGGCCAGGTGACAGATTCTTGGCTCCAAGTTCTGCACACTATCCTTCTCTTGCCTGTATCTCATGCATGATTATTTAAAACATAAACAATGCACTGGAACAAAATAACTATTGTATATGATAAGTGTTATGTAGTAACAGAACCATAAAACAGCTTCAGGCAACACCATTTAGGGTTTTTATCTGTTTACCTCCAGGGATTTATTGTATTATTACCACTTCTTTTAAAGTAACTAGAGGTGTGCCAGTGTAGATGTGCTTCCAGGAATCATACATATTTACTTTGTAATAGGTGTGGCAAGGTTTTCCTCCTGTCTGTCTGGACAATTGACAACTGAAAAAATAATACCTAGTATTATTACCATAGCAATATCTAGTCTTCACCTGGCCAGTTTTTTTTGGTCAGGCTGTGCCCAAGTTAACACCCTGAACACTCCTCAGTCCTTGTCACATCCTTCAAACCATTCCTGAACAATTTTTGCAGAGAAAATAACTCTGCAGTCAAATCCCTGTATTCCCTGCAGAATGTCACTCTGTCCTTGATGTTTTTCTTGGAGAGAAGTGGCTTCTTTGCTGCCCTTCTTGACAACCAGCCCATCCTCCTCATACCTGTCTGCTGCCATGCCTGAGCAAGCTCTGCACTGGTGGTGGCCCCATCCCATAACTGAATTCTTAGTAGATGGTCTAGGAAATTGCTGGACTTTCTTGGGTGCCCTGAAGCCATCTTCACAGTTATTGAACATCTTTTCTTGAAGTTTTTTATCTGATTTAGGTGCCATCTTACAAGCAACAGTGCCCTTGCCTGTGAAGCACTTGCAGTGATGACTGCATGTGTTTCCTTGGAAGTAACCATGGTTAATAGGAGAAGAATAGAATGATTTCAAGAACCACCCCCATTTTAAAGCAACCAGTCTGCTCTTCTAATACAGTCAACCTGACAGAGTGATATCAGCTGTCTTGTCGAGAAGATCACTGAAATGATGTTTCATCCGCTGCGCTCCTCCTACGAATGCTGACTAGCTTTGCCAAACATACGCACAAAGCTATCCAGGCTGTTCTCGTCCCTAGTTCCCCGATGGTGGAACAGGCTGCTGACCACTACCAGAGCAGGGGCGTCCCTCGCTATTTTAAAAAAAACTCCTGAAGACTGAGCTCTTCAAAGAGCACTTGCTCTCCTAACACCTCTAACAAACTAACCACTCTAAACTCTTTTTCCTTCCTTCTAATCCCTTCCTACTCTAAACTACTCTTGGCCTCCCTCTGGCCCCAGTTATGTGTACCATAAATCTATGTGCTTCAATTACTCTTGTAAGTCACTTTGGATAAAAGCGTCAGCTAAATGCTATGTAATGTAATATTAGCAGGTCACAAGGCCCAGGTGGCATGGCTGAAATGCAGTGGAAATTATTTTTTGAGATTTAGTTCATTTTCATGGCAAGGAATGATTAGCAATAAAATGCAATATATCTGATCACTTTTCATAATAGACTAGAGCTAATGCAAAGTTGTGAAAACCAAAATTTGTGTCAGTGTCAAAACATTTGGCATAAGACATATTTGTATTTTTATCAGTTAAATAAAAGTTCAAGTAATGTAACAAATTACAGTTTTTGGGTTTTTTAGATTATAAATTTTAGGAACTGTCCCAACTTTTCTGGAAAAGGAGTTTATATACCTCATCCCTCAAAGGGTGGGTAATCAAGGTAATCAGAATTAAGAACTTCAACTGTCAGTGGTTTTAATGTTATGGTTGAGGGTTGTATGCCATAGTTGAATAGAAATATATTGTAATGTAAATCAGTTTCTGCAATGTCTGCAATGCTGCTGCATTGACGTTCACATCAGCTGATGAGACAGAGACAGATATTGATAATGCTGATAATCAAAATGAGAACTTAACACTATTGAAAACTTATCATTCTTCAAAATTTTTAATGTTTTCATTAAGTAGATTAGGTTGTAATTGCAGGGTATCTTTTAATGGATTTGGAATGAAGTACTTAAATGTGTATTTGTGGTTGAGATACTCATGCTTACTCAAGAAAGTTTTCAGTTAGTTTTAAGTAGTTTTCATAACTACATACAGTATATAGTAACAAATGTCAAAATTTAACCATGTGAAAAGAAAGACATATGTTTACGTATCTGAATCAGCTTCTGTTATCGAAGGTCTGGTGTACCACAGTATAAGTCATGTCCCTCCAAACTGTTCAGCATGAATTATCACATCAGAACACATTTTAATCATGCCATACTGCAACAGTCCCTTATACAGTCTTCTCATCTCTCATATGCAAACACAATCAGTACTCTGACAAAAGACAATGTCATTTAAGGCTTAATGGCCTGTCAAGAAATGTATGCACCTGTAGGAAGCTGTAGCACATTATGTCTACTTGTCTGTAAAATCCATGCAACAATAACACCATAATTGTCATGGAAGTGCTGCACTGTTCCATCAACTCCAACTCCCAGAAAGCACTATAGCCTAATGGCAGTGACAGTGTGTCTATTTAAGCATGCCATCCTTGGAGCTCAGACCAGGGGTTCATTCTGGATTTATTTCCCTTGCTCTTTGTTTATGACCATATTCTGATTTAGGGTAACTCTAATTCTGTGTAATCAATGGTACCATGCCTGTGTATTTAGATTGACATAGGCTGTGTATTTAGAATTATGAAGGCTGTGTCTTTAGAATGACCAAGGGTCCCTGAGTACTTGGAGTTGTCAGGACTCTGATATTCTGTTAACTATCTAGCTATTCTGATCCTTGTGTCTGTGCTCACTATTGTGATTCTGTTCCTGTTTCTGCCTTGCTGACCTCTACCTGGAATTCTGAACCAGCCTGGCTGAGTTGAAGACAGCCTAATCCAGTCCCTGAGTGATGTTAATGGTGAGTTTTCCAGGTATACTAAGGTACACTTTGTTGTTATACAAAGTTCTGTTTTAGGCCCATAGCTCATTTTCTCATTCATCTTGTAGTAGGATCACAGGCAGCTTGAAGTAAGTTTTCTAATTACATAGTAACTCTGGATGGTCTTTCGTTGTCATGATGGCAGAGATGACAGGAGCGAGTACAGCGAGCTGCCATAGTTTAATAAGATAAATGCACAGAATAAATGGAGCAGTGTAGAAGCTTTGGCAGGTAAAAAGGGTAGTGCAAAAAACAGAGTAATAAACAGTCCTGGGTCAGAAAACCAGCAAGCATAAACAGACAAAAGAGCAGAGCAAAAAGGCACAGTGATAAACAGTCCAGGGTCAAAATATGTGGAAGCAAAACGAAGTGCTCAGAAACATGCTGTGGCAATGTAACTTGGCTGACGTGAAGTGGCTGAAGTGGCTGAGGGTGGGGAGCTGGGTGGGTGGGATGCTCTTAGTGGAACTGGAGGATGAGATCTGGGTCTATGATGCCTCATGCTGTGACCCAGTACTGCTCCTCCAGGCCGTATCCCCTCCCAATCTATCAAGTATTGCAGGCCATTGGTCCACCGATGAGAGTCCAGCAGGTGGATAGAGTAGGCAGAGGAGCCATCATCAAGCTATATTGCTGGGAGTACAGAGATGGTGTCATCCGGGGACCCAGGGGGAAAAAGGCTTGAGCAGGGAGACATGGAACAAAGGAGTGATGTGAAACTGGCAGGGTGATTACAGTCTGTAAGTCACCTAATTAATGTGCTTAGCAATGTGGAAGGGCCCAATGTAGTGGGGATGCAGTTTCTTGCTGCCATGCCTGAAACGGATGTTTCTAGTGGATAGTCAGACCCAGTCCCCTGGCTGAAACTGAGGTGTGGGATTGCACCTCTGGTCACCCTGCCTTTTGTGTTGCTGCAGAGCAAATGGATGTTGATAGCCAAGCATGCACTAGAAAGGGGTGATGCCAGGAGTGGCATGGATGAGAGAGTTCTGAGCAATCTCTGCCCAGGGGAGGAAAAAAACTCCAGTCCTCTTAGTTGTCCTGGCAGAAGATACATAGGAACTTGGCTCTCTCTTGGTTGTTGCACTCGCATTGGCCATTGGATTGGGGGTGGTAACCAGACGTCAGAATAACTGCCACCCCTAATACTCTCTATGAAGGCTTGCCAGACCTCACTGTTGAACTGTGGATCCTGATCAGACAATATATCCTCTGGGATGCCAAATTGCGGGAAGACATTTGGAAATAGCAGCTCAGCCATCTTGAAGGCTGAGGTCAGGTGAGGGTGGGGAATGAGTTTGATAGCAGAACCAGTCAATCACAGTGAGGATGGTGGTATGGCCCTGAGAACAGGGCAGGTCAGTGAGGAAATTGAGGGTTACGTGGCTCTATGGGTGCACGGGGACTGAGATTGAAAGTTGGGTCTTGGTCTGCCCAGGATGGCCAGTGCATGGAGAGGTGTGTACCCAGGAGAGAAGGCAATCTCGCAGAGCTGGGGGAACATAATTCTTGCCAACTGGACACTGGGATGGGACCCCGGTATGTCGTAATGCCTGTTCCAGCTCCATGTTGAAGGACCAGGTAATTGCCACCACAAAACAGGACAGAGATAAAATGAGCTCCAGGGGGTGGGAGAGTCCTCAGTTGTGTAAATAAAGGAGATTGCATCTTCTTTCTTGTTCTTGGATCCCACCTGGTAGGAGATCCTGTTGCTGGGCTTGAAGTGCCGCAAGAGACTGGGAGAATGTTGCTATCTGCTGCTGCTGCCTCCCCAGTAGCTGATCAAGTGCGACGATGGCTGAGGTAGCTGGAGCAGTTCCTGCTGCTCCTTGGGTGGCAAAGTTGACAGGAGTCGGCAAAGATGACAGGAGTGCAGGGAGCTTAATAAGATAAATGCACAGAATAAGTGGAGCAGTATAGAAGCAAAACCAGTCCAGGATAACATCAGTAAACTTTATCAGGTAAAAAAGGCACAGCAAAAAAACAGAGTAGTAAACAGTCTTGGGTCAGAAAACAGGCAAGCATAGATAGATCAAAAGGGCAGAGCAAAAAGGCACAGTGATAAACAGTCCAGGGTCAAAATACATGGAAGCAAAACAAGAGAGTAATAAACATTAAGAGACATGCAGCAGCAATGTAACTTCATGAAGAAGGGAAGCGGCTGAAGGGTATTTATAGTCTGGGAGAATGATTAGTGAAATTACATTCAGGTGTGTGCTACAGTTCCGGGGATGACGAACACGGAAGCATGACATGTGCTGACAGCGACCGCAGAGCATGCAGTCATGGAGCATGTGGGCCTCTGTGTGAAATTTGGTTATATCATGTGCATCTGCAGGGGCGGCACGGTGGCACAGTGGATAGCACCGTCGCCTCACAGCAAGAGGGACCCGGGTTCGATCCCCGGGTGGGGCGACCTGGGAAATGTGTGGAGTGTGGAGTTTGCATGTTCTCCCCGTGTTCGCGTGGGTTTCCTCCGGGTACTCCGGTTTCCTCCCACAGTCCAAAGA
>JAOTRJ010159499.1:0-11502 GCA_028564905.1 Leptodoras praelongus
TTGTTGCACAGGTGGCATCCTATCACGGTACCACACTGGAATTCACTGAGCTCCTGAGAGTGACCCATTCTTTCACACATGTTTGTAGCAGCAGTCTGCATGCCTAGGTGCTTGATTTTATACATCTTTAGCCATGGAAGTGATTGGAACACCTGAATTCAGTGATTTGGATGGGTGAGTGAATACTTTTTGCAATATAGTGTATGACATTTTAATGTCCTTGATGATCTACACCTGGCTTTTGTTATTATGTCTTTTAGTTCTTATAAGAACAGTCCATTTTAATTGCCTTCATGGCGTTACTGGAAAAAGTTAAAAAGGACACTATTAAACAGTGATATTTGAATTTATATTTGTGTTAATTCTACAAGAATTCTATGGTTTACATTTAAATATTTATTATTACAAGCTTTTATTCAACTGATGAAAGAATTATATACTACCACGCACATGTGCACACATTACAACACTCTGGTCTCAAGTGAAACCATAACTAATCTGCAGTTAACTACAGCTGCCAATTCTTTAGCATGACCTCTAGTAAAAAGCTTTCACTGGGTGGAAACTTCACCATTATTTTGCATTTAAAGCAGAAATCACCATAATCACCAAAAGTAATGGAAAGTTTACTTTAATATTGTGATACTTGAATTAGGTTACTGCCTATATTTCTTTATTAATTATAACAGGCAATTAGTAAATGTATCAGACTACATTTTTAAAGTAACCCTCCCAATCCTGGTGACTACATGGGGAGTTTTGCACACATACACACACACTCACACACACACACACACACACACACACACATACAAAAACACATTACTAAGTGTGCTTTTTTTCAGGAATGTTCCCGGAATCAGATCATGCGCACACACATACACAAACACACACACACACACACACACACATTTATCTGCTCATTCTCAACATAAGCATGTTGGAACAGCTACATCTTAAAGCAAAAAAAAAAAAGATCATATTCCCCATACAAGAGGACTTATTTAACCCAAACATATGTATACTGAACCTCCAATGTAAACAACCTTTTATCGATCATCAGACCATACAAATTTTTCATTGTCCTTGGAACTGAATAGTTTGTGCCTCCTTTTGAGAACCTGTACACTTTCAATCCCTGGATGCAAAGCATGATTCATTATTCATTATTATTATTAACTACTGAAACTGCTGTTTCACTGTCATGAGGCATCACCTGACCAAACTGGACATCCATTCCTGTTTTAAACAATCAAGCACTCTTGTATAAAATGGATGAAAATTACTGAAATTATACACCTCAAGCATGTAGAATGAAGTTTAGGAATGTGTTTAAATAACAATGATGACATACATGAAGCACTAAGCACTAAGGAATAATAATGTAGTAAATGCAATCCAGATGTGGGTATTGTAGCGGTTCTGTCGCTTGTTCAACATAAATGACATTTCAACACCAAAACTATGTGCAACCCATAGTTACATACCAGTGTGTGTCAGGTTTGCAAGGTTAAGTTGATATTTTAGACAACTTTTAAAACATAATAAAGACAATTCTAAGCATTGCTAAGCTTGGACAGTGCTCTTTGCTAGTTTTGGAGGTCAAATCTCAGGACCTCGCCTTAATGACTCATGCTGGATCCAGTGTCGATCCTGGCAGTGCTAGGTGTGAGGTTTACACCATGGATGGGATATAAGTCCAGTGCAGAGCATTGCTCATAGAAATTCTCACACTCATTCACATTTTGGGGCAGTTTTGTTTTTGGAAGTTTGTAGGAAAGCAGAGAACCCATAGAAAACTTAAATACAAATGCAAAGTAATCCAAGCCTAGAATTAAACCAGAGTGCTAGAGCTGTGAGATGGTAATGCTACTAGCTGCATTTACAAACCACCAAACATTTACAAACAAATTTTTAATATTGTTGATATTCTTCTGTGTAAATTACTTGAGTTTTTTAGTTGTTGTTACGGTTACAAAAATATCACCTGCCCATGTAGGCTCCTAAAATCATTTCCATTCCAGATAAGCAGAATTTATAGAAGCAAACCAGTTTTTGTATCCAGAACTACACTTTTGGGCCAATGTTTCAAGGGTTCTTAGTCAATAGCTTTCATGTGAGCATGCAATGTGTAAGCTTTTTAGAGAAAGATACAAA
Organism: Leptodoras praelongus; assembly: GCA_028564905.1. NCBI lineage: Eukaryota > Metazoa > Chordata > Actinopteri > Siluriformes > Doradidae > Leptodoras > Leptodoras praelongus. Next base: position 2,158 of record JAOTRJ010159499.1, read on the forward strand.
GTCACTTGAATGTAAAAGGTTACAAATTCTTATTCAGTCAGTAGTCACTTCCTGTTAGGTGGTTCTTGCTCACTGAATTCTTAGCAAAAAAAGAACCTTTTTTAAGGGTTCATTGTATAATTAAGAGTTATACTGACTCCATTATTGGCCTTGACATAAAAGTCTAAGAATTCCTCTAGAGGAACATCTGAAGAACCCTTCAGGGTAACTACAAGTTAGAACTAGAACTGGATCTATTCTAAAGATAAAATTTATGATTATATTGAATCTTCAAAGCCACACCCCTAAAACACATGGGCATGTGCTGCTTAAGCTAGAATGAATTTCAGATGCTGAGCTTCTTAGATAAAAACTGTAATTGTCAAGTAGAGATGCCTCATTTTTTGATTGATTAGATGTCAGAGGTAAACATCATTTGTAGTTTTGTCCAATTTTCAGAGCTTGAGGTGGCACAGAGCCCTGAGTTTCCCCCATGAGCAGATATTGTATACATCTGAGGAGAAACTTCATCACATACAATACATTACAAAAAATGGTTGATGACACATTTAAAGTGTTATGGATTAGGATACTAATCCATATTAGGATACTGTAATTCATGTATTGTAGTGTACATAAAAGCCATAATATCATGCCATGCGCCAAGCTGTTAACATTAGTGTATAAGTTGGATCAGGTACACTCACCATGTATAGCATACCAGCAGCTTCGGGAATGACCATGGAGCGATACTGGTTATGCAAATCCAAGATCTGCTCCTTCTCTTCTTCAGTGAGCTGGCCAGACACTAAAGCCAGAAGGAGCCAAAATCGGGCATAGTGCAACCCTGTTTTCCAAATCATCCTCACTAAGTAAGTGTACTCCTCTTAGGCAGGCCCTGCAGTCATCCAGCTTCAGTCCAGATCAGAGCATCTGAACATGTTTGAGAAAGTGTATGTGGCTGCATGAGAGCCCTGGACTGCAGCTCCCACCCATCTTACACTTGCTCAACCCTCGCAAGGTCAAATTACATATTTTCTTCACACACATACACAAGCCAGCTCACACATGTATGCTTGGCTGCCTCCCTGTTTAGTCACTGACATCTGTTCCGTGAATCTTCTTCCACATCGGAAGTATTAGGCCAAACATGAGCTTACATCTGGAGTAGAAATGTCACTTTTTAGTTAGCAATGTGTGTTTTAACATCCTGGCCCTGTTTCCTTCTGTCTGTGTGTTTCATAAGAAAAAGGAATGCAACAGATAACAAAGGACCCAGTCAGATCCAATCCACTCTTGTTTTTCCTCAGGCATTTGCTGTACTAAAGTTACTATCAAAATTTCCTTACTATGAAGCTGCAGGATTTGTAGAATCCAAAAGAAACCAGCCTGAGGCTCAAGTGTTGTGTTTTAATACTTTTTATTATAAGCATATATATTAGATGGATGTTCGTGATTCATATCATTTTTTTCTTGCTTGCAGGAATTTACCTTTGCCAGGTAAATTTTATTGAAGCTGCTAAACTGTTTATTATTAAAAACAGAACAGAACCAGCAGGGAACATCCCCATCAGTACAACTGGCTCAATAATATGCAGGTGGAAAGTTCATGAATTCAAAAACTAATAATCTCTGGACAGATGCACCATGCCGTATTTCATTTAATGCTAAGGAAAGTAAGAGAGATGTCAGGTCCATCTCATGAAAAGAGTTGCAGGATAACCTGAAAGCAGCAGGTCCAAGAGCTACACAGAGAGCAATAAGCAAAGAAGTGTGGCGCAATGAACTGTAACACCTCAAAAGAAGCACAGAAATGCATGTAACACTTGGAATGATATACTCTGGCCAGGCAAAACAAATTAGGGCATTAATAAATTATTGGCAATAATTGGCATGTTTGGAGAAAGAATGTATGTGTGTATAATCCAAAAAAACCAACACATCTCCAGTGAAGCACAGAGGTGGGAGCATCATTATATGGGACTGAAAATGATACTGGGCATTACATGTCATTGAAAGAAGTTAGACTGGAGTGATGTGGATTGGGCCAGCAGCAGAGGATCAAAACCTTTTACTCTTTACTCTCCCTAGCTAATTTTCTCAAATTATGTAGAAAACCTGAGTGATAACAATAGTACTGGTGCCATTTGGAATCATGGGATAAGCATAGGATGGTCTTTATGACTAAAGCAGCAGCACTAGGTACAAACTATCTACAGAATCCTGGTGTGCAAACATTTGAAATAAGACCAAATATACTTAAATGTCTGTCAGTGAACTAAATGTTCACTCACCTTAAAACACACAGTGAACATGATGTTTTAGAATTTATTACAGTCATATACATAAATAGTGTGTCCTGATAAATCCAGCCTTATGTCATATAATAAAATGAAATGACAAGGGAGGGAACGTGCAAACTGATAATAGATTACATCACTGGATAAATACAGACATAAATTATAAAGCAGAAGAATAATATAATTAACTTTCTGTAGGCTGACATTTCATGTAGTTTTTTATTTATTTTTCAGAATTATATTCCAGTTCAGAAAATACGTCCTACATTCTGAAATTATAGAAAAAAAACTCCCCCTCATTTAACTTTAACACTAGTATGAACTGTGTATAAAAAAATATATTATGTGTATCATAAATTGAAGTTGTGGAATAAATAATTATAGTAATTGGGGTGCAGATTTTGAACAATAATGCAATGAACTTAAAGTAAAATACCCAGTCTTACCAATATGAGGATATAGTAATTAAAATAAATGTCATTTCTAAACCTATTTCTTATGCTGTGAGTCTATGTTCAGCATGTATGGTGAGGGTTTCTCTTCATTCAAGACAGTGACAGTAATAAATCAAAGCAACAGCAGTTCATATAAAGTGCTAATTAAGTACATATTACGTGCTTTGTATAGTATCATGTACACAACATTTATAGTACTGTTTATAGTACATAACATGTATTGTAATTACATTAAACATATAAATCAGCCATTAGTAACCTCATAACAAACTGCAGCATTTGAGATCATGTTCATGTCATTCGGATATAAAAAGCTGTCAGGCCAGTGAGCAGTAGTGCCGCTGCCGAGGGCGTTGTAAATCCTGCAGAGTTTCCTATGGTCGTGCTGGCCAAATCATTTGTGGTACTTAAACTTGCTAAAAAGGAAGCTGATAGTCCTGAGTTTATATTGGTTCCTTGATCTGTAGGACATATGCAATGTAAGATTTTGATGAACATAAAAGCAAAAAGATAATTTACAAGCATTATTAAAAACCGATCCCTAATGAATTTTATGCATGGAAGTATTTATGCACCAAGCCATGTTATGTATAAAATGAATTTAGTGCATGGCTTATTCACTACTTTATTTTTTGATTGATCAGTTTTGGAATTCTATGGTCATTCTATGGTGTTTATTTCTGTCTAATAGACCACCTTTAAGTCTAAGAAATTGTTGCTAAGGGGGCACTGGTGCAGTTTTAATTCCTGACACCCTGTGGCAAAAAACCAATGGAACCTTTCGATTCATGGTCAATTGCTCAATAAAATAATTTAATAAAATAATTTATAATAATATAAAATAATTTATAATAAGTAGCCATGTAATAAGTATTGCTTAAGTTGCTATGTACACAGTTCCCACTATAGAATCATTTAAATCAATAAAAATACTTTAAAATCAATATCAATAAACAGGATTACGTACAGCAAGCCAATCATTATTGTGAAATAAGTCCCTGTATGACCTGTCATTTTTATATTTCACAATAATTAGTAGTTTGCTATACATTAACACTTACATAACACCCACAAGTTTATTAATAGGCTCATTAAAATAGGTTATCATTTCTACAGTAACATCTTATAGAGGACCTTCTATGCAGGTCTGTCCTCAAGACCTTCCCATATGAGGACACTGACAAAGCCCTGACACTGGAGATCTTCACAATCTTCTTACAAAAAAAACTTGATACGAGATTACAAAATTAATATATAAATTATTCATGAATGAATTTAATACAAAAATACAAGTCCCTGTGTGTTGTTACTACAAAAATGAAATTGTGGTTGAATGAGCCTATTATTATCAGCAAAGTCACAAACAGAATGTTACTGTATGTGGTGCAAAGAAGCATCTATAGATTGTGAACTTACCACAGACGCTGTTCACACATCCTACTGTCCCGTTTGAGCATGCGGAACATGCCGCACCTGCCTGATAAGGTGACTGTCCAAATATGTTACCTCTGTAGAGCATATTACATTGAGTTATTTATTAATTGGGAATTAAAGCACGGGGACCTACGGCATGATAATATATTGTAAAACAATATGATAGGGAATGAAAGCATTGTTCTTCTAAAGCAGTTATTTATAGAAGATACAGAATGATGACAAATGAAAGGTATTTCGGTTCCACTGTTATGATGTGGGAGGGATTTAGATTGGCTTTGACTTCTCTTGTCCTCAGTTCGTTTGACTGATCACCCCTTTGCTATGATATAACTTCTCTATCATGATGGGCATCATCTCTTCCAGATTGACTCCACCCCCGTGCACAGAGCTCAGTGAATGGTTTGGTACACTTCCAGAGACATGTAGAATCGCTACCCTTTTCCTTTAATTTGTCACCCATTTATAAATCTGATAAATGACAGTAGAATTAAGCCCAGACTTACGGAGGGTAATAGTTGCAGATCAGGATCGTGGCATTTTGAACTTTAAAGTTAGGAACATTAGGGCAAAATTGTGCAGCACATCCAACGAAGTTGGAATTCGCCCACACCATCTGAAACAACCACAAACAGCTTTATGTTCACTTTGGTGATCGAAGGACAAAATTTTTAAATATTTGGTAAAAATACATAAATAAAAATATAGTAATATTCTAAAACAATGGAAATATTGTTGTTTTTTTTAATGGGGCATAATTTTGTTACAAATATTGAAATTGTAATTGCTGATTAATGTACACATAGCTATTAATTACCTTATTTTCTTGTTTAAAAAATATGACTTGAATGTGAAAGTACAATTCCAGAGTGTGATGTCTATCGGTCAACATAAGTTTCACTACAGGCATCTGATTAACAAAATCTAACTAAAATATTTTGAATCTACCTACAACTAACTTTGTTGTATAATTCGTATGTGATCACGAATTGTATGAAACATATTGTGGTTGAGGTCAAGTAAAAATTAATTAACCAGTTAAAAAAATACATGCACTGCATGGGAGATATTAATACATGGAATAATTGTACTGTGTGAAAAAAACACATTCAGAAATAAACTATTCATGTAAGAAAATGGCAGAAGAGAACAATGATGTGAAAATGAATATTTACGTGAATATTTACATGTAAATGCATGCTTAATTATTGAATTATTTACATGTAAAATCATGTGGAATCGTGTGGAAAGCACGGAAGCAATGAAACATGCAAAATCACACATGAGGAAAGTCATGAATCATGTGAGAATTTTGACAACGCATTTTTGTGAAAGTAAATGAATCGCGATTCTGCTTTGTTCCTGCTCTCTCACCTGAGTGTAGTCTCCACACACCTTCCCGTCAGCACAGCTGTTGGTGTTAAAGTTGTAATTGTTACTCTGATTATACCTGGTGAAGGAGAACAAAAGGAGTCACGGGCGATCCACAGCGCACTGGCGCGACAGTTGTTTGTATTTTAGCTTTGTTGTGTCAAATTGTGATTAAGGCTTTATACATACCATATATTTAGTGGTAGGTCAACAGTTAAGGGTCCAAGAGTCATGAAGGCGCTTTCACCGAGTGTACCCACGACTTTAGAGTTTTGCGCCCATATGCACTTAGCGGCATAATTCACAGCCACCTGACTTATTGCATCATCCCAAAGCTAGAGACACAACATAAGGTTCAAGCATGTGCATTTGTCTTTAATTGAAAGGTGTCTGAGCTGTCCTACAAATCTACAAACATTTTAACACAATACGCACCTAAGTCCTAAGTCTGTCTGAAGCCTCTAAAAATCTTAAAATGCTCTTCTTCACCCAGGCAAATAGTCTAAAGTTCCATGGGGGAATAAGAGAATGCTGGAGTACTAATGCTAGCTTGAATAATTTGTGCATTCAGGCCTGGTGATTACAGTGATTACAAGCTGTATTTGCTGCCATTGTTCAGCCATTAGTTTACTACTGAAATACTACTACTTACTTGTTCTGCATTTCTAACACTGAAGTGTGAAGTGAGCCACTGACTTTTACAACTGTTTCTGTGTACAAGCTTTTATACATATTTTTGCATGGATTTTATTTTGTTCTGAATGGCAGCATCATCAGAGGTGCATTTCAGAGTGTCTACTCATGTAGACACACCCAGGGTAGGACTGCTAGTGCCAATAAGGAAATTACTGACAAACAATTATTATACACGTCCCCTTGTCCTGACTGACTGCTTGGTGGTCCACATCATTGTAAAATCTAAGAAGTACAAAGTTTATCACCTATTACAACACATTTTACTCATTAAATTTCAACAGAATGAAATAATTCATATATTGTATAGTGTTCTTTTTGTACTCAAAAATCCACCACACACTAAACAGCTAACACTCCATCAGCAGATATGTTGGTGCAGGTACACTGGGTGCTCACCATGCGTCGCATATTAGCAGCTTGGGGATTGACCGAGGATCGGTACTGGTTGATCAAATTCACAATCTGGACCTTCTGATCATTAGTGAGCTGGCTGGATGCTAAAGCCAGGATGAGCCAAAATTGGGTGTAGTACAGGGCTGTTCTCCAAATCATCCTGGAGCAACTGGGTGGCTAGGAGAAAAACAAAGAGTTCCTTGAAATGTTAGGATCTACGGTAAGCATATGTTGAAAAGTCTATATGTTTGTGTATAAATGAGGCTGAGGAAGCATTTCTGAGAGTAGGAGTTTGAATTAATAATCATGCAATCCTGTAGCTTTTACGAAGATGCATACTATAGCTATATGTAGTCTTGTAAATGTAAGCACTAAAAAGTACTTCCTAGTCAGTACACAAGTCCAAATTCGACCATTAATGAAGTAGTATTTATGACTGAGCTTTTAAGGTGGAATGATGGAGAAATTCTTTTAAGGCATGGCCATGAATTACTATATTAAGCTAATTACAGAGCAACAAATTAAATAACTAATGGCACAAATTATTCTTTTCTGTCAACAAAATACCAATGTACATGATGCTTTTGTCTGCAGAGTTCATTTAGTACATTTGTTGAAGTGCAAAAAGCTGTTTTTTTCAGTACAGCTCAGATAAATTATTCATGGGTCTGACTGCAGGCATTCCTACATGATGACATGCCATGCATCCAAAAAGTACTACTGTTTCCTGCTTAAGTGTTTGTACCACTAGAAAAAAGAGGTGAACCTGGTATTGAATCTAATTAAAGACTAGCATGTCTTCGACCCGAAAATAACTCAATTAATATACTTATCTAACTATCTATAGTATCTTATCTATACTTATCTACGTAACTATACTCCAGCTGACCTCACTGTCTGTCCCCTAATATATCTGGCTAGCTAAAATAAAGTAGAAAACTAGCCAATGGAGAGAGTCCAATTATTATTTTCAGTCCTGTTTTCCCTCTAGTTATGTTTACACTGTGCAGCAAAGCCTGTCCCACAAAATGGTGGTAAATAGAGCTAGTTAACAATCTACAAGATAGCTGGAAAGCTGCATGTTGAAAATGTATGTGCAAAAGGGCAGTCAGTTATACGTATAAAAGAAAATAATCCACAGAAACACAGATACAATGATATCATCCACAGGTTGATCTACTAATCATTCCTCAAACTGGAAACACATAAAATACACAAAAAAAGGCATTCTTTCAAGGCCACACAATACTGGAAAATAACCATCATTACATTATTTTTCTAAATTCGAACTTGTGGCTACTCAGTACATTTAACTTCAGATATGATAAACAAGTCCAATTGAAAGGTCTGCTTTTAAGAAACACCCAGGGAGTACAATGCTTCTACCTGACTAAAGAAATGCTGTCTGTGGGAGGGCCAGAGAGGCATGTGAAGAACTCCATGCATGTCCTCTCCCATGAAAACGTCTGATAACATTGCCCAACCACCCCCATCAAAATCACCAGCATCCAGCTGGCCCTTAGAAAAGTCCGTCAGTATGCTATAACTCGCGTGTAAAAACTGGTCTTACTCAAATACTTTATAATATAGCTATTACACCAAGGAGTGTTCTTAAAATAAACACAGAAGGCATGTGTACTAAAAAAGAAAGGATTAGAGAACATGGTTCAAAGTAAATCATAAGGAATTTCACTAAGCAGCTCATTAACTCAAGAGCTTAGAGAATGTGTAAAAAAAACATTATTTAAGAAATGCAAACCTTGAGATTAAAAGAAAAGGGAAAGAATGAGAGGTGAGATGTATTGTGGAATGCTCTGGATCATATGTAGTTTTAAAAATTCTGGGATTCTTTAATCAAGGAAAAGTTGAATTCCTCGTCGATTGAAGTCGAGATACAGCTTTGAACGCTTCACGTAAGGTAAAGTCCAAATGTATAAATGCATAAATTGTGCTGAAAGTTAAAGTACAAGGACAATTCATAATTGTAGAAAAAAAATTCCCACCCTAGAAATGTTGTATGCTGTATAATAATGAGGCTCCGCACAAACACGTAATAATCTGATTGTTCTCGGGTTCCAGGTGTGGTCTGTAAACCGGATAGTCTGTTCGAGCGGTCGCCACACACATCCGTGATTACTCAACTACAATTAATGATACAATAATAAATACAATTGTGCCATTAAATCTATGTAATTAAATATAATTGAATAATGCGCCCACAAACGAGTGACGTGGGAGGAGCAAAACATAAACCAGAAAAGGAATATGAGAAACAATGGATAATGATGTATAGTGTGCACATTAATGAAATGATATGATGTAGAGGAGGTGTAGTCTTGGCACTAGTAGATACGTTAATATATTCCAAAGGAAACACAAAAGATGCTAAAAATGATGACAAAAAACACATTTTTTGGTTTAAAAAATGCCATATGGGGCACTAATGTAAAATTCTTGTTAAAAAGAAAATCATTAAATAAAGTATGTTGGCCTTTACGTCTCTTTTAGCTAGACGGTGCATTCTTCAACTATGGAAATCCCTCAGTCCCCCTTCAACATCTAAGTGGTTAAAAATAAGGTTTACTTTAAAGGGTAATATTAATATTTTTTTATTCTAAATGGAAATTATTTCTTTCTTATTTTTAAGCCCTTAAATTGTTACCGGCGGACTACCCCCCCCCCCTTTTTTTATTTTATTTTTATAAAAAAAAATTTTC
>JAOTRJ010159526.1:0-11491 GCA_028564905.1 Leptodoras praelongus
GTACATGTTTGGATGCACTGTGCAGTGAGGACTGAGTGATGAAACATGTCAAGTAGGGCTGTCATGGTCACTGCAATGCCATGGGTTATGAGAGGTTATTTGGCAATACACTGAAATACCAGAAGAACTGGTATTCCAGTTAATACTTAGTAGGTCCCCCATGGGATCTTGGAGGAAACATTGCACAGACCTCACACTGATGTTTGTTGAGGCCCCAGCATTCTATTCCGAATGTTACTTGAGGCAGTGTGAAATGATTCTTGCCACCCGATGCACGTCACGTTCACCCAGAATCTTTTTACAGCCACACTGCTGGCATAAGGTTGTGGTTTTGCCAGAATCTTGTAGCCATGGTACATCCCTGAAATGCTCATATGTGAAAATCCAAACTTTGCTTCTGTTGCCAAAATGCTATGACCCATCTCATGAGCTCCAACTACCACATTGCCATTCTTATGGCAGAAATAACTCTTGAAGCTTCCATAGATGTCTATAGCTTTATGAACACACTGGTGGACACAACCAATGACATGCATAGGAAGTGGTGGTGTGTATTTTGCATAGGCTCCACTACCAGTTTTTCTGGGTATATTCAGAACAGAAAAATATTTCTTTGGGCAGGTTTTACATGTATTGTTTTTTTAAATATTTGGAACACATACTGTTAAAAATGGTTTGTCCCTTTGGGGACCCTTAAATAGTTTATGTAGAACCCTAGTACAGAGTTTCCTCGTTAGGTGGCCCTTTAGGATGACAATAGCCTTTATCCAAAGAATCAATGTGTACATGTAGCAGGATGTAAAATATGATGGTATACAAAAGCAAAGTGAACCTAATTTACCAGCCAATGAGAAGGTGAGACAACTATCCAGGTAAAGGTTTCTGCTGAAATAAAAGTGGGCCAAATAAAATTATAGGGCAGGAAGTGGGATACATCACACTGACATATCATGAGTACCTGTTCTATTGCCTGTCCCCAAGATACCACAGTCATTTTCTGTGTTGCAAAGCAATGATGGGTCTAATTAATAGGACCCTCAGTTTGAATGAGCACCATTAAACAGTAGGTGACGAAGATTAGAAGCCGTTAAATGATCTTTCACATCCTGATGGGAGAATATGACTCTTAGATAAAGAAGCCCTCTTTAGATGATGGCATCATTGTAAATGATTAGAAGCATCACTGATTAATTTCTAGTATCAAATCCTGTAAATGTCTGGGTTGACGCAGGCATGAAATGTCTAAAAGGCATAATTTATCCTTGGACTTTTTGTTAGCTTTGCCAGCCTTCTGCTGAATTTTTGGGGAATATCAAGTTACAAACGACATTCTTAAATTCAAAGTGCGTTTAATAACATAAGTGCTTTGGGAAATCTTTATGCTGTCTATAAAGTGCACTAGCTGGGCATCATATGGATTTGCTGATGTGGCCATCGTTCAAATGAAAGCTCAGCCCTCTGAGATGAGATATAGTGAATTAGCCAAGACCACTGTGGGCTGAAAAAACTGCATTAAGTGCTGCATTAAGTGTTTGGCAAGCTGGATCCACATGATGCCATCAGCAGATTCAGTATCTTTGCATCTGACTATATTATAAATATAGCAATCCAAGTCTTTTACCTGTCCTATGCTCCATTGGGTCTGCTGGCCAGGTGGCATGGTGTACATTTACATTAACATTTATGGTATTTAGCAGATGCTCTAATACAGAGCGACTTACAAGAGTGCTTGTTCATTAACTTGGAATATCCAATGCTAAGGCTGGTAGACCTGAATTCAAGTTACTTTGAGCTGTGATACTGCTAGAATTTCAGCCATGTACTACCTATTAGACGCTATAAGTACCAGAACCCAAGTATTCCTAAGCTCCACAAAACCAGCGAAGAACAAGACATAGGGAATACAATAACTGCAATAAGTGCAGTAACAGCTTTGAGTTCATGCTCATTCAAGTGCTCTCGAAAGAGGTGGGTCTTTAGTTGGCGTTTGAAGACAGTGAGCGACTCCGGTGTTCGGACACTCAGGGGGAGTTCATTCCACCACCTTGGTGCCAGGACAGAGAAAAGTGTGGATGCTTGTCTCCCATGTGTCCTGGATGATGGTGGGATGAGTCGAGCTGTACTTGAGGCATGAAGGCATGAATTGCCATCAGGTAGGGAGGGGCTATACCGTTTTTGGCTTTGTAAGCCAGCATCAGGGTTTTATATCTGATGCGAGCTGCTACAGGAAGCCAGTGAAGGGTGCGCAGCAGTGGTGTGACGTGGCTGAACTTGGGAAGGTTGAATACAAGTCGAGCTGCAGCATCAGCATCAGATCAGTTGCAGGGGCCTGTTGGCACACATGGGAAGGCCAGCTAGGACAGAGTTCCAGTAGTCGAGTCTTGAGATGACAAGAGACTGAACCTACCTGAGTGGCCTCCCTTGAGAGAAATGCACGAATTCTCAGAATGTTGTTAAGGAAAAATCTGCATGACCAAGTCAGTTTAGCAACATGAGCTGAGAAAGAGAGCTGATCATCTACAACTACCCCAAGGCTGCATACTTCTGAAGGAGGAGTGATCATGGTGTTCTCAAAGGAAATTGAGATCACAACGAAGACCTGTAGCTCTTGGGATGTGGAACAAGCTCTGTCTTTCTTAGAATGTATGGGCCTTTCCCATAAAGCCATTGGGCATAGTATTTTGTCCCATCATAGCCCTGCCCTGGCGCATAACTGCACCCATCATGGTGGTAGGCGGCAGGGGGGTGCCCATAGCTGGGAAAGCCTGGAAGTTACCTTGAGGCTGAGCTGAAAATAACATTTGAGATGTACCAATGAACATAGCCACTGTAGGGAGAGAGAAAACAAAGTAAAAAACCTGCATAACACCCTTTCAATGACATACACACAAACAACAACAAAGATCAGCCAGCACACAAACACCAAGATAAATAGCATACAAAAGGAGCATACAAAAGCCCACATACAGACCCAAAATGAAGCATGAACTAATACACAGTGCTGGGTCAATTCAATTAAAGTGAATTGAAATGAGAAAGGAAGAAGGAGGTGTGTTGGCTGAAAGGGCTTATTAACAGGTTGACAGTGGAGAAATGGCAGAGCCTTTATTTGGAGGCTGAACTTTTTGGGAAATATACTATTTAAAAGAGTGCTATTTGGAGCCTGAGCAAGGGAGTGGCGTTTAACTGTGTTCAGCAGTATCACAGTGCTGAATCATAGAACCATTTAATGGCTAAATTACTGATACTCACATTCAATCATGGGCTACAGGCTGTCTTCAGCAGGCTGGCAACAGAAATTCTGCTGCTTTAGCGGCTTCAGAGTGTTTAAGGAAAGGCAGCAATATTGCTATAAGCACAGAGGCTACTAGTTTAATGCAGCAGTAAGGTGGAAGTGCTGTAGAAGTGTTAAACTATTTTATCAAGTGTACCAAGCAACAACGATAAATATACATTTTTTATCCAACTAAATCCGGTAAACCTCAGCAACATTTTACTTTCCAGCCCAACATCACTGAGATGGTATGACTGTATAAACAGTCCTGTAGTCTATATGGTCTGATATCTCTGCATACCCCTGTTAAAATGGCAAGTTTTTGTAATGTAAAAAATTTAAACCAAGACAATCTAAGTCAAGCTTTTTTAAAGGATTTTTTTAAAGGACAAATTACAGTCTATAAAAATTAAATCATAAAAAAAATCTAAATAATTTGAGTTAAAAATGGGAAAAACACTACAATAAACTGGCCGCATAAGTGTGCTCTTTTGTAATTGGGGGTGTGGCTGTGTTCAGAATTACATTCAATCTCATGGTCAAAGTAATTATCATACAGCTGTCATCAATGAAATTATTCTGATGAACCCCAAATAAAGACCATCTGTTTCTTCTTGGTTTTAGTGCTAAAGGCATGGTCAGAAGTAGTAGCAAGTTACATTTACTTGAGAAATTTTTTGAACATTTTCTAGGTAGTTTTAAATCCCTATACTTTTAACTTTTACTTGAGTTGATTTGTGAAGAAGAAACTGTACTCTTACTCTGTTACAGTACACTACAATGAGCTCTTTACTTTAGTTTTTACGTCTGTGGTATTCTATATGCCATTGTTTGTATCCCCCTCGTATAGGCCTAATTTTAAAGTTTTATTTTGACAGAGAGAGTGACTTCCAAAGGCTCAACCACGTGACTATGTTTCACCAATCAAATGTAGTCCAGCAGTCCTGTCATGTGACCATACTCAATCTCAGGCGCGGGACGGGTTAGCTATTACAATTTACAGTCGTAGCAAACGGATAAAAAATGTCAGAATCAGCTGTCGGCAATGCAGACGAGGAGGAACACCCTTGGCCTCATATTGAAAGCATGTTTACCTTACAAAAAGTGCATACATTATGTGTTGTCTACCAAAAAAAGGACATTTCAGCATTCAAAAACTTTTTTAAAGATTTTAAAACATCTAATTTGAGGAAACATGTAGCGGTAAGTTTCCTATATTCGTATTTTTTGCTGTGGATAGGTGAATGTTTTTTTTTAGGTTACATATTTAAACATTTCCTTAGTCTCTTTTAATGTCTTGATCTCCTTGTAGCCTCACAGATTTTTTTTATTCACCCCAACAAATGGTCTTACACAGTGATACTCCTGTGAAAAATGCAAAAATCACAGCCTTCGCTGCCCCACGGCGGGTAACACAAGCAACGCTTGTACCAGCTGGTGCTAAATTTTGTATGTGCGGCCAACCAACCATTTTCTGTGGTTGAGATGCCATCCTTCAAGAGGTTCCAAGACACCTTGCAACCATACAGTAATCAAGGCAGCCCTAAGCAAGGAAAATGTTATGCACAAGAAAAGAAGAAGCTACAAAACATAAGAAGTGCATAATCGTCAAAAGCTGAGTGCTGTGAACTGAGTTGCTACCACAACAGAATGCTGGTCTGCCAGACAATGTAGCTACTTGGGTGTCACCTGTCACTGGACTCATGCCACCAGCACAAACAGCAGCCTCTCTGATGAAGACAACTTCTTTGCATCCATGGAGATGAGAAAATCACAAGTAGGAGAGCTGGAGAGGTGCCTTTCATGTCGGCCCCCTGCAGGTATGGATCTACTCCACACCTTTCCTCACATCAAGAAGCTGTCACTCAGCTTCACTGCAAAAACATTGAGATCCAACTACTGTTGAAGCTTAATAGTGACATCACTGAATGATTCTTTGGTGAAATTGTTTGTTTCTGCATGTTTTGTCACAAATACACACACTGTTTATGAGAGTTTATGGGCTGCCTTGTTCTAGTTCTGCCTGCAGAGCCTGGTGGGGAAAAAGTACAAAGGTTTGAAAATTTTTGTTACTTGTGCTTAATTTATTTTTTTTATTATTACATTGATTTTATTTTTTATTTAAGTACTTGAATTGATCTGGATTATTTTAATTTAAGCTATTTTGTAATTAATTTTATTTTATTTTATTGATTGGATGAACTCTAATTTGCCTAAAGATGTATTTTTGTTTTATGCTTCTGTTAACCAATAAATCGGACATTCCTCAACAGTACTTGAGTAGAATTTGCAGCAAGCACTTTTTTCTACTCTTACTCAAGTAATTATTTGGATGACTACTCTTACTTGAGTCATATTATTCTGAAGTAACAGTACTTTTTACTTGAGAACAATTTTTGGCTACTCTACCCACCTCTGGGCATGGTCCTGAAAGAGAGCATGTGTGGTATCTCACTTGTGGATTGGTATCCATCAGGAGAGGTGTATAAAAGAATTTCCAAAACAATTCCATGTAACACCATGAAGACCATCACCAGTAAGTGGAGAAAATTGAACACCACAGCAACATTTACCAAGAACTGGATGTCTTTTGAGAATTCACAAAAGGACAAGGAAAGGGAGGCTGCCAAGAGACTTACAGCATCATTAAAGGAGCTGCAGGGATATCTGGCAAGTACTGCTTACTCTCTGCATGCGACCATCTGTCCTATTCTTCAGATGTCTTGGCTATGGGGCAAGGTGACTAGACGGAAGCCCCCTCTGACCAAATAAATCCAAGCCCAACTAAATGGATGAAGCATGGTGGAGGCAGTATCATGCTTTAGGGCTGCCTTTCTTCAGTCAGAACTTTTATCAAAGTAGAGGAAATCATGAAAAGCTACAAATACCAGATGATTTTAGTGCAATTTTAGTGCGGGCTGTGTATAGGTGCCCTATCAGCCTGACAGATCTAGAACGGGTTTGCAAGAAAGAAAGAAAATATTGCAGGGGAACTATTTCAGAAAGTGACCAAAATTTCGCCTGTTCGGGTTTTGTGCAAGTGCATGATCAGTAATGATGTGTCATTTGTGAGCAATGTGTTAATTTTGATTTTTTTGTATGACTCCCGAAACAATGAATCCTGGTGAGCGATTCATTCATTTTTCACTCATGCACTCCAGTCAGTGATCTATTCAATTCTGCACAAATTTAAACTAAATTAAATGGTACTAAACCTTGGGCTCAGTTATAGTTGTATTATTGACATAGCCTGCACACTATTCTCTACACACACTCATGCATATATTACTAAATATTTTATACATCCATTATAGTTTTACACATACACATTTATTAAAATGGCATTTATTTATTTTAAAATAAAAACAAACCAAAAATTACTTAATTAAACAGCTGAAACATATTTAAGGTAAACAAATCACAATGTACTTAACAATCAAATGGAAAAAAGGAATAAAGTGTACAAACTTAAAACACCTTTGAGGCCTCCTTTTTAACAAACATCAGTAATACAATGTTCCAGCTCTGTGGTAGAGCGTCGACATCATTAATGGGCTGGCGGTGCATGTCAGCCTGAGAGAGCATATCTGTTTTATCGCAAATAACTGAAGGCTAAGCTCATTACAGCAGCAATTTTTTTCTGGCCTAATTACTAATACTAATACTAATAAGGTGACTAAAGACATTTTACAAACTATTTTATATAATTTAATTTTATTAACTCTCAATCTTAAAATTTTAATGACATTTTATAAGCTATTTTATTTGAATTCTTCCGTATTTATTTAAGGTTTTATTTTATTGCTCATATTATGTTCCTATCTGATTATCACTGTGAGCTGAATTTTATGTATAAATGGTGCACTAAATCAGCTCAAGACATTTTATACTAGATTGTTTTGTGTCTCTGCACTTTTTCTTCTCATGCTGTTTCTTAAAGTTTATATTTAAACATCATCTCCTAAAAAACACTGGTACTCGCATAATGCATTTTATTAATAATAAAAAAGGGTGACACCAATTGAGTAAGTTAAGCTAGAGTGGAGCCATGAAACAGAGACAATCCTCCTACATTTTATGCATAGATCTCTTACATCTATATTTGTGAGAGGACCGGCATGGAGAGAAGGTGTGGTGTGCTATGGTATGTACCTAGGGATTGTTGTGCGACAGTGCTGGACCCATACAGGGAGAGAATAGAGTCCTTGGAGAGAGGTTTCTTGGTAGAGTCCTCAGCTTTTTTGCTGCTGTTCCCACTGAACAGATCCAGGTCACTGGATCTGTAGTTGAGGGTGGGGGTGGGGCTTATTTATTATCTAACATGCATGTTTGTGGGAGAAAACCAGGGCCCAGTTTCTGAAAGTGGCATAATAGTAATTTCTGGTAAATGGTATCCAGTTGGTTGTACAGGGAGCTGCACACTGCCCAATGGCCAAAAAGCCCCAACATTTTAATGCCGCTTGCAGTACTTACCACAGCCCTTCCCCTCCTGCAACTTCCAGTCAAAAGAGTCTCAATTTCAAATGTTATCTTGAGCTGACATTAGTAATGGTTTAGAACATTAAACCTGAGACAATTGGTAAAGTTAAACCATTTTACAACAAACTAATGTTGTAACAAGCTAGCTAGCCAGCAGGTTACTCAGAGGTCTACAGTTCCTCTATGATGTATTTCACAACATTTATCTTGCTATAGAGGTTGGAAAATGTCTGCTTTCTTATGTTGTAGAGTTGAGGTTTCACTTCCTACAACTCAGACGTTCTTCTCATTCCTGGGCCCAGAAACCAGCCATTTTAAAGGTAAAACCTATGACCAAAGTGAGTAATGAACAATTAGCTAACCTACATTGACATAAAAAAATCATGCATGCTGACATTCTGAATATGGGTATAATCTTAGTTGTCAAGGAAACACACAGTTGTAGTTTGTTGGAAAATGCTGCACACAACTCTACCAAAACTGAATGAAATCTCCTGCCAACAAACACTGTCAAATGTCATGCCTGTGGCCGCCAGAGGGCACCCTGTGGGAGAACTAGAGCCCAGGACTATAATTCCCACAGGGCCTAACCAATGAGGCGCACCTGCTGACGCCATCTTTGATTGCCTTGTTTAGCAGGCGCTGGGGAGATAAAAGGACAGCTTTAGTTCTCCCCAGTGCGGATTAACTTTGGACCTGCCAACCACATGTCTTGTCGCTTCAATTCAAAGCAATCTTGATTCAAGTTAAGTATTCACCTCATGTCATCTTAGCACTGTATCTAGCCTGCACTTTGCACTCGATTAGTTTTCTCTTAGATTGTTTTCTAGTTTGCCCCTGCCAGAGTGTGGAGTGTTCCCGATTTCCTGTGCACTTTATGGACTCTCCTTTTGGTCTGGACTCTAAATGAGATATTCCCTTTGTGACTTTACCCTTGTCTTTCACACTCTGTGCTGACATGCGCAAGATGCAGCAGGCCTTGCCACTGGGAGGCTGTCTGGCAACATGCAGACACCGCAGCCACACTGGTGACCCACATTGTCAGTTCTCTCCCAGAGCAGTATGGTGGAAGACCCGACGGGTGTAAGAGAAGTGTGACCTGTTTTTCACATTACCCAGCATCATCCAGGTGAAGACACATATTCCTATACTTGATTCATTGAGTGGTTTCGTCAGGTGTTTGACCACAGTACTGATGGCCAGAGCGCCAGATAGTGTCTCCTTTTTGCCTTGCAGGGCAGCCACCAAGCTGCTGACTATGGCCTGGAGTTTTGCTGCAGAGAGTGGTTGGAACGATCTGGCCCTGAAGGCCACATTCTGCAGGGGCCTCAACCCTGATCAGAGAGTTGGTGTGCCATGATGCAAACATGAGTCTGGAGACCCTCATCTCTACATCTCCTGATGGACCTGCCGACCTGTGCCACCCCGGAGAAGGCTAAGGAGAAGCAGGAGCCCATGGCAGGAGAGGAGACAAAGGGCAGCCCATAATCTATGCTTCTACTGTGGGGAGCACGGTCATACCGTCATGAACTGCTCATCCAGGCTCTCTGCTATGCGCCAGGGGTGGCTCCAACAGCCATACCCCGGTGCACATGGTGAATAGCAACCTTCCTTTCACCCCCAATGAGCTCCCCTTATCTCAGATTATCTGTCCAATTGGTGTCATCTCATTCACAGCCCTACATGACTACGGAGCAGCAGCCAGCTTCATAGACAGAGCCATAGCATGAAATCCCCATCAGAAAGCTTGACTCCCCTTTCAAAATCAGAGCTGAGGATGGTGCCCCCATTGGCAGTGGCTCAGTTTGGCAGCAAACTGCGCCCCTCAAGCTGCAAGTCAGGCTCCTTCATGAGGAGAAATTATCACTCATGCTCATAGACTCACCCAAGCACCCGGTGATCCTGGGTATTGACTGGCTGCATCATCATGACCCCCTTCATCTCCTGGAAGGAGGGGGAGATTAAGAGATGGTCACCATACTGTTTTGAGAACTGCCTCAACCTAGGGGTCTGCCCAGTTTGGACTACACCAGTGGAGAGCCAAGAGACCCAGATACAAGTCCACATTCCCATAGAATATCACCACCTGATGGAGGTTTTTGACAAAAAAAAAACAACAAAAAAAAACATTCTACCTGGGTGCACCCCTCCACGCACCAATGTGTACTCTCTGTCTTTACCAGAGCACCAGAATGTCTAATGTGCCCTTGTTCCAGCACTTCCTGAATGTAATCCTCCATGGCCTGGTGCTCTTCTAAAGACAGACACCATGTATAGACTACAGAGGCCTAAACAAAGTGCTGGTCTTCCACTCATCCCATCAGCCCTGGAGCACCTTAGAGGGGCCAAGTTCTTCACCAAACTGGACCTCCGAAGTGCCTATAACCTCGTTTGAATCTGGGAGGGCGACAAGTGGAAGACGGCATTCATCACCACTTCTGGGCACTTTGAATATCCGGTTATGCCATACAGCCTGGCTTCAGCGCCCAGTGTTTTTCAACACCTCATCTATGAACTTATAAAAGGTGGAGGCGATCACACACTGGAAGCAGCCCACCACAGTAAGAGAGCTAAAGAGATTCCTGGGTTTCACCAATTTCTACCTCCGATTCATAAGGAACTTCAGTTGCTTCAGAAGTTGCCCCTCTCACGGACCTGTTAAAAGGTGCCCAAAAGACATTAAAATGGAATGCTGGAGCTGACCAGATGTCCCCAACCCTCAAAAAGGCTTTCGTCTCAGCACTTATCCTCAAACAGCCAGACTCCAACCTTCCCTTTGTCATGGAGGTCGATGCCTCCAGCCAAGGAGTTGGTGCCATCCTCTCTCAGAGGCAGGGCCAGCCCACCAAGCTCCACCCGGTGAGCTTCCTCTCATGCAAGCTCACTCTGGCAGAGCAGGACTATGACATGGGAGACCAGGAGCTGCTGGCCATCAAGTTAGCCCTGGAGGAGTGGAGGCACTGGCTAGAGGGTGCCAAGCATCCCATCACAGTATTAACAGACCATAAGAACCTTGAGTAGCTTAGAGCTGCCAAGCTTTTGAATTCTTGTCAGGCCAGGTGGTCTATCTTCTTTTCATTGTTTAACTTTGTCCTATCTTACAGACCTGTTTCCAAGAACAGGAAAGCTGTCACGTCACAGTAAAGTGCATCCCACATTTCATGTTTGCGCCCTTAAACCAGCCCAGGCAGGGCCACGCAAGTCAGGCAGACAACAAAGAAGAGAAAAGGGCTCCCAGAGATAGCCCCTTGGAGGAGAGGGGTCTGTCATGCCTGTGGATGCCAGAGGGTGCCCCGGATGCCCTGTGGGAGAACTACAGCCCAGGACTACAAATCCCACAGGGCCTAACACACGAGACACATCTGCTGGCGGACAACTTTGATTGCCTTGTTTAGCATGTGCTGGGGAGATAAAAGGGCAGCCTTAGTTCTCCCCAGCGTAGATCAACTTTGGAACTGCCAACCATGTGTCTTGTTGCTTCAATTCAAAGCAATCTTGACTCAAGTTAAGTATTCACCTCACGTCATCTTAGCACTTTATCTAGCCTGCACTTTGCACTCTTGACTGCACTTACAATTTGTTTTCTCTTTGATTGTTTTCTAGTTGGACGGCACGGTGGCGCAGTGGGTAGCGCTGTCGCCTCACAGCAAGAAGGACCCGAGTTTGATCCCCGGGTGGGGCGACCTGGGAAATTTCTGTGTGGAGTTTGCATGTTCTCCCCGTGTTCGCGTGGGTTTC
>JAOTRJ010159546.1:0-11487 GCA_028564905.1 Leptodoras praelongus
AGTTGCCGGCTGGGCACCGGCTCCCCCGTGACCCCGTAACTGGGAATAAGCGGTACAGAAAATGACTGACTGACTGAGATCAATGTGTCAAATGCTGTATTTTATTCTTGGACAGGCAAAAATTGCATCAAAATTTACATCAGTCACAAGAAAAAAATATTACAGAATGCAAATTTTAGACTAACAGAGATCTTTTTAAGGCTGGTGAGATTTTAATTGATTTTATATCAATTATAGAGACTTTTAAAGCAATATGGTGTGTTAATGATGCTGTGTGTTGGGTTGATGGAGATGAGCTTCAGTTCTCATCAGTTTTTACACAATGATGTTTAAAGTGCTTTTCACCTATCATCTATATTCTAATATTTATGCTATTTCTTTTCTTATTTATTTATTTATTTGTTTATTTATTTATTTATATAATTGAATGGAAACAATGAAATGTTCCAATGAACAATTGTAAAAAGTCAAAGTCTCTCTCTCTCTCTCTCTCTCTCTGTCTGTCATACATACACATGTGTATGTGCACAAACACACACCCTTTACATCCAATCTCCTCCAGAGGAATTAGAAGAGAGACAAAAGAGTGAACATTCTTTATGCCCCACTGGGTGGTGAATAGGAGTGTTTCATGTGTCAGTAGAGTAGTGTTTCCTATAGATTCATTAGCCTTTTTTGTCCCTCCCCCAACTCTACATGGGCCTCTCTCTCTCTAACCCACTCTTCTCTTTCTTTTCCTTTGCTATCTACAAGAGCTTTTTTTTTTCATTAGCAGTGTTTGTAATTAGTTCTGAGTGCAGAATTTAAGCATAGTGAGCTGGGTGTTCAGTGTTCTCACAGCATCTTGAAAGCTAAACATTTTGTTGCTTTCAAAATAACAAAAAAATGGCATAGAAGTTTAACATTTTGGAAAGTGTCTCTATGTAATGTACCATTTCATTTTCATGGGAGAGTTATCAAAAGTCTGTAATTGTCACTATTTATGAGTATTCATTTGATCTACCTTGTAGACTACTGTGCCTGAAGATCATGAAGGCCACAATTATTTAGACTTGTTATCAACTGACCAAATATCAAACAAATATCATTTGGCCTCTGCAGGTCCTGGTTTGCCTGTCGTGGGTAATTGGTTCATGCATTTCATGCTAGAAAGCTGGAGAAGCCCTTTATTGTGTTACAGAAGAAGTTCCAGTACAGTCTAACAGGATGGCAAAACAGGTTGTTTTAATTTTAATCAAGGAAGGCCAGGACCATGCTTCACTACTCACACTCCTACAAATCTGCCTTGATCAAGGGAAGTGGACTGAATCCTTTGTCTCCTTTAAGACACTAATGTGATTATGTCACATATTTTCAGCTAATTCCCACTGCCATCCAGTCTTTGTGTGAGATCTGCCACTCAAAGCTCACTCTCATGCCTGCTAGATGTTTCTCTCAACAAATTCTGGTTTCTAGCCAACCAAAAGCAAATGGATTGGGCATGTATGTGTGGTTAATTCAGCATTGAGATTTAAAAAAAAAAAAAGAAAAAAAAAGAAGAGCCTCGTTTTAAGGTGTTTGGGTAATATTCTCCAGAGCATTTCAATGAGTCATACTCAGATATCATACTCAAAATCCACCTGATAGTTCTCTACTGTGGGCTTATTTGTCATGTATAAGGGCCCAAAAAGGCATGGTGCATGCAGCTTGAGCCCCCCACTTTAACCTTCCATCCAGCACTGCCTCACTGAGTGTATCATGAATTGCAGGAATATTAGCATGAAGTACTAGGAAAATTCACTTTAGACCAGGTTCCTTCTGCCAGGAATTTCAGACTTGGTCTTTCAACAAAAAGATGGGCCAAACATACTTCTAGCAATGCAGAAAGGTTTAATTTATTGTTATAAAATAAAGCTTTAGTTTAGTTGTCCCTGTACATTTGAGCTATTTGACCAATAATCTGTAGTATGCATATTGCATTCATTGCATGTTGAAAGAAGGCTAAATTAACAATAAATGGATCCCTATAGCATACATGTGCAGTATTCTTAGAACAATAAAAATTGTCACCAATACATATTTTCAGAAACTGTCATAAATTTAAAACTACAAACTAAATGAACACCAATGAAGCTATTATTGGTTTATTGGGATACACAAAATGCCTCTTTGTTCATATAATTACAACGCCAATTCCAAAGCAATTGGGATGTTGTGTAAAATGTAAATAAAAACAGAATGGAACGATTTGCAAATCTCATAAACCCTTATTTAACTCACAATAGAACACAGAACACATATCAGATATTGCAAGTGAGACATTTCCCATTTCATGAAAAATATTAGCTCATTTTGAACTACAGTAGATGGCAGCAACACATCTCAAAAGAGTTGGGAGGGGCAACAAAAGGCTGCAAAAGTAAGTAGTACTAATAACAAAACAGCTGTGGTAGCATTTTGCAGCTAATTGGGTTAAATGGCAACAGGTCACTAACATGACTGGGAATAAAAAGACATTTTTAATTTAATGTCTATAATTAGACATTTTAGTCTCTCAGAAGGAAAGATGTGCAGAGGTTCATCAATGTTCACAATACTGTGTATGAAAAATGTGGAACAATTTCAGAAAAATGTTCATCAACATAAAAGTGTGAAGACTTTAAATATCCTACCATCTACAGTACATAATATCATCAAATGATTCAGAGAATCTGGAGAAATCTCTGTGCAAAGCCAAGGGTCAATATTGGATTCTAGTGATCTTTGGTACCTCAGGCGGCTCTGCATCAAAATGATTAAATGATGCTGTACAGGAAATCACTGCATGGGCTCAGGAACACTTCCAGAAATCACTGTCTGTGAACACAGTTCACCATGTATTCCACAAATGCAAGTTAAAGCTATATCATGCAAAGAAGAAGCCATGCCATCATGTCAACACACTCCAGTAACACTATCGTCTTCTTTGAGCCAAAGGTCATTTAAAATGGCAAATGGAAAAATGGAAAACTGTTCTGTGGTCAGATGAATCAAAATTTGAAATCCTTTGTGGAAAACATGAACACAGTGTCCTGTGGGCTAAAGAGGAAAGGACCATCCAGTTTGTTCTCAGCACACAGTTCAGAAGCTTGCATCTCTGATAGTATGGGGCTGCATTAGTGCCTATGGTGAGGGCAGCTTAAACATCTGGAAAGGCACTATCAATGCTGAACAGTAAATAGTGGTTTTAGAACACATCTCTTTCAGGAATGGCCTTGCATATTTCAGCAAAACAACACTAAACCATATACTGCATCCATCACAACAGCATGGCAGTCTTTGAGATGTGTTGCTGTCATGTAACAAAAAAAATTAACAAATATTTTTCATGGTAAACTTTCATGGTCACTTTCAACATCTGATATGTGTTCTGTGTTCTATTGTGAAAGAAATATGGGCTTATGGGGTTTTGCAAATCATTCCATTCTGTTTTTATTTACATTTTACACAACATCACAATTGCTTTGGAATTGGGGTTGAATTTCATTTTAACAGGATTTGGTGGAAGAGAGATTAGTGAGTCGGTTACATATAGCAGTAGGTCGTTTACAAAGATAGTTTTTAGAAAGACACTCGAGCGTGTAATTCCCTGAAACAATGGAAGTGATTTTAAAGCTATTGATAAAGGTTCAATGGAAAGTGTGAACATCATGGGGAAAGTGGACACCAGAGAAGTGGAAAATACATAGAGCAAAAGCCATGGTAAAGACACTAGCCTGAAGAGAGGTATACAGCAATCTTACCCAGGAAATAAAGTTGTTTCCAAAGCCAAATCTAACTAAGGCTGCAAAAAGATATCCGCCTCTATCAACTCTGTCAAATGCTTCCTCTGCATCCAAAAAAACAATAATTTCTGGTGTATGAGTGGAATGTTTAAAAAATATTACATCTAAGAGAGTATGCACATTAAAAAAGTTTAGATCCTTTATGAACCCATTTTGGTCCTGCGATATTAAATCTGGGAGGACACGTTCAACTGTAAAGTTCCAACTTAGATAATATTTTCATATATACATTCAAGAAGATCTATATAAGGAGCAGACTGTAAGGTCCTTATCATTCTTCAAAAGAAGGGAAATTGACACTTGGTTTAAGGTGGGTGGCAAAATACCAGATGAAAACAATTCCGTACAGACTGATAAAAGGAAAAGGGCTGACTTATCTATACATTTTTTGAAAAACGAAACTCAGAATCCATTGGGCCCAGGCACTTTTTTGGATTGCATAGTTCCAATGGCAGTGACACCTTCCTCTAATCTTAAGGGTGATTCTGAATTTTAGAGTCTACTGTCGGTATATTTAAATTAGCCAGGAATGAGAGCATGTGTAAATTCTGTGAAGACTGTGGTGTAAATTCTGACTTATATTGATCAGAGTAAAAAGACTCAAATGTTAATTGACAATGGGTCAGAGTTTAACAGACCTGTCAGATCTTTGACATTGGGGATCCAATGAGAAGTGGCTTGTCTTTTCAGGACATGTGCCAAAAGTCTTCTTGATTTATTGCCATGCTCATAATAGTTGCAATGAGTATGCAATAATAATTTGTGGCAGCGGGTGCATGATTTCGGCACATCTGGCAATGTGTGAGAGAAGGGAGAAGGAGAGGAAGATGGTAAGGACTGGCACCTATTCACTTAATTAACCTGTGTGTCTGTGTGTTTCGGACAGGATATATAAGGAGGAGGAAGCGGCAGAGAAGAGAGAGAGCCAGAGACTTCCGCATCGTACATGTGTACAACTGTTAAAATAAAGAGTGAATTCTGTTACCCACTGAGCCGGGTCACTTATTTGCTACAGTGCTGCCGAAACCCGGGAAAATAATTATTACAGCAAACGCCATCATGGAGTCCGCGTCCATAGCCACCATGGTCCAGTCGCTGGCCACCATGCAGCGATTCCAAGCCCTGCTGGAAGGGCAGGCTAAGGACAGGCAAGCGTTCAGAGCCTTCTTGACCCCTCCCACGCCATCCGTGGCCACAGACGCCACTGCACCCACCTCCCTCCCCAAGATGGGCCCCCAGGATGACCCAGAAGCCTTCCTGCAGCTCTTTAAGCACTTGGCAGCGGCCTGGGGTGGCCTGAGGAGCAGTGGGCAGCCCTCTTACTCCCGCTCCTGTCGGAAGAGGCCCAGCTGGCCGCATCCCAGCTTCCTGCTGCCTGCAGACTGGACTACGCCGCCCTCCGGCGGGCAATCATGCAGCGGGTCGGCCGCTCCCCCGAGCAGCATCGCCAACTGTTCCGCTCCATGGAGTACAGCAAGATGGATCAGCCCTACCTCTTCAGCCAGCGGCTGCAGGATGCCTGCCAATGGTGGCTACTGGCAGAGGATTGGGGCTGGAAGGCGTACTGGAGCAGATCGTGATGAAACAGTTCATCGCCAAGTTACCGGCCCAAACCAGCGGGTGGGTCCGCTGCCACAGAACGGCAACCATGGCAGAGGCGGTGGCATTGGCGGAGGACCATTTGGCGGCATTCCCAAAGGAGGGGGCGAACACAACAGCCTTGAGCCGACCCTCCCCATCTGGGGCGGCGTTGGTGGCTCACGTCAGTGGCACTCCCTCCTCTTTCTTGTTGTCTCCACTCTCTCTCTCTCTCGCTCTCAGGGTCCGATGGCAGCGCCGCGATGGCAGAGCGGGGCAGCTCCGAACCCCCCAGCCCCTCTGTGTTTGTTCCCCAGAGCGAGGAGCCTCGCACCTCAGGTGCCAGCAGGAGGTCTGTGCCGGGCTGTTGGCAATGCGGGGATCCCAGGCATTTCCAGGTTCAGTGCCCCGTTATGGAGGTCGGGACCGTGATCCGGATCCCGGACTCACCACAGGCCACCCACGGTCAGGCAGGGACGTATAAGGTTCCGGTGAGTGTTCAAGGGGTTACATACCAGGCCTTGGTGGATTCCAACTGCATGCAAACCATAATTTACCCAGGCCTGGTTCAAGACGGGGCTATGGGAAAAGCAACCCCGGTGAAAATAAGGTGTGTGCACAGGGATATCCGCCTGACACTCCCTTATCCTACCCTTGTATAGGCTGTATAGGGTGACGCAGGACACTCAAACGAAGGAGATTTGTTGGTCACCCAGTTGTTGGTCCCAAAGAGACACCGGGAACTTCTCTTCCAGGTAGCTCATTATAATCCGATAGGTCCGAGAGGTCCCACAAGCCTCCACAGGGTTTTCCCCATTCGAACTTCGCTATGGACGTAGACTTCGTGGCATTTTGGATGTCTTGAGGGAAAATTGGGAGGAGGGACCTTCCAAAAGCAAAACTGAAATTCAGTACGTCCTTGACCCAAGAGCAAAGCTCCACACTCTGGGTTCCCTCACACAGGAGAATTTGCTCCAGGCACAAGAACAACAGGCCCGGCTGATTAACAGAGCTGCCGTACAGCCGGAGAAAAGATACTCATTCTCCTACCCACGTCGAGCTCTAAATTACTCGCCAAGTGGCAAGGACTCTTTGAGGTCACACGGCGAGTTGGGGAGGTCGATTATGAGGTCGTGCGTACCGATAGGGGAGGAGCCCATCAGCTGTATCATGTTAATTTACTAAAATCATGGAAAGAACCCCAGTCGGCGGCTTTGGCGACGCTGGTTCCGGAGAAGGATGAGCTCGGACTAGGTAGCTAAAAACCCAAACATTTTCACTCCGGTCCAAAATTAGTAGCCACCTCTCCGCCTCCCAAGCTGATGACATAGCGCGGTCAGGGGCATTTATGGCCTTTAATTGATAAAACAGCAGCGATTTCGGCCTGCTCCCCTCCCAGGACCAAAAAGGAGGTGAGGCAGTTCTTGGGACTGGCTGGCTATTATCGCTGCTTCATTCCAACTTATTCAGACGTCACCAGCCCCTTGACTGATCTCACTAAAAAGGGGGAGCCAGATATGGTCCAGTGGACGGAGCAGTGCTAAGAGGCCTTACTGCAGGTAAAAGTGGCAGTTTGTGGTGTCCCTCTTCTTCACTCTCCTAACTTCTCTCTCCCTTTTGTGTTGCAGACGGCTCCCCGGCCTGAGTGGGGTGGTGGGGATATGTGGCAGCGGGCACGTCTGGCAACGTGTGAGAGAAGAGAGGGGGAGAGGAAGGACTGGAACCTGTTCAATTAATTAACCTGTGTGTCTGTGTGTTTAGGACAGGATATATAAGGAGGAGGAAAGGGCAGAGAAGAGAGAGAGAGCCAGAGACTTCCGCCACGTACATGTGTACAACTGTTAAAATAAAGAGTGAATTCTGTTACCCACTGAGCCAGGTCACTTATTTGCTACATAATTGTTCTTCTTTAATTGTTCTACAACTGTTATGATAAGGTTGAATTCATTTTGCAGCTCATTTTTCAGCATTTCAGTAGGTTAGTGCTGGCCTACATGCATTTAGTTCATCCAAATCCTTAAGCTTTGCCACTAGATTCCGCAGCTTGGAGTTTTGTTGTCTTTTTAAATGTGCAGATTAAGATATGATTTGTCCATGTAGATAAGCTTTTAATGATTCCTATAAAGAGATGTCGTCACCCCCATTGAGAGCAACAAAGTCTTCTATAGAGGATGAAATATAACTGTTGAAACCTTCATCTGATAATAATATTGAACTGAATCCCCAAGTAGTTGAAAACACTGGGCATTTAGCAAATTTTAAGTCAATAATTGAATCACCAAAATAATAATAATAGTAATGAAAATATACCAATAACATATCCATATTTATTTTAAAAATATAATAATGATAATAATAATAATAATAATAATAATAATATGTTATGAACTGGTGAAATAAGGTGATGAGGAGACGTAGGGACAGGACTGAGAATAAGTATGAGGTGAAGGGAAGGTGAACTGGAGAGGAGACGCTGTGCTAGAAGGTCCCAGGAGGCGAGACGAGAGGCAGGACGACGACAGGGGAAGCAGGTGTCGTGGGGAA
Organism: Leptodoras praelongus; assembly: GCA_028564905.1. Classification (NCBI taxonomy): domain Eukaryota; kingdom Metazoa; phylum Chordata; class Actinopteri; order Siluriformes; family Doradidae; genus Leptodoras; species Leptodoras praelongus. Next base: position 7,926 of record JAOTRJ010159546.1, read on the forward strand.
TCTGCCGGGAGAAAAAGCACAGGGGAGAGACCAGCCAAAAATACCAAATACTGAGATGAGCGTAGGGAAAAGAGGACGGAGAAGGAATAGGAGCAGCCATCTGGATGAGAGGAGAAGATCGGGCGGGGAACTAAGACTGGAGGCCGAAGTGGAAGGGCTCCGGAGACAGACAGCGGGGAAGTGAGAGAGTGCAAACTGGCTGAGCGGGCCCGGGTGAGCAAGGGTGAAAATAGAGAGCTAAAGAGAGGACCAGCGAAAGCGAAGGAGAGAGAGAGGGGTCTGGGACACCAAGGGTTAATAATGAAAGGGTGCCTAGATAAAGATTTACCGCCACAACTTGATATCATAATCATATCGCGCCCCTCTGGCAGCCTTTATCACATGATCTAAGTGCAGGCAGGTGACACAACAGACACGCCCTCAATTTACAAAATATCATAATACTATTTACCCAAAACCCAAATCAAATTAATACAATTTAATCCTCAGAATACATTAAATTACCTATACAAGAACAAAAGATAACAATTTTCCCTTTTATGGCTACAACATCCTGGCCCCTAATTGTTGCCTTGAAATCAATTACTACTGCTTGTAGCGTAAATTAGTAGCCAACTAAAAGGTAAGCATAATGTCCATGTGCAATACAAGTACAGTTCATGGGTCCAGACTTGTTACACTGCTACACTGCTTCTATCAACAAGCATATCTTGCTGATAGGACGTTCCAGTTCATTCATCCGTGTCTTTAAAATAACACGTCTCACAAATCCTTTAGAATCCTTTATGGTCTTAATAACATGTACCATAAGCCACAAATTTCTAGGTGATGTTTCATCCATTACAAGTATGAGATCTCCAACTGTAAAACTGTGTATCTTGTTCCATTTATTTCTCTTCTGCATCATCGGCAGGTATTCTCTTACCCATCTCTTCCAAAATAAGTCAGCGATGTACTGAACTGTGTGAGTTCACGGTTAGAACTTACAAAGTTAGTTCCATTATCAGATCTAATTACTTTGACTTGTCCTCGACGGCATATAAACCTCCTTATTGCATTGATGCAGCAGTCTGTGTTGAGAGTATGCGCCAATTCCAAGTGAGCAGCATGGCAGGTCAAACAGGTGAACAATACACCATACCTTTTGACTGTGGCTCGTCCTCTCTTCACCTGCATTGGTCCAAAGAAGTCTATCCCTACATTAGTAAAAGGAGGAAGATCCACAGCAATTCTGTCAGCTGGAAGCTCTGCCATTTTCTGTTCACCTGGCCTTTGTCGATTACATTGACATGTAATGCATGTTTTAATGACGGTTCGGGCTGCAGAATTTGTTTGAGGTATCTAGTAATGACGACGAAGTGCAGAAAGCATGTGGTTCCGCCCTCCATGGCCTACCTTCTCATGAATGAATCGAAGAATAAGCTTAGAGACATGGCTATGCTTGGGCAGAATTATAAGATGCTTCGTTTCTTCAGGTAAGGCTGATCTACTTAGTCTGCCTCCTACTCTTAAAACTCCATCTACAAGTACTGGATCAAGTTTATACAGACAACTAGATCTTTTAACCTGGCCTTTCTGCAATGACGTGATTTCTTCTTGAAAAGATTGTCTTTGAATAAAGCACACAATAGCCTTTTCTGCTTTAGCCAAGTCCTCCACTGATAGCCTCTGTTCATGGTGTTGGTTCTTTTGCTTACTTTGAGTTTGTCGTTTCACAGGAGTGTATTCTATTCTCCTCTTTTCACGTGTTTGTTTCTGAAGAACTTCTTTCATTTTTAGTACCCAAGTCACAATTCGTTTCAACTTACTCCATGATGAAAAGTAGTTTAAAAGCCTATTTGTTGGGCTATATTCCTGGTTTAATACAACCGCACATGCTATAATGTCAGATCTCACTTCAAGGTCCGCATCTGAAATTGAAGGTAATTTGACCTTTTCTGGCCAGAGGTCCTGAGAGTTGGACAAAAAGTCTGGTCCATTAAGCCAATTTTGGGATTTCATGAATATCCTTGTGGACATGCCACGCGATGCAGCATCTGCAGGGTTCAACTTGGAGCAGACATACCTCCACTGTGATACTTGTGATGAGGCTTGAATAATAGAAAGTCTGTTTGCTACATAAGTTTTAAATCTCTTTGTAGTACTTGCAAGGTACCTCAGAACAGTCATACTGTCTGTCCAAAAAACTGAATTTTCCATTTGGATTTGTAGTTCAGTCTTCAACATTCTGTCAGGGTGGACAGACAATACTGCAGCTGCAAGTTCCAATCTAGGTATAGTGGTTTGTTTCAGAGGAGCTACCTTGGCCTTTCCCATAAGGAATGTAACACTCACTTCTCCTCTGTTGTTAAGTAGCTGGAGGTAAGCTACTGCACCATATCCTTCCTCACTGGCATCACAAAAGTGATGCAATTGTGCAAATGATATTTCTCCAAAGTCTTTGGGTGTGATGCACCTTCTTACTTGAAAGTTGCTCAATAAATCCAGGCCGTTCAGCCATTTTTGCCACCTTTGAACTAAATCTTGTGGGATTTTATGATCCCATCCAATCCTAGATTTGCACAAACCTTGAAGGATTTGCTTGGCAGATAGAATAACTGGGGCCAAAAGTCCTAAAGGATCATAGATAGAACTGACGATAGATAAAATATCTCATCTTGTAACTGCGTGGGGTTTAACGAATTTGCCAAAAGTGAAGGCATCATGTTTGACATCCCACTGTACCAAGAGCCCTTTCTACAGGTAGCTGATCTTTATCAAGGTCCAGAGTCTTTACAGCTGTGGCTCTGTCTTCCTCAGGGATTTCAGCAAGCACAGAGCAATGACTACAAATCCATTTATTAAGTCGAAGCTGCTTATACAGTGAAACAGCCTGCTCAACAGTGTCTGTGGACTTTAACAAATCATCAACATAAAAATTTTTCAAAATGGTGTCAACAGCGTCTTCATGATACATTTCTTTGTTGTCGCAAGCAGTTCTTTGCAAAGCACAAGATGCACAACTTGGAGATGATACCGCACTGAAGATATGTACAAGCATCCGGTATTCTTTACTGAGATCTCCATTAGGCCACCAAAGAAATTGAAGGAAATTCAGGTCTTCTTGTGCTACATGAACTTGATAAAAAATAGCTTCAATGTCTGTCATGAATGCAATAGGGCCTTGACAAAATCGAAGCAATACGCCAATCAAAGTATTAGTTAAATCCGGGCCTTGTAGGAGCTCTTTATTGAGAGAGGTTCCACCAAAGGATGAGGCACAATCAAAAACCACACGCAGGGTGTTTCCGTTCCAACTCCTCATGAGGTACAATTTCTGTATAACCCTTTTTTAGTACACCATTTATGGAGGTTTTATATTCTTTGAAAAATGTTTCATTCCTTTTAAACCTTTTCAGCAGATGCTGTGCTCTTTGATAGGCCAGATGCTGTGTTCACATCGGCATTGAGAAAGGGCAGTTTCAAGAAATAATGTCCGTTTTTTAAGTTCTGCAGAACTGGACATTATATTCATAAATTGCTGATCTTCTAGTGACATTTCTTTCTTTTCATTACAATGCTG
>JAOTRJ010159610.1:0-11470 GCA_028564905.1 Leptodoras praelongus
CTTTGTAAAGCTGCTTTGAGGCAACGTCCTTTGTTAAAAGCGCTTTAGAAATAAAATTGAATTGAAATTGAATTGAATTGAAAAGAAATGATGGGTGATTCATCACATCAATTTTAACCATGGTATTTTAGCTTTTTAGTAAAATAGCTTTTTCTCCAACATTAAGTCAAACTTATTTGCATTTGTAAAACACAAAGTGCATTTGCCTAAACTGCGTAATCACTTAGTGATACCACAAGTGGACAGCTCTGAGTTTCAATGGGTCAAAGAGATGACTTTCTGATCTGTGTTGAGCAAGGTAAGGGGCCTTTATTTGACCACATACATTAGATTTTGTTGTATGATGGATGTGCACAGTAACCACCTGTTTCTTAAGTGGTGAGTGCTACATTGCTACCTTAAAATGGCTATTTCCTCATTTCTTTCCTGTTGCAAAGTGCTGCTGCAAGTCTTTCTATTTGAACAGAAAATGGAGAATACACAGAGACCCAAGGATCTTTTTTAGGTGAACTCTGAATTCATGTATCAAACTGATTTCAAGTATTGTTTTAAAAGTCCAGTGTTATCATTCATTGCAATAATAATCTTTATAATAATAATAATAATAATCTGTATTTGTATAGCACCTTTCATACATACATGCTGCTCAAAGTGCTTTACAGAGAATTTTTGAACATTTTCAGTCATAATATAATTAAAATTAAAATAAGATTAAAAATAATCATAACTATGTAAAATAATATAACATAATACAAATAAAATTATAAAAATAAAATTATAGAAATTCCTTAAGGAAATGCAGATCTAAGGAAGGTTTTGAGGCTCTTCTTAAAGGTGTTCAGGAATGAAATTTCTCTGAGCTCCTCAGGAAGAGAGTTCCAAAGCTTTGGGCTGTAGTGGCTAAAAGCACCCTCTCTCATCTTTAACCAGGTTTTGGGAATCACCAGTACAGTAGATTTATTGTTTGAAGAGCTGAGAGACCTGACTGGAACATATCTAACAATCATTCCACTAAGGTAATGAGGAGCAAGGCCATGAAGGCATTTAAAAACCATCACCAGAAGATTAAAATCTATTCTAAAATTAACTGGTAACCAGTGCAGTGAGTGGAGTGCAGGCATGCTATGAACCCTCTATCTCCTGTGGGTCAGGACCCTAGCAGCAGCATTCTGGACTCATTGTAGGTGTGAATTAGAGCTCTTCGGGAGAGACTCCAATTGCAGAGATTGATTTACAATTCTTAGAGAGTCGTTACATAAAGAACTCAGAACCTACTTAAAGAAGTATGTTGGTAAAGTTCACATGTAGAAAGTGTTACCATGTCAACTTCTTGGAAACAAGACATATTGCAGTTAGGTTGATTAGCTAATATTAAGGTTGACAGGCCAGTACTGCTAGTTTCTATATTCTGCCTTGTACTTGTTATCTTATCCCTAAAAAATGTTCGCCAAATTATGTTCACCAACGCCTCTCAGCCTGCCTGCAATCTTGCTTAAGTTTTAAAACAGCTGGAGTGTTCCTCCAGGGCTTCGTAATTCTACCAGAGATATTTTTAGTGACCTTTGGTGCCACAAGTTCCATACAGTTTCTAACTCTGTGTGTGAATGTTTTGACTAGTTTGTGTGTCTGTGAAGGCCATGGCAATAACATATTGAAAAATACAGCAAAATGATCAGAGATTGCAACATCAGCAATTTCAAGATTGTTAACCTCTATACATTTAGAAATAATCAAATCTAGAGTGTGGCCATGCTTATGAGTTGGACCCGATACATGTTGTATAAGATCAATAGAGTTGAGCATCCTCATGAATTCAGAACTGATTGGATTTGAAGATGTATCCATGTGAATATTAAAATCCCCTGTAATTAGAAAATCATTTAAAATTCTGGAAAGCATTTCTGCAAAATCATCAAGAAAGTCTGTGTGTAATCTGGGAGGATGGTAGAAGACAATCAATAAAGGTGGATAATTACTATTCAGTCAGTACTGCCAGATATTCAAACATAGAATACTCCCCTAACGAAATCTGCTTACAGATAAATGCTTTACGGAACAAACATGCAACACCTCCACCTAGAGTATTTACTCTGGGGACATTTAAAAAGTTACAATTAGGAGGAGAAGCTTCATTTAGCACTACAGCACCATTGCTATCAAGCCAGGTCTCTGTTAGAAAAAGAAAGACAAGATGTCTCAAAAGAAAGACAAGTCGCTCTCCACCCATAACCTTTCCTGAGCTAATCGTTACAGTGCAGATCTCCTACCTGAAGGACGTTTTCTCTCTCCCAGCCCTCATAGACTCCGGAGCCACTGACAGTTTTGTGGACCAGGCCATACTAGCCAGGCTGGGGATTCCGACGATCCAGCTGCCTCGACACCTCCACATACCGGGCATAGACGGAGGTCCCATCGGCAAGGAAGGGTGACCCATCGCTCTCCACGTCTTCGCCTCTCTGTGGGTGTTCTCCATCAGGAAGAGATCGAATTCCTGCTCTCCCACTTACCCTGTCATTCTGGGCCTGCCATGGATGAGCCACCACGACCCACGGATTTCTTGGAAGCAACGTGAGATATTGGCCTGGTCTCCACACTGCTTCGCACACTGCCTCAGTGCTCGCCCCCTCCCCTTGCTTACCACCAGGGTAGAGAGCCCCCACATCGATAAGGCAGTGATCATACACGAGTGCTAATCTCATCTTCAGGAGGTATTTAGCATGCCAAGGGAGTATGACTGCAAGATAGAACTTTTCCCCAGGTGCACTCCTTCTCGCCAGAAGATCTATGCCCTTTCACTTCCTGAGAGAAAGGCAATGGAGGAGTACATCCGGGAGGCGCTAGTGGCAGGCTACATCCGGAACTCAAGTTCCCTGGCCTCCACCGGGTTCTTATTTATAGAGAAGAAAGGAGGGGGCCTTTGGCCATGCATCTGTAGAGGTCTTAACAAGATCAGTGTGTGCTACCCCTACCCTTTGCCACTTGTCTCTTCTGTCCTTGAACAACTGCGAGGGGCCAAATTCTTTACTAAACTCGACCTGAGGAGCGCGTACAACCTGGTACAGATCCGTGAGGGGGACAAATGGAAGACTGCCTCCAGCACCTCCTCCAGTCACAAGTACCTGGTGATGCCCTACGGTCTGGCTTCGGCCCCCAGCGTATTTCAAAACCTGATTAATGAGGTACTCCGGGACATGTTAGGTAAAGTTGTGGTGGCCTATATTGATGATATTCTGGTCTTCTCCCCGATTTTCAGTCTCACATCTCACTCCGAAGGCTCCTTGAGCACCAGCTTTTTGTCAAAGGAGAGAAGTGCCAGTTCCATCAAGAGTGCATAAATTTTTTAGGCTACCACATTGGACCAGAGGGGGTAGCAATGGACCCAGGAAAGGTCACAGCTGTGGAAAACTGAGGGGTCCCGAAGACTCCCTGGGATCACTGAAGGTTTCTTGGCTTGGCTAATTTTTACCGACATTTCATTCTGAACTTTAGCAGCGTGGCTAGTCTCCTCACGGACCAGCTAAAAGGCAAGCCCAGATGATTGGGGTGGAGATTCTGACGGGGTGGACGCCCTCGACCGACAGGAGAGCTTTCAGGTCGGGCCCCATCCTCAAGCATCCTGATCGCGAGCTACCCTTCATTGTGGAGGTCAACGCCTCAGAGGTCGATGTGGGAGCCATCTTGTCACAGCATCACGGTAAGCCAGCAAAGATGCATCCAGTAGCTTTCTTCTCCCGTAAAATGTCCAAAGCCGAGCACAATTACGATGTGGGGGATAGGGAGCTCCTTGCTGTCAAACTAGCCTTAGAGGAATGGAGGCATTGGCTGGAGGGTGCCAAACACCCCTTTGTCATCTTCACCGACCACAAAAATTTGGAATACCTCAAGGCAGTTAAATGACTTAATCCCTGCCAGGCCCGGTGGGCTATGTTTTTCGCTCGCTTCAACTTCATTATATTATACCGCCCTGGGACCAAAAATGGTAAAGCTGACACGCTATTGTTTGATAAGGTGTCTGATAATGCAACCTATCATTTCTCCCACCAAGTTTGTCAGCAGGATCACCTGGGATCTGTATCACCTCATCCGCACCAGACAGCCCAGGAGAAACTCCAGTCAATGTCCTCCTGGTCTGTCATTTGTCCCGACGGAGTTCCGCAGTCGCATCATCACCTGGGCTCACCTTGCGCCTGGAGTGGGCCATCCCGGAACCCGGAGGACCCTGGATATCATGGCAGGCAGGTACTTGTGGGAAGGTATGAGTAAGGACGTTAATGACTATGTCTCCTCCTGTTCCGTTTGTGCTAAGGCTAAAGTTCCCAGATCCCTGCCTGCCAGCAAGCTAGTGCCCCTGCCTGTCCCAGAATGTCTGTGGTCGCACATCGCGATTGACTAGATTGGTTTTCAAAATCAATCCAATGTGTGACTTTGCCTAGCTTGCGTTCCACCTTAGACACAGCAGAGCTCCTATTTGACCACGTCTTACGTTACTTCAGGATTCCTGAGGACATCGTTATCAACCGCGGGCCCCAATTCACGTCGCAAGTCTGGAACAACTTCATGAATAAGCTCAGGGTCACGGTGAGACTCACCTCTGGATACCATCCTCAGGCCAATGGACAGACTAAAAGGTCAAACCAAGAGCTCTTGAAGTTGGGTGAGGGTGAGGTATTTGGCCTGGGCGGTATACACCCAAAACTCCCGTAAACATTTTTCAACTAAACTCACCCCCTTTCAGTGTGTCCTAGGGTACCAGCCTCCACTGTTCCCGTGGGATGCCACTGAGACAGACACATCTGCTGTGGACTCTGGGTTCAGGAGGTGCGATCGAGTGTGGGCGCTCACTAATCAGGCCATCAATAAAGCCATAAAGCAGATGAAGAAATTTGCTGACTGACGTCGGGGGGATACCCCCATTTTTATCCCGGGCGATAAAGTTTGGGTCGCAACCAAGACTCTCCCTCCAATGTTCGACAAAAGGAAGCTTGCCCCACATTACTTCGGGCCATTCCCCATAGTTAAGCGAATAATGAAGTCACTTACTGCCTCAAGGTCCCCCGACACAGCAGGATCCATCCCACCTTTCATGTCAGCCAGTTGAAGCCGGCCCGTGATGGACCTTTGGCTGAAGCAGAGGAGGGACCCCAAGCTCCAGGGCCAGTGGAGGCTGAGGGTGAGGCCACCTTCACGGTTTGCAACATCCTCGACTCCAGGCACAGAAGAGGACAGGTCGAGTATCTAGTGGCTTGGGTGGGGTACAGAGCAGAAGAAAACAGTTGGGTCGGGACGAGGGACATTCTGGACCCCCTTCTCATCGCCGATTTCCACCAGCGGCACCCTGACAAGCCTGCCCCCCGCAGGCTTAGCAGGCCCAGAAGGAAGAGGAAGGCTCCCGGAGGTAGCCCTTTGTGGGTGTGGGGGGGGGCTTTTTGGTTTCGTTTTGCCTTTTGTGCGACAAATTTTGAAGCCAGAGCACAGAGCACGGACTGACATAATTTTGGAGCAAGGACTCTCTCCCACCACGGCGTTGTTTGTGTCCAGATTTTTCACCTTTTGTTTTGCTCCCATTCTGTGCTGTTCTTTAGTTGGAAAGGACTGTTTAATAAACTCTGCATCTCCTTCCTATTTACCACCTTGGAGTACTTCCTTACACAAGACAGTAATCTTCAATTAACTTAGCTATGATAAAAGACTTATTTGTGAAAGAACGGACATTTAGTAAAGAGACTTTGAAGGCCTGATATGACTGATCAACATAGTTTACATTACTCGCACATTTCACTGGAATTAGATTTTGTTTGTTACCGTGTCTTGTACTATTACTTTTTTGGCTTCTCAATACATTTGTATTGTAATACTGAGAGCCACCAGTTAATTGAAACAACCGGAATGTAAGACTGACTTGGAGCATGGATTCCAGTGTGTCAGATCTGAGAATTCATATAGTGTACAGGAGAAGTAGGTGAGTTACTACAAGACCGCAGATTGCCGTTTTGCAGACTCTCATCAATCTCCTAAATTTGGCCTCTGAGACAGTGAACAGAATACCTGACTGGAGACAGTGGACTCCTGTGACTGTCATAACTGCTAGTGTTTGGGTGTGAGATTTGCATGTGAGCGATGCCATAGAGCAGAAAATACACTAAGAAGGATTTACTATCACTTGTAAATTATCATAGCAATTGTTTATAGCATTTAAAATGACCATACCTTTATAGATAAAAAAATAGCAAATGTTATTCATATAATGTCAATTAGGCTCGCCCTAGAAGATTGGAGGCTCTGACTGGAGGGGGCCAAACATCCAGTTTCTGTTTTCACTCACCACAAGAACCTTGAGTACATTAGAGAAGCCAAGAGCCTCCATTCACACCAGGCCAGGTGGGCGATCTTCTTTTCCTGCTTTAACTTTATACTTTCTTATAGACCAGGCTCCAGGAATGGACCAGACTCCGATGCCTCAGAACCGGAACCCATCATCCCTGACTCCAGATTCTTGCAAAATTCTAAGGCTCTATTGCCATCATCAGCCACAGGAGTGGGTTTGTTACCTCCCCTGGGCTGAGTACGGCAAGAACTCCGTGCAACACACCTCCACTGATCACACCCCGTTCAAGGTGATCCTGGGTCACCAGCCTCTGCTGTACCCCTGGAATGCTACACCCTCAGAGAGCCCCACCATCAATGCCAGGTTCCGGAGGAGTGAGAGGATCTGTGCCGAAGTCCACCAGCAAATTTCCCAAACTGTTGCAGAGATGAAAAATGTGGCAGATAAGAGAAAAGGCCCTACACCCAACTACCAGACTGGCAACAGTGTATAGGTATCTTCCAAGGCCTTCCAGGCCCCCATGAGCCCTAGAAAGCTGAGTGCCAGGTACGTAGGTCCCTTCGTGATTATCCAAAAAAATAATGATGTCTCCTACAGGGTCCAGATGCCTCATCACAGCCGTGTTCACCCCACCTTCCATGATAGTGCCCTCAAACCAGCCTAAACTGGACCCCTCAGCCAAGAAGAGGCCACTGCTCCACCTCCTGTGACAGGTCCCCCATGCCAGCAGGACAAATATACAGTATAGGAGATCTTCAACTCTTCAACCTGATGAGCAGCAGGCCTCCAATACCTTGTATCGTGGGAAGGATATGGCCCCAAAGAAGACTCCTGGGTCTCAGGACCCCATGCTCACGCAAGATTTCTACATCAGACACTGCAATAAGCCAGGTCCCCGACCCAGAAGACCAAGCAGTAAGGGCTCCCGGAGTTAGCCAGGTCTACGTCAATCATGTCTATGGCTGGTAGGGGGCACCCGAAATGCCCTGTGGTTGGACTACAAACTGGAACTACTACTTCCACAGGGCCTCCAGACTTCAGGTTCCTCATTCCATGCCTTTGGTTCTGTTCATCTTTATTTGTTCATTAAATGGACCTTTTGTTCTGCATCAGCATCTCCTTTTCTCCATCCATTCACCACATCATAACAATCATAAAATTAAGGAACAATTTTCCACCCACAATCTGCTTGGGACAATGTGCATTGTTAAGAGCAAAGGTTTTTGGATCTTAATATTGTGTCACTATTCCTTCTAACAAATAAAAGGATTACCTATTGGTTGGAGTTAGGTTTAGTTAATATGCCATTACAATGAACAATATAATCAAATTCTCCAAGATGGGAAAGCAAAAAAAAACAAAAACAGCATGCTCTGCGGTCGCTGTCAACTTGTGTCACGCTTCCGCGTTCTTCCTCCCCGGAAGTGTAGTGCACACTTGAACGCAATTTCACCAAGCACTTTCTCAGAATATAAACACCCCTCAGCCACTTCACTTCCTCACGAAGTTACATTGCAACTGCATGTTTCTGTGCGCTTATTTTTCCTCACATTTTTGCACCTACGTTTTTCGACCCTGGACTGTTTACTACTCTGCTTTTGCTCTGTCCTTTGTTCTGCCTATGCTTGCCGGTGTTGTGCCCTATTTTACATTCCTGCCCTGCCTCTCCCTCTTGGAGCACGCGCCCATGTATCCATATATCCACAGAACGCCGCAAACACAATTGATGATTTAAACTTTAATAAAAATGGAAATCTTACCTAACGTAACTTCTCCGCAACTACCTCACAGACAGTCTCCAACACCTCCCCCACCACCAAAGTTCCCGCCTTTCTGATCCCTATTGGTATATCTCAATCAGGTCGATCAATCACTCATGCACATATCACCACATCTCCCCTTTCTAGAGAACAAAGGGTAGACTACCTTTGTCTCACCAGACCTCAGAGGATTATTCTGCCTCTATGTTGAAAGGTCTGTTCCTAACTAAACCTTTATAAAAACCTTTGTAAATGGTACATCCAACCCATTAACATTTTCTCTTTTGTTGCATTCATAGGTTTAACCTACTAGGTTTAACTACAGTCCTCCCAGACCTAGTTTTCACTGTAGTCTCTGTCGATGGTGCTTGAGGTAGCATATCAGATGACTCAGGCGTTTGCTCCGGCACATTTCTTTTAACTGGTGAGTCTTTATCTTGTGCAAGTGTTGGCAAAGGTATTATGTGCTCCCTTCCGGTAGATCCACTAAATATGATCTCGGGGTTGAATGATTCTGAAGGACTGTTCCAGGCACTTTTGCATCCGTGACCGTACTCTTTCTCCTGGACACAAAACTCTGAGAGCTTTGGCACAATGACGTCTGTTATAGTGCTCAGCATCTGATTCTCCCTTCTCCTTTTCCTTCTGAGCAAATTGGACATTGTCAGGCAATGTTGACTCCAACTGAGACGAATGGATGGGCACTGTAGTGCGAAGACGACAGCCCATAAGGAGCTGAGCTGGGCTGTAACCACTTTGGAGAAGTGTTGCCCTGTAGGCAAGCAAAGCCAGATATGGATCCTTGGACTACTGGATATGAACTTCTTCAGAAGATTTTTGACAATCTGACCAGCCCATTCAGCTTCTCCATTACTCTGAGGGAACTTTGGACTACTTGTGATGTGTTTAAACCCATAAGAAGCCACAAAAGGAACAAAGATTTGTCCTGAAAACTGCGGTCCATTGTCTGACATCAAGATCTCTGGAATGCCATGATGTTCAAAAATCGATTTTAAATGGACGACGACATCAGCAGATCTAGTCTGAGATAACTGTGCAATCTTGACATACCTAGAATAATAATCAATGACCAGCAGATAAGTTTTCCCATCCATCATAAACAGATCTGCCCCTAACTTTTGCCACAGTCTTTCAGGGCATTCTGTCGGCATAAGCATTTCTTTGTGGTTGTTCCACTCTTGGACGCAGGTTTTGCAATTTAAAACCATTTCATTCACTTGTTGGCTAAGTCCTGGCCACCACACTGACTGACGAGCTCTCTCTCTGCACTTCACCACCCCTTGGTGTCCTTTGTGAAGTTTTGCCAGCACATCATTATGCATTGCTGATAGTATGACCAGTCGTACACCTTTTAGCAATAAGCCATCTTCTACCATAAGTGACGTTCACTCTGTCCAGTAATTTTTCACCACAGGTTCCTGTTTTGCATGCATAGGCCACCCTTTTGTGCACATTGACATCATGCGTGAGCAGACACTGTCTGCTTTTAACTGCTCTCTTAAATTGTCCATATACCTCGAACTAACTGGTAAGCTTCCAACAACACAATCCACATAGATGTTATAGCTGTCCATTAGCTCATTTTCTTCAGTGGACATACCTGTTTCCACAGGAGAGCGTGACAGTGTGTCCGCTGTCCAAAGTAGCTTCCCTGGCACATGCACAATACAGTATGAATAGCTCATCCTGAAACTCTGAATTCTTGGTGGCAACAGATCTCGTGCTCGGGCTCCCAGCAGGCTGATAAGCGGTTTATGATCGGTCTCCAGGCAAAATTGTTTCCCTATGAGAAAATAATAGAAACGTTCAAAAGCCCATGTAAGACCCAAAGCTTCCTTCTTGATCTGTGCATATCGCTGCTCTATAGAAGAAAGTGACCATGAAGCATAAGCTACAGGGTTTCATTCTCCTTCACATCCCTAAAGAAGGATGCCACCCAAGCCATATGATGATGCGTCGGCTGAGACTTTAGTGTCTCTGTTTGGATCATACATCACCAACACAGGAGGTGAAGAGAAGTTTGAGTGTTTTAAATGCTGATACCTGATCCACCCCCCAAAACCAGCAGTTCTTTTTAGAAAGGAGGTCATGACGTGGTTTGTCTATTTCTGAAAGCTGGGAAATGAACTTTCTCAGTTGATTTACCATTCCAAGAAAACTTCTTAGTTTGCTCAAATTGCTGGGCTCTTTCATATCCATAATAAACTTAGTCTTCTTTGGGTCCAGTCTGATACCAGTGGCTCCTAGGATGTGACCCAAAAAAATGATCTCACTTTTCAGATTTCACATTTGCCCACATTTAAGGTGATGCCTGATTTTTCCAGTCGTTTAAGCACCGTATGGAGTCTGCTCTCCTTGATCACAACCCCACACCAATAAGTCATCAATGAGGCAGACTACACTGTCTAACCCCTCTGTGATCTCAGCCATCATACATTGAACGTATTCAGGAGTTGAAGCAATGCCAAATAGAAGGCGATTAAAGCAAAATACCGAACCAATTCTTTTGTGAGTGGAATCTGCCAGAACCCCATATTGGCATCTATTTTGCTGAACAGTTTTGCTCCAGCCAGTCTTCAAAGGCTTTGTTCCACTGTAGGCAGAATGTACTTTTCCCAACATACATACTGATTCAGGCCAGTCAAATCGCATAAATGCACTTTATTTCCATCTTTCTTGGGCACAACTACCATGCCGGCACACCAATCATTCGGTCCCTCAACACAGCTTATGACACCCAGACTCTCCATATGATGGAGGTCTGCCTTTATTTTTTCCATCAAAGGTAGTGGAATTCTCCTGGGTGTTTTTAGGGAATATGGCACAGTATGAGCTTCATAGCATATGGCCGCTGTATCTCACCTAAACCACTGTATAACTTAGGGTACCTCATTTTTAGTGCCTCCATGTTTATGCTATCAACACGCACTATGAAGTTGAGGGCTACAATAGCTGGTAACCCTAGCAAAGGTGTTCTTAAATTTTTGACCACATAGACCTTTTCAATGGTCTGTTTGATGCCTGTTCTCAGCTGCAGTCTTATGAAGCCCGACACGTCCAGTGGGATCCGTCCTGGACCCAGTAAGGGTTTCTCTGCTCTTTGAAGAGCAGGCAGCTGTCTGTAGGAAAATATGTGTTCAAAAACAGTCTGTGGCACAACTGTTACATCTGCTCCAGTGTCAAGTTTGAAAACTATGTTTTTACCCTTTACATCTATATTTACAGTCCATGAGTTAATGCCTGATGTCACAGACCCAAGGAAGAAATAAAACTTTGTTGTTTCTCTCCAACACCTCCCCCACCCCCAAAGCTCCTGCCTTTCTGATCCCTATTGGTATATCTCAATCAGGTCCATCAATCACTC
>JAOTRJ010159683.1:0-11447 GCA_028564905.1 Leptodoras praelongus
TCCCTCTGACCACTGTGCAGGACTTGTATATGTCATTCCCAAGATGAATTGATGCTGTATTGGCTGCAAAAGGAGGCTCTACACCATACTAATAAATTATTGTGGTCTAAAATGACAGGTGTCTCAGTTTCATTGTCTAACCCCTGTATGTTGTACAAACTCATAGACCTGGCTACTATTAATGACCTCCAAGACCTGGCTGAAGAATTTGTTCTGAAGCTTTAACCTTTAACAGGGAACTTCTGAATTCAAATATTTTATGATATGGTCATTAGGAAGGGGTTGTGATCACATCTAGGATATTGTTATAGGCTGTTGGCAAGGCAGAATAAAGACACAACATTTTTGCTTAAGCAGTCTGTCTAAAAAAGGTTACAGAATATCAACATATATAATAAATAGCTCTAAAATTACTTTGATGTGTCTTTCCTTAGTTTTTTGTGTAATTTAGTTTCAATAAATGATAAAAATGTAACCCCTATTTATTAGAGACTACATTATTGTCAGCATGGCAATATTATTGTCAGCTTTATTGTCAGCTAGGCTGTTATATGTCAGCAATGTTTTTATTTTATTTATTTTATTATTATTGTCTTTATTTCTTTGTTGTTCTTATTTTAGAACATCTTCCTTTTGTCCTTTCACATGGAATTAGTTTTTAAGTGGAATTATTTTCAGCTGAGGCTCATGATGGATGGTGGTACATGTGAATTTGTTTTGGCCAAACCATTCAAATGCAGGAAACTAACAGTGGAGTATGGCTTTCTCTAATGGAAGGGGGTTGGGAGTTGTTACTCATAGGCTATGTGGGTCGCAGGCTAGAATGCTTTGAAAAGAGGAACATGGTGTTCACCTTATTACATGTTTTCAATTAGTCAATAACGACCAATATTTAGAAACAGACTCTTTTATGGGGCTCAGCATGTGGACTGGTTAGAGGCTCAGTATAGGACACGAGAGGATTTTCAGATATTTAAAATAGGGGAGACCACAGACATAATGTCCGATTTGTAAAACTTTTAATCATAAGAGCTCATGCTACAAGATTTAGTTGAGAAGCATGATCAAACACTTGTTGATTTTTGTTATGACAGTGGAGATCTCAGAAATTAGTGAAATCAAATGTGGCTTTCAGAGTAACAAACTTAGAGGTGTGTGTTGTCATCACCTGGTAGCACTGACATGTGCTATGTTTTGCACCAATAAACATGAGTAAAAAAACAAATTGTGGATGAAATAATAGATGAGAAGAAAGGTATCAGCATGGCTGATATAGTTTGCAGTGCAATAAGCTGTTTTGTCTTTAATTCTTTCATTCTCTCTTTTAAATCAGCATGGAACTTCTCTATTATTTGAAAGGCTTATAAAGAGGTACGGTCATGTGCAGTGCATTTTGGCTGATTATCTGCATGAGGCCATCGCCTAGCAACCAGTACCAGGTCTGTGATAAAACTAAAAGCCTGTGTAGGCAGCCACGGATTTGCCTCAGAGGGCACTCATGGTGTTAAGGGACTCATTTTCAGTCCTTACACCTTCTCATCTTCAAAAAAAAAAAAAGATCCTTGTTTCAAGTACATCACGCAATAATTTTAGATAGATAAATGTGAGACAGATGAGTTAGGAACTGAAAAACTTTAGCTTACCTTTCCAGTGCCACCCAAGGCACCATCACACTCTAAACTTAGCCTATGCAAATCTTGTTTTAAATACATTGTACTTCTCAACTGATATGATATTATTACTCTGTGTTGTCATCCAAGTAGGTTGTTATACTGAATAAGCAGTAAATGAATGACTATGGCCAATGGCATGCCAAATATTGATCATGTATAGCTACACAATTACAGACCAATTGCAAATGGAACATACAACCCCAATTCCAAAACAGTTGGGACGTTGTGTAAAATGTAAACAGAAACAGAGTGGAATGATTTGCAAACCTCATAAACCCATATTTTATTCACAGTAGAACACAGAACACATATCATTGGAAAGTCATCCTTACTTAGTAGAGTGTTGTTCTAGTTTCAAATTGTGGATTTTTCCTGGACCCTCAACACCTCCTGCCTTGTTAAGAAGGTGCAGCAACGTCTTTATTCTTTATTCTTTATTCTTTATACAAGACTGAAGAAAGACCATCTATCTTCTGAAATACTCACAAACATTTACTGCTGCACATTCGAGAGCTTACTGACCAACTGCATCATAATGTGGTATGGCAGGTCGACTGTGTACAGGAAAGCCCTACACAGAGTGGTTAAAACTTCTCAGTGTATCATTGGCACATGACTCCTGGCCATTGGAAACATTCACCACAATCACAGTGTGATCCCTCCCTCCCCAGCCACACACTGTACAACCTTCTACCTTAGCTCTTAAGTGATATTGACTGTATGGTTGGGGTCATTGTCCTGCTGCAGAATAAATTTGGGGCAAATTTGTGGTACTGCATGATGGACAAGTATCTGCCTGTATTTCTCAGCATTGAGGACACCATTAATCCTGACCAAATCTCAAACTCCATGTGCAGAAATGCAGCCCCAAACTTGCTTGTAGACACTCATTATTGTACCGCTTTCCAGCCCTTTGGCAGACAACTACCTTCTGCTACAGCCAAATATTTCAATTTCTGACTCATCAGTCCATTTTTCTCCATGGAAATTCCTATTTTTGTGTAAAGTTGAGTTGCTTGGCCTTGTTTCCATGTCAGAGGTATGGCTTTTTGGCTGCAACCCTCCATGAAAACCACTTCTGGCCAGACTTCTATGGCCAGTTCTAAGCTGATGGTGCTGCTGGACATCTTCCAATTTTAAATGGTGTATGATGATGTATTTGTCATCTGCTGCATTAAGTTTCCTTGGCCAACCTTGACGATGGCCTGCAAAATGTGATTCGGGTAGCTGCATCAGACGACACATACTATTTACCATTGAGGCATGTGCTGAAAACGAGAATTGATGTTCTGCACGCCACTGAGAAGGCCCGTGTGACCCACAGAATTACTGCTGCTAACTGTATAGCTCTCACAGCAGACTACTAGAGATCATCTGCTAATGACAGCTACCTGGGAATTATTGTGCATTTTGTTGATGGAGGTTGGACGCTGGGTTCTGTGGTATTGGAAGTCAGATACACCTTTCAGACTTTTGCACAGGCTTGTGCAGAGCAGTTTGAGTTAGTTGCATGAAAGTGGGGAATTGTTGCTCGTGTCACCACGTTTGGCACTGACAATGTGCATAACATGGTTTCAGCAGTTAACATACTGCATTTTATGTCTGCAACTGTCCATTAATAAGGCAATTGCAGGATGTGCTGTTGATGACTTGCTGAGTAAGTGCCACAAAATTGTGGGTCATTTTAAGCATAGCTCAATGAATTCACATCAACTGAAGCAGAAGCAGACAACAGCAAAGAAACTGGCACTCAAGCAGGATGTCTCCACATGTTGGAACTCTATGCTCGAAATGGTTAAACATCTGCTGGATCTTAAGGAAGCTGTCACAGCCACACTGGCAATGTCTGGTTTCAATGTCACCACGTTCAGAGAATCTGAGTTTGAGAAACTGGTGAAATGTTAATGACGCCATCAGATGATGATCCACAGTGGGTTGTGAAATTCAAACAAGCCTTTAAAGATTATTTTCAGATACATAGTGTTAACCTGGGGGAGTGGCTAAAGTATGCATCAGCACTTGATCCAAGATCCAAGTTCTTAAAGTTTCTTCCTCAACCAGAGAGGGATGAACTGTGGATGTCTCTATGTCAACTGCTTAACACTGCAGTTCTGCTGCAACTGCAACAAATATCCATGGACAAGAAAACATTGCCATGGATAGTGACCAGCAAGTGTGGCTCAATGCAAGGGTGGCTCAATGCTTAAGGTGTTGGGTTATTGATTAGAAGGTTGTGGGTTCAAGCCCCACCACCACTAAGCTGCCACTGTTGGGCCCTTGAGCAGGGCCCTTAAACCTCAACTGCTCAGTTGTATAAAAAAGATAATTGTAAGTCACTCTGGATAAGGGTGTCTGCCAAATGCCATAAATGTAAATGTAAGCAAGTTGTGAAGTAGAGCCTGCAGGAAGTCAACACTTTGGATTCAGATGATGATGATGACAATGGAAGTACACCTCATAGAGGTGCAGTGTATGATGAAGTTTTGTGATATATGGCAGAACCACAAGTTGTTGTCATCACAGACCCGCTTGAGTGGTGGAATGGGCATCAGGAACTGCCACAAATTACTTTGGCACTCCAGCTACTGCAGTCCCGTGTGAGAGACTCTTTGCTGTGGCTGGTGATATTGTGAGCAGGAAGCAGGCTTCTCTGTTGCCCCAAAATGTCAACAAACTCATTTGTTTATCAGACTAGCCGAGCAAATAATAGTCGCTTAAATTTCGCTGTGCAAAAACTGTTGCCTTGTCACTCCAACTTTCCATGTAAAGTGTTAAATGACTTGAAGTAGCCATAATTCCCACTTTGTGAACTTTTTTTTGCTTCCTTTGTAATTTGTATCTAAGTTTATTTTATATACTTTTATTAGCTCTGAAAGTTGTAAATGTTTTATATTTTAATTTCAAATAGAAGAAAAAGAAACCAGTAAGTAAACATTGGTGTTTGTCTTTTGACTTTTATGTATTATTTTTAATCTATACATTTTTATTTTCTATTTCTTAATTTATTTCTATACTGCAAAAACTCCAAATGTAATCAATGTGTCAAATGACATGAACGAAAAATTATTTTTTTTAAAATGACAGCCATCAATCAAAATATTTAACTTTTAGCAAAAAAAATTAAGTGAATAATGAGGCAACATTCAATTGTATTTTTTTTTTATCTTAAAACAGACCAGTGATAAACAGCAACAACATTTTCAATGGCCCTACGATGCCTACCTGCATGTACAAGCAAATCAAAAAGTGTGTTAAAACTGATTAAAAGTTTTTATCGTGTGACAGCTCTAATAGATACATATACTATAGTATGTATATATAAACAGTAAATATACATGTAATTAATGTAGTATATATATATATATATATATATATATAGTTCAAATCACCATCAGCACCATCAAGCTGTCACTATTGGGCCCCTGAGAAAAGCCCTTAACCTTCAACTACTCAGCTGTATAAATGAGATAAATGTAAGTCACTCTGAATAAGGGTGTCTGCCAAATGCCATAAATGTAAATGTCAATCTAAAAACAGGCATAAGCGGCACATAATCTGTTCGACTGCCAGCTTGTGCTTTTTGTTTAGAAAATATATGCTGCATATACCATGATTCCAACAGGTAGAATGACTGCAAAGGTAGAATCTGCAAAAGGCTATATTGAAATACATATGCAAAAAGAATGTGCAATATTTTATTAATAAAACTTAAGAGTGACAATAATTATTTTGCCTAATAAATATGTAAATGTAGTAAATATCCTGTCATCATTTTTATATTTGGTGCAGCAGACACTTAAAAAAAGAGGCTCTTAAAATGAGGCTTTTGCATCAGCATAGTGTCTGTTATACAAAATGAGGCTTTTAACGCAGCATGGTGTCAGCACCACTCAGTTTGACCGCAGGACAGATTTTCTTTTGCTTCAGAAAAATTGTCACAAACTGGTTAAGATATTCAGGTGCAGAACATAATAGTAGCTTAATAAGTTGAGTAATGCATGTGTTTTTAATATCAATGTCAGAGTTCTTGTATCTGTTCCATTAAGACTTTTGATAATGTTTTACTGTCAGATGTAATTGACAAGATGTGTAATATATTTTGTGATTTGATTCTGATGCAAAGTATGCTAAATTGCAGTGATGTAACTACTACACCAGTTTTGGACATAGCCTTGTGGTATGGGTTTCACTCCAGTTCAACTGGTACACCAAATCTTTTTTGTTGTTCTTGTTTGTTTTTGTTTTGTTCTTTTATTTTTCCCTTGAGGGAAATGTATGCAGCAGCCCAATGTAATTTGTTAATATACTGTAGATTGCCCTTTAAGCAGATGTAAGGATGTACTCCGGGAGTGTTTTGGAAGTAAAAGCAGAGTTTATTTACAAGAGTTCAAAATGAAACAATAATACAGCGCAGAGTGGGAGCAAAACGTAGCACAAAACACAAATGGAGCAAACAAACGCAACGTAGAGGATCAGTCCAAGCTCCAAACAGACATAGTCTGGCTTATCGCTCTGGCTCAGAACCTGCACACAGACAGGATGAAAATAACAGAGAGTACGTAATGCCGAACTTAAAACAACACACGAGAAGACAGCTAGTGTAACGAAAAGAACAGAAAGGGAGACACTTAGATTCGAACGGAATCTCGTCAGAAGTGCTGTAGAAGTTCACGGAGTGAATCAAACATCCGATGATGATAACACTCATGGGCAAAGTCCCGCAAGGAAGCCCAGCCATGAGGCGCCCTAAATAGGGAGCGAGGGACAATGGTAGCTCTCCTCCCACATGGGGCGCAGGTGTAGCAATTAGGCCGAGCTACCTGCGGGAAAAACCGGAACAGGACTTCTTCCTGGAGTCCGGAGGCGGAAGTTAGGGGAACGTTGGTGGCCCCTCTGGGAGCCAATCGATCCTTCTTCTTTCTGGGCCTGCCGGGCCTGCGAGGAGCAGGCCTATCTGGATGTCTCTGGTGGAAATTGGAGATAAGAAGAGGGTCCAGAATGTCCTTGGCTGCAACCCAGCTGTTTTCCTCTGCACTACACCCCTCCCAAGCCACTAGATACTCCATCTGACGTCTTCTGCGCCTGGAGTTAAGGATGTCGCGGACAGCGAAGGTGACCTCACCCTCAGCCTCCACTGACTCTGGTGCTTGGGTACCTTCCCCCGCTTCAGCCAATGGTCCATCCCGGGCCGGTTTTAGCTGGCTAACGTGGAATGAGGGATGCATTGACAGTGACAGGGAAGTTTAAGCCAATACGTAACTTCATTAATTCTTTTAGCTATGGGAAAAGGGCCGAAGTAGTGGGGGGCAAGCTTCTTCTTGCCGAACATGGGGGGAAGGTTCTTCGTGGCAACCCAGACCTTGTCGCCAGAGCGGAAAGAAGGGGTCTTGCCCCGACGTCGGTTTGCAAACTTCTTCATTTGCTTGATTGCCTTATCAATGGATTGGTTGGTGAGAGCCCACACACGCTCGCACCTCTTGAACCACGGCTGGCGTGTCGGTATCGGTGGCGTCCCATGGGAACAGTGGAGGCTGGTAACCTAGGACACACTGAAAGGGGGTGAGGTTAGTTGTTGAATGCTTGAGCGAATTCTGGGCATACTCCGCCCAAGGCAAATACTTCACCCAGTCCTGAGGACGCCTGTGGGAGTACATCCTCAGCTTGTCCATTGGCTTGGGGATGGTACCCAGAGGTGAGGCTCACCGTGACCCAGAGCTTGTTGAGGAAGTTCTTCCATACTCTCAACGTGAATTGGGGCCCATGATCTCTCACAACATCCTTCGGAATCCCGAAGTATCGAAAAACGCGGTAAAATAAGATCTCTGCAGTTTCGAAGGCGGTGGGCAAGCTAGGCAGGGCCACACATCGGATCGATTTCGAGAACCGATCCACGACAACCAGAATAGCCGTCTTACCTTCTGACGGGGTAGATTGGTCAGGAAATCGATCGCAATGTGCGACCATGGACATTCAGGAACGGGAAGAGGCACTAGCTTTCCGGCAGGCAGGGTCCTGAGAACCTTCGCTCTAGCACACTCTGAACAGGAGGAAACAAAGTTATTAATGTCCTGGCTCATTTTATCCCACCAGTACCTGCCTGTTAAGAGTTCCAATGTCCTCCGGGATCCGGGATGGCCAACTCCAGACGCTAGATGGGCCCAAGCGATCAGACGATTGCGAAGATCGGCGGGGACAAACAGGGCTCCAGGAGAAGCATTGGCTGGGCATTCTCTTGGGCTGTCTGGTGAGGATGAAGTGCTCCAGATCCCAGGTGATCCTGTTGAGAAACCTGAGAGAAGGGACTATGGGTTGTACAACATTTTCAGAGACTTTTTCATACATACGAGAGAGGGCGTCCGCTTTACCATTCTTCAACCCGGGGCGATACGACAGAACAAAATTAAAATGGGCGAAGAACATTGTCCACCGGGCCTGACACAGTTTAAGCCTCTTGGCTGCTTTAAGGTACTCTAAGTTCTTGTGATCCATAAAGATTTGGAAGGGATGATTGGTGCCCTCCAGCCAATGCCTCCATTCCTCTAGGGCCAACTTGACAGCAAGGAGTTCTCTATCTCCAACATCATAATTATGTTCAGCCCTAGACATCTTACAGGAAAAGAAAGCCACAGGATACAACTTAGCTGGTTGCCCGTGGCGCTGTGAGAGGATGGCACCCACACCCACCTCTGACGCGTTGACCTCCACAACGAAAGGCCGCACCAGGTCTGGCTGCTTGAGGACAGGAGCTGAGGTAAACGCCTTCTTGAGTCGAGAGAAGGCCTCTCCAGCTGACGGTGTCCAATGGAGACGCTTGGGCTTCCCCTTGAGCAGATCCGTGAGGGGGCTGGCCATGCAAATCAGAGAAAACCTTGCAGTTCCTTGGGCGTCTTTGGTACCTTCCAGTTCTGCATGGCCAACACCTTCCCTGGGTCCATCACAATCCCTTCGGGGCTGATATGGTAGCCGAGAAAGCTAATGCATTCTTGGTGGAAAAGGCATTTCTCCCCCTTCACAAACAACTAGATACGTGACCGACATGAGATGGGAGGTCTGGGGAGAAAATAAGAATGTCATCAATATAAGCTAGAACAAATTTGCCTAACATGTCCCGGAGGACTTCGTTGATGAGATGTTGAAAAACGCTTGGTATTCAAAATGTCCGGAGGAGGTGC
Organism: Leptodoras praelongus; assembly: GCA_028564905.1. Lineage (NCBI taxonomy): Eukaryota > Metazoa > Chordata > Actinopteri > Siluriformes > Doradidae > Leptodoras > Leptodoras praelongus. The sequence continues at coordinate 8,846 of JAOTRJ010159683.1, forward strand.
TGAAGGCCGTCTTCCACCCCTTTCTTTTCTACGAAGAAGAACCCGGCTGAGGACGGGGAGCTCGAGTGGCGAATATAGCCAGCTGCTAGCACCTCCTGGATATAGTCCTCCATGGCTTGCCGCTCGGGAAGAGATAGGGTGTAAATTTTGGAACGAGGAGGAGTACATCCGGGAAGAAGGTCAATCTTGCAATCGAACTCCCTGTGTGGGGGGAGGCCCTCGGCGCGATGGCGGCTAAAAACCTCCCGAAGAGGGGAGTAGCACTTGGGAATGACCACGACTTCATCTGTGTCCAGAATCTCGACTTTGGTGGTGAGTAGGTGCAGGGGATGAGAGCGGAGGCAATGGGTGAAGCAGTGGGCTGACCACGACAGGATTTCCTGACTTCTCCATGAGATGGCTGGGTCGTGGCGAATCATCCACAGCAGGCCCAGGATGATGGGATAGGTCGGGGAACTGGTGACTAAGAACTCGATCTCCTCCTGGTGTAACACGCCCACAGATAGAAGAAGCCGCGGAGAACGATGAATAACTCTGCCTTCTCCGATAGGGGCGTCATCGATCCCCCGGATGTGGAGATGCTTCGGCAACTTGACCAGAGGAATCCCCAGGATGCTGAGCGTCTTCTGGTCCACGAAGTTGTCTGCAGCTCAGGAGTTGATCAAGGCTGGGAGGAAGAAAGATTTCTTCAGGTAGGTGATCTGCACAGTAATAATAAACTCATTATGAGCGTTAAGTGGAGAGCGACTCACCGCATTGGGGCGCGTGACGCTGGCGGCCTCCACCCCCGGTCTGACGGGGCAGTCTTTAACCCTGTGACTGGCGTCCGCGCAGTAGAGACATAGCTCTGACCGGATTCTCCGTCACTTCTCTAGGTTGGGGAGTTGCACAGGTCCCAGGACCATGGGCTCCGGAGCCTCGGAAGAAGCCGGATGGAGGCCATGATGAGCGAATCCAGGGTCATCCAATCATCCTGGCACGTCAACTCGTGACGGACTGCTGACGAGAGCCCACGGCGGAAGACGGCTTTCAGAGCAGGCTCGTTCCAGCCGCTCCCGGCTGCTACCGTACGGAACTCAAGGGCATATTCAGTTGCGCGTCGATCACCCTGCGACAGAGAGAAGCACCTCGCCAGGATCCCGGCCCACCAAAGGATGGTCAAATACGTTCTTACATGAGAGTTGAAAGGCAGAATAAGGTCGCATCACCTCACCCTGGTTGTGCCAGAGAGCAAAATGGAGCAAACAAACACAACGTAGAGGATCAGTCCAAGCTCCAAACAGACATAGTCCGGCTCCTCACTCTGGCTCAGAACCTGCACACAGACAGGGTGAAAATAACAGAGAGTACGTAATGGCAAACTTAAAACAACACACGAGAAGACAGCTAGTGTAACGAAAAGAACAGCAGATGCATAAATTAAGAACTTATTAAGACGTATGTTAAAGATAATTTAGGTGTAATCTCAAGAACAAGTGGCATGATGCTATTTGAAATGGATGTAATTTTAGTGAAACGTTAGTGAAACAGTAATCCACAGAACAGGCGTAGTGAATTTGAACAGGAAACTGCATATTAATATAAGCTGTTCTTTATGGGCATGATGGTAAACTGCACTGTTGTGCAAAGTGAAGTGAGATGCAGTTAAGATCTTTCCAAGACTTCTCAAGAGTAGTTTGAAAGATCGGATGCAGATGTTTGTAAGACCGAAAACAGATGTTTCAAATCAAATGCAACATACTTAAGATGTTTTGACCTTTTTCATATGTGTTCAAGACATGCGTGTGTGTACTAGGTAGTATCACAAAGAAGTGAATGGTACAGAGCCCCTATGGTTTCAGGGTTGTAAAAAATTAAATGACATTGAGTTCCCTCACAAATATTTTGAATTCCCTCGCAAATGTTTTATAATCCCTTACAAATGTTTTATGCCCCCCCCACAACACGTTCGCCCTGTCATCCAGAGATCGCTTGTTCGAATCTGGTTGATGCTATAGCTGCCTGTAGCCGGGAGCTCAGAGAGCAAGATTGGCCATGCTTTCGGGGTGGGAGGGGCAGCATACACTCTCCCCCATGTCAATCATAGCGACACTGTCCAGTCATGGGCATCTGTGAGCTCATGCAATACAAAATGTGGGCGGGAGCGCTTTCCTCCAAGTGCGTTACACCATCCCGAAAGTTGCATGAGCAGCAGTTCAAAAAGATGCGGCGGCTTGCATCACGTGTTTTGGAGGAAGCTCGTCGTGTGACATGGGGGGAAGGACTGATGGGTGGGAATTGGTGACGATTAAATTAGGGAGAAAATCTGGAAAAAAAAAACAGTGGTCATCTTAGAGGTGTGTTTGGGGTCATTATCATGCTGGATCATGCCATTATCATGCCCTGTGACCCAGAGGGAGGGGATCATGCTCTGCTTCAGTATTTCACAGTACATATTGGAGTTCATGTGTCCCTCAATGAAATGAAACTCCCCAACACCTGTTGCACTCATGCAGCCCCAGACCATGGCATTTCCACCACCATGTTTGACTGTAGGCATGACACACTTATCTTTGTACTCCTCACCTGATTGCTGCCACACATGCTTGAGACCATCTGAACC
>JAOTRJ010159770.1:0-11423 GCA_028564905.1 Leptodoras praelongus
GGCAAGAAATTCAAGAAATGAACTCTTGACAAGGCCCAGCTGTTAACTGAAAGCCATTCCAGGTGACTCCCTCATAAAGCTGACTGAGAAAGAAGAATCTACATCTTTGAAGAATCTAAAATATAAAACATATTCTGGTTTGTTTAACAATTATTTATTAAATAATTCCATATATTTGTCTTCATAGTGTGGATGACTTTAGTATTAATCTACAATGCAGAACATTTTACAATAATGAAAAACCACTGAATTGAAGGTGTGTCCAAACTTTTGACTGGTCCTGTATTCATTAAAGTTGGGTTGGGAACTAATTACTTACAGTGAAGTACCAGAAAAAAACAACAACATAGCAACACCACCTATGCATGTGATTGTTGTGTTCCACATTGCATATATTAAGCCATCTATGGAATCTTCTAGAGCAGTTTCCGACATGAGAATGGCAAGTTATCATGATTTAGCAAGTTTTGAAATGGTATAATAGTTGGAGCTGGTGAGATGAAGGTCATAGCATTTCAGAGGTAGAAGCAAAGTTTGGATTATCACGTATGATCATTTCAAGGGTGTACCGTGACTACAAGAATTCTGGCAAAACCTCGAGCTTATGACTAAAAAAGAACATTTTCAAATAGTGATTATTAGTTAGTATGCAGCTGCAATTTGTACTGCATGCATAAGACTGTATATTCGACTGCATTAAATGCTGCAGGAGTATGTCGATTCACAAATGTATATGAACTCCATTGAATGTAGAAAACCTCATGTTATCAAGTGTTCGATTACGAACATCATCACGTCTGCGCGGAATTTGCAGAAATGACACTCATTTTGTTTTAATTGGGATAATGCCTGCGAGGTTCCTACAGGACATGATGGCACATTATGCTTACAGTAATCGAGCTAATGAGCTAATGAAAACAGGTCTGCTAACAGTGGTCGTTAATTACATGAAAATAGGATATTTGTTATAAAGAGGATATTAGCAGGCTGCAGCTCAGCAAGTTCTGCCCATGGAAAGCTGCTCATTACAATATAAAATGCCATCAGGCGACTGGAATGTCTAACCTAACCTGTCGGATTGGTAGCAGAATAACCCGGTTATGAAACAAATAGCCTTAATAGTCTGGCCATTATGTTTAATGCAGCGGTTTGGTTAAACGAACAACCCAGTATCATTTAAGCGAGATATTGTGTTTTTATAGTTGAAAATTGTAAGACAATTGTAAGTAGTTAAGTTAATGCTCATTTATATGTACGTAAATTATTTTTTTTACTTAAATCGTACTTAAATTCTGATATTACATTATCATTATTATTTAAGGTCTAACAAGTTTTGTAATGTATATATACATATATAAGGTCTGTCCAGAAAGTAATGAGAATGAATGAAGTAATGAATTGGGGCTATGGGGTGGGTGAGGAAGGACTGGAATGTAATTTTGACTTTGGCTTTCTGGAACAAATTCTTTATGGACGGTGCCTTGAGGATCAAAACAGACTTGATTTTTGATTTGCTCATGCCAGCTTTCTTTGGGCGAGGTGATGTTGTCGTGTGGCATTCAGCACTTTGTCTCAGGATCGTAGGAGATTCATGTCTTGTGATCAGTCTGTTCAATTGGAAATTGGGCTGTCTTTTGTAATGATAGGGTAGCTTGTTCATAACCTTTCTTCAACATTTCAAGAGTTTCTGATGCACTATTACTGTTTTTCATGCAGAATTCGATCACATACCGTTGCTCTAAACTCACTTGCATTGTTCCAGTGATGAGGCGCTTCAGCAGGGTTTCACAAAAACAAATGCCTGCAACTGAAACAGGTCCTATTGTTTATCTGAGATCCCACTATGAATGACCTTGAATAATTATATATATATGAAGGACAGCTGACAAAGGACTTTCGTTCTGCCATTATAACCACTATAATGTATAACTACAGTATAAATTGCTATGTCTATACTATAGAAATATAGATATTTATTTTATAAGTACGGCTGTAACAACACAACATATTATATAAGAGACCACAAAAAAAAACGTAATGAAGGCTGCTGGGGTTCACATTCTCCAACACACTCAGGAAAATATATACATGACGCACAAAAAGGTCATCACACTAAATATTGACTTGTTTAGTTACTGTTTACTGTGTATTATAGTATTTTCTTTTAAATAGAAAGATTGAATTCTTTGAATTTTTTTATCTTTTGCACAGTACTGTACAGAATCGGAGTAAATCAGGAGTCGTGGTACAGCCTGATTAGCAGAAACACACAGTTTCCTCACAAGTAGCTCAGAGTAAATGGGTCTATGGTGGTAAAGGTGACTGGCGGTACAGAGGAGTCCAGCAATCAGAGTAATCAGTATCAGAAGACATTTCTATTCATTAAAAAAAATATTTCAAATTGTACATGACGTACAAGCCTAATGCACAGCACATACCTGCTTTATTACCGTGTAATTAATACAATAATATTTCTTACTATGGCACCTGGAGATGTTAGATTAGTATTAGCAGAACCATGTCATAGCTCATCATTTCTTTCCCCCTGCTCAAGGACGCCAATACTCATTAAATGCATGGCTGCTCATGTGGATTTCATAAGTATGCATTTAACTGAGAAGACAAAGAGAATGCGGTCTGTATGTGACCAGTGTGTGCGGCGCAGAATGAATAACCACTGGAGATGTGTATTTTGGTCATTTTGAAAGGTGGAGTAGTCATCAGGGAAGATGAGTAAGTATCAGAGCATTCAGAATTCTCAGTGAATGAAGGGAGTTCTTCTAACAGCCCTTTGTATGTAGCCTAATATTGCGCAACAAGTCTTTGGCTAACATTTTAACTGCTTGTCTTAACTGTGGTAAAGGACATTATCCAAGTCCTGACTTATAACCTGACATTATGTGTATAATTGTGAGGCAATGGGACTAAAAATAGACATTCAAGACAGCTTTGCATTGTGTTACTAGCTGTATTTTATTAAAGCTGATGGATTTTAAGGATGGGGAATTTTTCCTGCTCTGGTAAAAATGATTGCAAGCTTCTTGCAGAAACGTGTTGTGCTGCGTCCTGAGTCGGTACAAGGATTAACCTGAGGAGTATAAAGCATTCGGTAAGAATTTAATTGGGTAGTGTGATTTGACACACAGCCCAAGTATTCATGGTTCTGATGACATAATTATATGGTGATGTCTGTCTATTTTCTTTAGTATCAGAAGTCTGTACAGACTTTTATGGTGTATTGTGACCTGAAAACAGACTGAGTTAAAGCTGATGTATAGTAAAGCTGTAGCAGTGTGTTGGTCAGTAACCTTATTCACATGCTGTAGGCTATGGGACAGGCTGCTTCATTGTCACATGAATGCTAATACACTTGAAACCAAAAGAAAATTGGGTGTCGTGCAGAGAAAATTCCCCTGCACAAAGCATATAAAATGTATTAACTTGTCTGTGCTGTGATTTTCATTGTCTCCTTTCTGTGAAATTTGTATTACATGGTACACAGCAGTTAAGCCTTGTATCAGGAGTGAGCAGCAGTCTCGATCGACCAGCTCTTACCCGATTTAACAGAAACGTACAAAAAAGTACACTTGCTCACAGCACGAAGAGTTCACTTCCTCAGCTGGTTTTTGCATGTTCTCCCCATGTTCTCCTTGGTTTCCTCAGGGAGCTCAGGTTTCCTCCCACAACCCGAAGACTTATGAATTAGGTGAAATTACCTGTAGGTGTGAATATATATGCTGACTGGTGATTCCCTACCTTGGGATAAGTGACCTAGGAGTAGAGAAATTGAATGATTTAACTGCTTTGTTAAATATCTATAATATTGCTGCAAATATTAAAACTGGTACTTGGCAATGACAGTCATAGTAGAGGCTGAGGAATTACTGCATAACTACAGGTACTGCATAAACGCAAGCAAAAAGGTTTTAACGACTGCTTCAGTATATTTAACAGGAGTTTACGATGATTAAATCGAATCCTAATCTGAGTTTAGTCCAGCGTTTCTCTCACTGCCGCGCCGTACATCGCTCTGTACAGGTACTCTCCTTATACTGAACAGTGAAAGGAAGTCCAAGAGCATTTTCAGATGAAGCTTTAGTATTACCCTCCGAGGTTAATTACAGAAGTCTCCCAACCAGTCTGTTAGCAACCCTCTGAACACACACAACACAGCTTCACAGCTACACAAAGCGACCTGCTTCGTGGGGATTTATGTGTGTGTTTGTTTTTTGTTTTTGAACCATTGTGTCAGTAATTCCACACAATGCATGTTTGAAAAACCATGTACTTAGCTAATAGTGGTACAACTTTGACTTAGAGTAAGAGGCTCCAGGGCATGAGACTTGTGTGTGTGTATGTGTGTGTGTGTCATTTGTGCAATAAATATAAACCAGAAGTGGTAATTAAAAAAAAATAACGTTTACCCACACATTGTGTTGTCATGATTGATAATTACTGTTATTGCTAATGCCCATTTCTACACAATACAGACTAACCACACAGAACAGCAGGAGCACTATCAGGATGCAAAAAGTAGCGTAATTGCAGCAGCCAAGAACATTCAGGCTGGACCATCAATATTTGTACTACACTGTATTTATATATTAGAACAAAGAGTCAAGGGCAGAGAGGAATATATACTATAACTATCTTTTTCTCTCTCTCTCTCTCTCTCTCTCTCTCTCTGATTGTTTCTCTTCCTCATTCAGAACACATACAGATTCACTCACTCACTGAGCATGACCTGACCTCAAGGCATGCATAATCAGTTTACAGTGTTATATAATTATGCAAAAGACTAACAGTTATGATTGGCTACAGCAAACGTTCTGTATCTAGTCCTCTGGGTGTACACACTGAACACATTAGATAACCCGTGGATGATCATGAGTTCTGGATTTTCAAGTCAAGGAAGTCTGATCGGTTGTGTACAATTCCATTTGCAGTGATGAGAGTCACCACAATCACATGCCTACACTTTCTAAAATCTCTGGCTGTCTGGGGAAATGGATAATCACTATGAATTATTATGCCTTTATAATGAACCTACTCCTTCTCTGGGAATCATGTTCAAGACATCATGGTACCACTTTGCTTTGTAGTTAACATTAACATTAAAGATTATTATTACTTTGCTATAGCATTGACCCTTGACCTCTGTGTTTTCCAAGTGCAGGCCTCGAATCACTGTGAGCTGACAAAGTGGGAAACGGTTATCAGGACTCTGTGTCTCCAAGGCAACAGCCTTCACAAGCAACCGATGATGACATCAGCAGGGAGGAGCGCTCAGAGCCCGTCCAATGGGAGAGCAGAACACAGTCACTCAGGTGAGGCTGAATCACCTACACACATTCTGCACACAGATAGAAATAGGATCCTTTGTTAGTACGAAATAGGTTAGAGTTCAATAGCCCTACATTAGAATACCACCAGAGTCAAGAGCCAGTGTTGATACCGAGAGAGAAGATACAGTACACAAAACAAGTGATACAAGTGCAAGATTAGAGATCTTTTAAATGCATTGCAAAGAGATTGCACTTGAAGACAGCAAGGGAAGCTCAGTCCACTGTCTGGGTGTCAGGGCAGAGAAAAAGTCTTGATGTTGCTTTCCATGCAAACGGGTTTTGATCGCTGCCATCGAGTCGGAAAGGGCTGCTCCGTTTTTGGCCTTGCATCAGGGTTTTAAATTGTATGTGTGCAGCTATAGAGAGCCAGTGAATGCAGGGAGCGCAGCAGTGGAGTGACATGGGAAGGTTGAAGACAAGTCATACTGCAAAATTCTGGATCAGTTTCAAGCACTGATGGCACGCCAGTAATCGAGTGAGTTGCAGTAGTCATGTCTGGAGATGACAAGAGACTGAACGAGCATCCAAGTGACTCCTGTAGAGAGAAAGGGTCAAATTCTCTGTGTGTTGAAGAGCAGAAACCTGCATGAACGAGTCAGGTTAGCAGCGTGAGCCGAGAGTGGGAGCTGGTTGTCCACATGAACACCAAGGTTTTGAGCACTCTTAAATGGAGTAACCAAGGAATTCTCAAAGGAGAGCATGATTTCTGTGAGGACCACTAGTTTACGGGACGTAGAGAAGTTCAGTCATGCTGGGGTTCAGCTTCAGGTGGTGGGTTGCCATCCACGGTAATATGTCTGCCAGACGTGCAGAGATGTGACTGGAAACAGAAGTTGAGAAGGAACGAATTTGTTGAGTGGCATCAGTATAGCAGTGGTAGGAAAAAAACAGTTACTTTTATTAATTATCAGAAAAATGTTACCCAGGTGTCTATAGTAAGTAAATAATTTTTTTATAAAGCATGAAAATGACAAAAGAATACAAAAATATAAATTACTGAAAATAGAGACTAAAATACAGACAGTGTACAATAAAAAAACTAATATTTAAATGCTATTTACTGTATATTTCTATAATGTAAAAGACAAATAATTCAAGTTAAAATACTAAAATAGAGCAGCCCATTCCAGGACCCATCCTGGGAATACCGGGCATGAAACGGGGATGTATTCTAAATAACGCTAGGTCATTTATTATTTTCACATTGTATGTGTAAAGGCAGGTTATGATTACATTATATACATTAGATATACACGCTTTTTTTTTTTACTTGCGTGTAGGTTCTAGATAGATGTAGTGTACACTACTGAAGATTAAGGGTGTCTTTCTCTCCAAGCATGATGTGATACGTAACCTGATCCATCATCCGATATATAAATAAACAGTTAACCCGGCCAACTGCATGAGTTGATCCAGTGCACTGTAATTCAGTATTGAGCTTTTTTTAATCTCCTCTGAGACATATAGCTGTCACAAATTTCCCCTCACAGTGAACAGCGCTCTAAGCTCTGCTTGTGCTTGTGCTTGTGCTTTGCTCTGTACCTCGGTCATGTTATCAGTCTGTTACCTATTGTGTTCACCTGTTTTGTGTTTACCCTTAATGAACTCGCCTACTTATACTCTTGTCTGACTCTAGGCTTGTTTGGATTGGACTAGTTTTTACATGGGGAGGTGGAGTGATGTAATTCTACCGCAGGGCTTCTGTAGTGTTTATCACAGATTCGCATGGGATAAGAAATTTCGGTTTAAATGACAGAGATAGGAGTGGGAAACTTGATTTATACACTGATGTCACACCCATAAACATCCTCTCATAGCCTTTGCTCTTGATCATCACTTGTGTATTTGACGTACAAACATGGATATGTCCCTGATTCCCAGTCTGCCTGTGCTTTAACCCCTGCTTCCACTCTGACTAAGATTTCTGGTTAATAACCCCCCCCCAGATCACTGACTCATTAATCACTGACTCATTAAACTGTATCTTAAGAATAACATAATGCCTTATAATGCATCCTTATAATATCAGTATTATATGTAGAACTGTGTCAGTATTATACAACTTATATACATTTTACAGTGTTTCAACAGTAAAACGTTTTTTTAAGTAAATACGTTTTCCATGTGTTTCAAAATGGAAGTATTAAATGATATGAAAATGACAAGATGAAACTGTTTATTAGAGTGTGTCATGTGATTTAACAAAAAAATCTGTATAAATGGAATACATTAAATTAAATGTCTGGTTTAAACAGCTTTAAGATGAACTGTAAAAATACAAAAATACATACTTTACTGAGAAAGGTAGCAGCATTTTTTGTAATTTACACAAAGTAAGGGTTAACCTATATTTAAAGGAGGTAAATGCTTTTATTTTGGCAGTTTAGTAATGTATTTATAAACAAATAAATATATAAATTGAAACACTTCTGACAGTTAATTTAAGCTTGGGCTTTTGTAACGTAAGCTTACAAAAGTTTGTATGTAAAACTATAAAAAAATGTATTTTTTTTATTTATATTTATATTTAAAATGTATATATTTATGGTCAAAAAATACATTTATGGTACTTTTATGACAGGAGTAATATGTAAGCCTTGGATTAGCCTTCTGAGCCGAAGATCGCAGGTTTGATTCCCAGGAACAATGCATCACTAATGTCACTAAAGCGCCATTAAGCTCCAACTGCCTCTAATGGTTTCACTTTACTTAGGTTTTCTTGTTTGTTTGTTTGTTTTTTTATTTTAGATGTTACTTACAGTAAAGATAATTTCTGTTTTATTCTGTTTTAAGGCCCTGACTAAAGATTAACTATTTGCTCATCCAACAAGAAAGCTTTTAATATGTCATTTTAATGCGCAGGATGAGCGTTTTGTGTGTGCATAAAAATATATATCTCAGGATACCGGATAGCTTTTTTTCACTGTCCGGCCTCTTTGTGAGGTCTTTCCACACGAAGTGTTAAAACTGGCTGCCAGTCGGTGAAACTGTAACGGACATGACTGATATCACGAGCGTATCAGTGTCAGTCAGACTTGCATCAGACTCGCAGTATCAGTTTTACACAACTAGTAGAGCTTGTGAGTTTATTGTGAGCTAAAAATATTGCTAACATGATTCGTAAAAAAATCCTTTGAGTAAATCCTGAGAATCGAACATGAGGTCAGACTGACAGAAGAAAGATAAAACACACACTCACACGTTTATGCCTCAATAACCGACACCTGTGCTTCCACTTCTAAAAAAATAGCTGTCACTGAATCATAGGTATGTGCCAAGGAATGATTTCAGTATGCGTGTGTGTGTGTGTGTGTGTGTGCATGTGCATGCTTAGCCTAGGCTTGTTATATCCCTGTCTGAGGTGATGTCACGACCGCTGTAATGATGTAATGAGCTTACCAGTGGAAGAGAGAGACAGATAGAGAGAAGGAGAAGCAGTAATTTGCCCAGTCACTTGTTTACGTGTTGAAGAGTGTGATGCAAGCAGACAGCAATACTGTGGTCTATAACTGAGAAAACAAACCCAACCACAGCATTTTAGTGCTTCAGATACACCCTTTTTATTTTAGAAGAGCGGGGTGTCAATAAAAACATTCACTTTTGCTGCACAAAGCTGTACCATAGATACAGATGTAACAAAAAAGCAAAATTGTAGCCAAGGTTAAAGCCTGATTTAGCCTGAATTAGAAAAAAATTCTTTCTGAAATCTTGAAAACTGAATACAGCACAACCTTGGGGTTGCTGCTGTGTTGAGAAAAAGACCATCAGGGAAAGATGTCTAGCCTGTAGCAGTGCTGTGGTCAGATGATGCAGGGGTAGAGAAAAGTTAACACAGACTGTGTGCAGAGTACACCTACAACAAGGTGGAACCAGATATGCGTCTGGTAAAGAGGGCAGTCATGCTGCGTGTCTTAGAACCGTACCAGCACCATGCGTGTTATCATCTCTGTATGCTTGAAGCTGTCCCAAAAATAAGCAAACATAACAGCTAAACATCGCATTGTGTCAACTTGGTGTCTGTGCTGTAGCAGGAAGTAGCGACATATATGTTCAGCGAGAACATTCACGACCTAACAGTTCCTGCTCCTGATGACCAGAAGTGTGTTCAGAGAGCACAGACCTCCGCCAATACCAACAGGCAACAGTTTGCAAAAATGAGCGAGGAAAAAAAAACAACTGGGTTTTTTATTAATAAAAAGGTCGCATTTGCATATGTTTTTTCCCGATCTTACAAAAATAATATGTGCATCCATACAAATATTACTCCAGAATTCTTTCTTGGCCCACGCTACACTTTTCCACCAAATTTCACAACCACCGGGCCTGTATTTTTTCCATACTCCTGTACACCAAGAATGATGGTTGTATGGAAGGGGTGTACCTGATACCTGATACTATGATTACTGGGTGTAGGTACACGGTGGGTGTTCCTGATAAACCTACCAGCAGTAGTCATGAAGCTCAACCTTTAAACACCAGAGATGGGTACTCTTTTAGTTCCCAGGTCATGCTTGAGTACTCTTTTAGTTTCCCAAATCCAGGTCATGCTTAAGTCATGTAAAAATAGACTTCAGATTTACATTTACATTTACATTTATGGCATTTGTCAGACACTCTTATCCAGAGTGACTTACATTTACCTCATTTATACAACTGAGCAGTTGAGGGTTAAGGGCCTTGCCCAGGGGCCCAACAATGGCAGCTTGCTGGTGCTGGGATTTGAACTTGTAACTTTCTTTCTGATCAGTAGTCCAACATCTTAACTTGTTCATCTTAACAGACTTGACTTTGCAATCCATCCTTCGACTCCCAGCTTGACTTGGACTTTTATTTGCACATGTGCAGGTGCTTTGTTTAGTTTTTTTTAATTTTGTGCTACAGCCACCCGCCAAAATGCACCACACCCCCCACTACCATCATGCTAGTGAAGCATCACCAGTGTATACAAAGCAGCACATCCTGGCTTCATTAGGAGGAAACGGAATAATTGAAATATGTAAAGAATATGGGAAGAAAATAAAATACACTGCATCAAACTCCATAAGACACTTAAAAACACACCCAGACAGGTTGGTTTAGTTTACCTGAGTGTCAGAGTGCTGTTGCCACAGTGGTCACATCAGTAAATATTAGCATTTATCATGGCACAAGGCATCATTATCAAAAGTGGTTGACCTGCCAGCCTTGTTTAGTAACCTGAGAACTAGACAGCTGCTTCTATTGATCGTTTTTAGTAAGGCTAATACCTGTGCACTTGGAATCCATTTCACTGTTTCTTGTGTTGGTTTTGACAGAATGTCTGTGGAGTAAATGCTTGAAGTTGTGAAAGTTGTGACTCACTAAAATGAGATTGAGGTATTGAGTCAGTACAAAAAATTGAGTCAGATCAAAATTGTATATTTCCAAAAGTTACTTTTCCAATTAAAAAAATTGAATGTTACACAAAAATGTCTGTGTCAATAACGAAAGCAACACAGAGTTACATAACAGTAACATAACAGTTACACAATTACATAACAGAGCACTTTTCAGACAAAAGAACATAATGAAGGCTGCTGGGGTTTACATGTAAGTGTGACAACCCAGAAGAGCTGTGGCAGATTCTTATAAAGCTGCACACATTGTGAAACACTTGGGAACACTGTTTAAGAAAAAGGCACACCACATGCACTGTATAGTGTTTTCTTTTCTGTAGAAACATCTTCATTATTGTAACATCAAAGGCGTCTTTGCTTTACAGAGAGTCTTTGCATGTGCCTGAGACTTCTGCATCGTACTGTACAGTAATTAAGTTTTACTGAGCGTCTCCGAGAATCTGCCACAGCTCTTCTGGAGACTTTGACTGTCACACTTACTTCTTTTTTTGCATGAACCAAGCAGCCTTTTTTTGTCTGAAAAGTGCTCTGTTATGTAATGTGTCGCTTTTCGTTACTGACGTATAGACATTTTTGTGTAACATTTATTTTTTTGTTGGAAAAGTCAGTCAGTCATTTTCTGTACGGCTTATTCCCAGTTACGGGGTCACGGGGGAGCCGGTGCCCAGCCGGCAACTCTGAGCGCAAGGGCAGGAATCAATCC
>JAOTRJ010159986.1:0-11350 GCA_028564905.1 Leptodoras praelongus
GCGGTACAGATAATGACTGACTGGCTTCCTCTGTGTATAATACAGGTTCAGGTCGTGTTTCTTGATGCAGAGCTGGACTGTGTTAAGTGATGATGATTTTCCAGAGTCCTCCTGAGCCCATGTGGCGATGTCCATCACGGTTTCTTAAACAATACTGCCTGGGGGCTGGATGGTCACGCACATTCAGTGATGTCCTTTATGCTCTGAGATTCCCCCTGACTCCCTGAATCTTTTCATGATATTATGAACTGTAGATGGTGAAAGACTGAAATTCTTTGCAGTCTTGCCCTGAGAAACATTGTGTTTGAACTGTAGACAACTCTCTCATGAAGTTTGGGACAAAGTGATGAACCATGACCCGTCCTCACTTACAGAGACTAAGCCTTTGGTTGAGGCTCCTTTCTACTCAGTCCTGATGTCCTCACCTGTGGAACCGTCCAGAGCAGTGTTACTAGTAGAACTTTTTCAGTCTTGTTTTGCCTTCCTTTTCTTTGAATTATAGATTTCCAAGTATTTTTGTAGTGCAAAATATATATTTTAAATTTACAAATGTATATTAAATGCACTGTAAAGACAAAGAATTAAACATGAGAGGAAAAGTGTGTAGGTTGTAAGAAATGATGTAAACGCTTGAGACAGAATGTCCTGGAGATCTGTGTTATTTTAAAGCATTTTAGCTTTAGAGAACTTTAACACACGTGTAAGACTTTTGCATATTACTGTATACGATCATGACGGTCAGCTTGACGTCTACACCAGGAAACAAGCTGTTTTTTTAAGGATGTATGACATGAGGTGATGGTGAAGTGGGTGGAGTTTCAGATAATGTGATGGTTTAATGGAGGAAAGCAGTAAAATATTTTTTTTTTCAGTTTAGACTGTTAAATTACTGGAGTGCGAGAGAATGTGTGTGTGTGTGTGTGTGTGTGTGTGTTTGTGTTTGTGTGTAACTTGTGGCTCCTTAATTTCTGATCTACTAGACTTTGTTGTACTTGTGTATTTGCATGTTTACCAACTTATGGAGTTAATTATTTACACACTTGTACACTTACTTGCGTATGCCCTTACCTACTCACTCACATAAGCACGCATGTACTCTTGCACTTACTCACTTGCACGCACACTTACGTACTTATTTACTCACGCACTTACATACTGATTTATGCACTTACTCACGCACTTACTTGCTTTCTTATTTGCTCACTTATTTACGCACTTACTCACGCACTTACTTGCGTACTTATTTATGCACTTACTCGCATTTACTTGCGTACTTATTTATGCACTTACTTGCGTACTTATTTATGCACTTACTCGCATTTACTTGCATACTTATTTATGCACTTACTCACGCATTTACTCACTTATGCACTTACGTACTTATTTACGCACTCTCTTACGCACTCACATATGCACTTACTCACTTGCGCACCTATTTACACACTTGCGTACTTATTTACTCACTTACGCACTTATTTCCGTACTTACGCACTTACTCACTTACGTACTTATTTACTCACTTACGCACTTACTTACGTACTTATTTACTCACTTACGCACTTACTTACGTACTTATTTATGCACTTATTTCCGTACTTACTCGCGCACTCACTTACGCACTTACTTACACACTTATTTATGCACTTACGTACTTATTTACTCACTAACACACTTACTTACGTACTTGTTTATGCACTTATTTCCGTACTTACTCGCACACTCACTTACGCACTTATTTCCGTACTTACTCACTTACGCACTTCTTTACGCACTTACTCACCTATTTACACACTTATTTACTCACTTGCGCACTTCTTTACGCACTTACTCACCTATTTACACACTTATTTACTCACTTGCGCACTTATTTCCGTACTTACTCACTTGCGCACTTATTTCCGTACTTACTCACTTACACACTTCTTTACGCACTTACTCACTTGCGCACTTCTTTACGCACTTACTCACCTATTTACACACTTATTTACTCACTTACGCACTTATTTCCGTACTTACTCACTTACGCACTTCTTTACGCACTTACTCACTTACGCAGTTCTTTACGCACTTACTCACTTACGCACCTATTTACTCACTTACGCACTTATTTCCGTACTTACTCACTTACGCAGTTCTTTACGCACTTACTCACTTACGCACCTATTTACTCACTTACGCACTTATTTCTGTACTTACTCACTTGCGCACTTATTTACGCACTTCATTATGCACTTACTTACTTGCGTACTTATTTACTCACTTACACACTTCTTTACGCACTTACTCACTTACGCACTTCTTTACACACTTACTCACTTACGCACTTATTTACGTACTTACTCACTTACGCAGTTCTTTATGCACTTACTCACTTACGCACCTATTTACTCACTTACGCACTTATTTACTCACGCACTTATTTCCGTACTTACTCACTTGCGCACTTATTTACGCACTTCATTATGCACTTACTTACTTGCGTACTTATTTATTCACTTACACACTTCTTTACGCACTTACTCACTTACGCACTTATTTCCGTACTTACTCACTTGCGCACTTATTTACGCACTTCATTATGCACTTACTTACTTGTGTACTTATTTACTCACTTACCCACTTATTTCCGCACTTCATTACGCACTTACTCACTTACGTACTTATTTACTCACTTACGTACTTATTTACTCACTTACGCGCTTATTTACTCACGTACGCACTTATTTACGCACTTGTGTACTTATCTACTCACGCACTTACATGTGTATATACTTACCTACTCACTCATGCGCTTACTTTGATTTTGAGGAGCGTGTGCTCAGGCGATGAGGCTGGACTGAGTGAATAATAATAGAATTGTTGAACTCTTGATTCTGATTGGTCAGAAGGTGTGGATTCATTGACAGCAGCGAAGCTACAAATCAAAAGTTAATATTAATGCACTCGTTCTAATATGTTATCGTTTCTATAGCAACCTCTTACTCGGGGCCGTATTTGGGAGACACGATAGGAAAATGTACAGTTGTTGATGTAGTGACGTTTTCTGTAACGGGATGTTCATGCAGTTTTTATGGAAGGAGTCTCCAGTGTCTCCAGGAGCTTTGGACCAGTCAGGATCAACGTTTTTAAATGTTGGGTTTTGGGAATTTACTGTAGTGTCGGAGGAATAAAAGCACTTCAGGATGTGCTGATGTAGGAGACGGACCAGGAGACAAGTTTTTTTTATTTTAATGTCTTTTATATTCACACATTTTGAATCCTGTTGGCTGAGTGGAAAATCTGCATGAATAATACCCCCCCCCCCCTCAAACGTTTCCTGCTAACAGATTTGTGTTCTTTCAGCCTCCCTTGTAAGTCGCTTTAAGATAAAAGTCTCTGGTTACTGATGGAAACCGAATCCTCTGTGCTTTTCAGCAGCTCTCTGAAACCTAGTTCCGCTGCTCCAGCAGGCTTTGTTTTCCGTGATGAAGAGAACGTAGGTGCACCTCACCTCAGCAGTCGACTCTTCTGGCAAACCGCCTCTTCCCTTTTTGTTCTGCCACATTTATTTATGCGCGTGATGCATAATGAGCCGTCACTGAATCTCCAAACCCACGAGCGCAGCACAGCCTCTGAAACCTCAAGAGTGACCCAGAGTAACCGCCTGTCTTACCAAAACTGAAATCTGTCTGACTGGATGATGATGATGATGATGATGATGATTGACGTCATCAAATTCATTACTTGGTGTTTATTAATTGTGTTTAAATAAAAGCATGTGTTTTGATGCGCCTCTGCGGATTAAACGGTCCCGACTTACTGAAGCGAGTGGTAACGCGGCGGATGACTCCCATGACTCACCTTCTCCTTTACACCGTCACCGTCATGCCTCAGTGTCCTTATTCCTGTCCAGACCAAAGCCCATCTCTATGGTGACGTCGTTACAGGCGGACACCGCATTATTACCCGTTCATCTTTAATAACACTCCAGGCTAATTTCCTCTCAGCTGTCCTGTTTATTGTCCTGCACTCATTTTTGCAGTCATCTGTCACATGACCGGTTTTTATTGAAGTCATTTAGGACGTTTAGAACATCCAGCATGTTTCCACTTTTAACAAAGGAAATATTTGCTTGTAAGACGCGCTACACGGCCAAGACGGGACCGAGGCTCTCATGTTCTTTGGAAGAAGGCGTGCATGATTATTCTAATCCACTTCACACAAAAAACTTGGCCAACTGGATCCTACATAACTCTAAAGCAAATAGGGGCTATTAGGTTTCACTCAGGCATGATCGATTCTCCGTGTAGAGTACAGTGCCAAAACCGCATCCCTCTTGTTTTCTAGATAAAGAAGGAAAAACATGCCTGTACCCTGCAAACTGGCAGTTAGAAAGTGTTCCCTGGGCAGCCTTAGCTTTGGTGAAGGAGGCGTGGCCTCTGTGCTTGTCAGTGTTGGTATTGATGGAGGAGGCGTGGCCTTTGTGGTGATCAATCTTAGTTTTGGTGAAGGAGGCGTGGCCAATGTGTATGCATGTGTTAGCTTTTCTGAAGGAGGTGTGGCCTCTGTGCCAGTCAGCCTTAGTTTTGGTGAAGGAGGTGTGGTCTATGTGCTTGTCAGTGTTGGTATTGCTGGAGGAGGCGTGGCCTTTGTGGTGATCAATCTTGGTTTTGATGAAGGGGGTGTGGCCTCAGTGACCACCAGTCTTAGTTTTGTTAAAGGAGGCGTGGCCTCTTTGCTTGTAAGTGTTAGTTTTGGTGGAGGAGGCATGGCCTTTGTGGTGAAGAATCTTAGTTTTGGTGAAGAGGGTGTGGTCTCTGTGCCAGTCAGTTTTAGTTTTGATGTAGGAGGCGTCGCCTCAGTGCTGGTCCATCTTAGTTTTGCTGAAGGAGGTGTGGCCTGTGTGCTTGTCAGCCTTCATTTCGGTGGACACATGGCATCATTATACTTTATAATATTGAAGAAGGTGAAGAAGGCCACGCCTCCTTCTACTAAGATAGACAAACAAATCTACATCTTTATTACAGAGACTGACAGGACTGACGGGACACCGCTCCTTCAGCGGGACTGACGGGACACCGCTCCTTCAGCGGGACTGACCGGCGGCACTCGGGCCACACCTCCTTTACTGGGATTGACAGGCACTCAGGCCACACCTCCTTTACTGGGACTGACAGGCACTCAGGCCACACCTCCTTTACTGGGACTGACAGGCACTCAGGCCACACCTCCTTTACTGGGGACAAGTTGACAGATTCAAATCCGTCTACAACCCTAGTAGTAAATCAAGTGACCCAGTTGCACAACAAAAGCTGTTAGAGATTGTTTAAAGTGCTGCAGATTGTGCTACATTACAGTGAAGAGTTGCTGGAGCACTTTTGGGAAAATAAAAAACGTTATTCAGTGCAGAAGAAAAGGTTTGGTTGCTGGTGGTGAATTGTTGAAGCTGTTATCGGTGGAAAGTAGGGCAGGACGCATCGAGCGAACCAGACATAAAAAAAGCAAAGGAAGCAAAAAGGAAAGAGATTGGATTTGTAATCCTCTGTCCATCTGTTGGATTCATCCAGCACTTTAAGCGTCTATATACCCCTCTTTCCCTCTCTCTCTCTCTCTCTCTCTCGCTCGCTCGCTTCAGACAGCCCAAAGTAAATAACAAATTCCAGAGGCTGATGCTTCCATCCTCACTTCCGCTTCCTGCTTCCTGTTTCTGCTGTCTGAGCTCCTGGAAGGCTGATCTCTCCTCCGGTGTAGAGCTTTTTCCTGCTCCGTGTTCACTAGTGACCCGGCATGGGTGTAACATTTTTCACATCCTTCTCCGTTCCACAGAAAAAACACAACTTGGCTGGCGGTCAGTTGTAACAGTTGTAGCGGTACGACAACTGCAGCAGTATGAAGGAATTAAAATAAGGGTGCAGTGGAAGACCCATCACCCTGTTGGATGTTCTAGTCAACAACATGAGAGCCAAAGGAGCAAAACAGACCGTGCTCTCTGGGTGGGAGGGGCATACTCTTTCTCTCCTGTCAATCACAGCATCACTAATGGGCTTCTTTGAGCTTGTATATAGAGCTTTCCTCTGCGTATGTCATGCTGCCTTATGTCTCGCTTTCCAGTGACAGGAGAGAGCTGGGTGGTGGGTGGGGCTCGAAATATCATGAAATTGAGGGAAAAAATGGGGCGACAAAAGAGGATTGCAATTGTTTGCTTTATTATTGATCTGTGAATGTTACCTGCTGAATAAATTCACAAAACTCTCCAAATATGAGCCAGTTATCAGGTTGTGACGCTATTTTAACATCATGAAGGGAAGGTGCGTGAAGTGCATGAACCAGCATCTCAGATAAGCCTCAGTTTCCGCGATTATCCTGCAGGACATCGCACGAGGTTAGCCATTAAGCATCAGGAATTCAGGAGGCATTTGTGTACACGTCACACTGGAAAGATTCAGAAATCCCTGGGAATCTTGCTCAGGTCTCTCGCAGTGCTCAGCGTGCGCTCGAATTTACATTCCTATCTTTATACAGACCTGTCTACAGTGTAGAAGCTACGCCTTCAGCCACACTGCAGGTTCTGAACGTGTCCTGAAGTATCGTGATGTGACGTTTATCATGTGATTCCATCGGTCCGAGCCTGATGTCGTGTAAGAGGGCCATTAAAGAACAAAAAGACCATTTCTGCTCAATATGCAGGGAAAAAGTTAGAGTAATGTGCGCTCAGATAATCCTGTGATGCGGCATTAAGCACACAGACCCAATCCCAGCATCCATCTGTCACATTCATCTAGTAAATAATCCTGCTGTAATAATCCTATTCAATCCTGTAACCGTGGACCTGTGGAGGCAGGAGCCAGCTGAAGGTGTGGACACGGCTGAAAAAGTACAAAAGAAATTAAGAAGAAATGAAAGAATGTGAAGGGAAAGGCAAAAGATAGAAAAAAAACAATAAACGGTGAATGCAAGAGAAAAAAAGGTTAAGAAGGACAAAAAGAAAAGGGGAAGAAAGAAATGGAAGGAAGGAAGGAAGAAAAAGACAAGATAGAAGGACAAAAATAAAATGGGAGCTTAAATTGAAGTAAGCAGGGAAGGAAGGAAGGAGGGAAGGTAGGAAGTAGGGAAGGAGGAAAGGAAGGAATGAAGGAAGGAAGGAGGGAATGTGGGAGGAAGGAAGGAAGGAAGGAGGGAAGGTGGGAGGAAGGAAGGTAGGAAGTAGGGAAGGTGGGAGGAAGGAAGGAAGGAAGGAGGGAAGGTGGGAGGAAGGAAGGAAGGAAGGTAGGAAGTAGGGAAGGAGGAAAGGAAGGAAGGAGGGAAGGTGGGAAGGTAGGAAGTAGGGAAGGAAGGAAGGAGGGAAGGTAGGAAGGATGGAAGGAAAAGACAAGATAGAAGGACAAAAATAAAAGGAGGAAAAAGAAAAATGGGAAGAAAAGAAATTGAAGGAAGGGAGAGAGGAAAAGACAAAAGATAGATACAAGGACAAAAGAAAAAACAGCAAATGCAAGAGAAAATAGTGAAGAAGGACAAAAAGAAAGAAAAGCAGAAAAAAGAAATGGAGAAAGAAAGAAAAGGAAGGTAAAGGAAAAAAGTAAAAAAAAAAAGCAGAATAAATATGAAAGAAAAAAGCTAAAGATAGAAAGGGAAGAAGAGAGGAAAAGAAAGAGCGGAAGAATAAAAAGACAAAAAGGAAAGAGAAAGAAAAAAGAAATCTAAAGACAAAAGAAAGACATGAGGCGGTGTGGAGTTTAAGGATTTAACTTTATTTATTCTGATCTTCCCTCCATCCTGGGATTTAAACTCACAACCTTCCACACCAGCTGAGTTCCCATTGTGTTATGGCTGCTTGTGTTTTTGCTGCATTGCATCCTAACTACTGTTTCTCTCTCTCTCTCTCTCTCTCTCTCTCCCTCTCTCTCTCTCTCTCTCTCTCTCTCCCTCTCCCTCTCTCTCCCCTTTAGTAAAGAAAGCCAAACTCCAGGGGCCTCCAGGTAAGCAGGTTTTCTCCTCTCAGCGTGTTGTGGCATTTTTCCCGCACTGTAACCCGAGACGGAAGTTTGCCGTTGTGTGAAAAAGCTTTTTCAGGTTTCATCTTTCCTACACAAAGCTCATTTGTTCAGGGATTCGTTCTGACATTTCTAACCCTCCCATCGTCACATCAGCAGCGCACGAGCAATCTAGCTTTAAATATAGAGACGTTCAAACGGAATCAGGTTTTTTCTGAGCTTTCAGTCAGAAGCTCTGAGAAACGCTGAGATACAAACCCATCTGGACATCAGGACACCATGCAGCCTGATCGATCCCCCTGCATTAGCGAATGTCCCGAGTCCCGAGGCTGTGCTTCCCGTCCGATGAGAATGAGATTAGTGTAGGTTAAGCTGAAATCTCTCCTCCCTCCTCCATCCCACCCTGCACTAATCCTTTACTCTGTTTGCTCTCGGAGCGTTCCCGTAAGCCCTGTGACCGAGGAGGAAGTGAGGGAATGCTGGGGAATGCCCATGTGCAGCACTGCAGAACAAACAGAAACCTCAGAGTATTGTCTGTTTAATGATGAAGAAATGACCTGAGTATGAATAAATAAATGTACTATTAGTATATAAAGAAATAATTAATGAATACATTTTTGCCATGGAAAGGGGTATATGAAAAACTGTCTTGAATTTATTTCTACATTTATTTTTTTTTTGTTTTAGTTCTCTACATTTATTTATTTCTGTATTTATTTATTTTTTTGTATTTCTACATTAATTTCTTTCAATTATCTTTTTCTACATTTTCACATTTTTCTGTTTATTTATTTCTACTTTTATTTGTTTTATTTCTGTATATCTACATTAATTTTCCCTCTTTTTTCTATATTTCTACATTTTTTGTTTTATTTATTAATACATTTATTTTTTTAGTTCTGCTTTTCCACATTTATTTATTTCTGTATTTCCACATTTTGTCCTTTATTTATTTATAAATGTTTTTATTTCATTTTTCCTCATTATTTATTTTCTATATTTCCACATTTTTTGTTTATTTATTTTATTACATTTATTTTTAGTTCTGTTTTTTCACATTTATTTATTTCTGTATTTCCATATTTCTATATTAATTCTTCCTCATTTATTTCTTTCTATATTTCCACATTTTTTTGGTTTATTTATTTCTACATTTATTTTTTTATTTCATTGTTCTTCATTTATTTTCTTCTATATTTCCACAATTTTTGTGGAAAAATTTGTTTATTTATTTATTTATCTCTACATTTATTTTTTTTGTATTTCTGTATTTCTACCTGTATTTATTTCTATATTTCTACATTTCTAAATAAATATATAAATAAATTTAGAAAAATAATTAAATGCGGAAATACAGAAATAAATGAATGTAGAAATGCATAAATATAACAAATAGACATTGTTGTACAGAAATGTAGAAATAAATTCAAGACATTTATTTTCATATTCTCTTTTTCATGACAAAAATGTATTTATTAATGAATTAATTTATATATTAAACTGTTTTATTTGTGCATTTATTTATACTTAAGTCATTTCTCTTCCGTACACGAGGCTTCCAGAGGCTCGAGGAAACGATTACAGAAACGTGTTGTATTATCTTATTGAATTTATTAATCTGGAAATGCAGAAATAAATAAATGTAGAAAAATGGAAATAAATAAATAATGTACAAATACAGAGATAAATATAGGAATGTGGAAATAGATAGATAAGTGAATGGAGAAAAGTGAAAATAATAAATACAGAAATAAATAAAATAAATAAATGTATAAATAAATAAAATAAATAAATGTAGGAATACAACAATAAATATAGAAATGAATAAAAGAAATAAAGGAATTCAGAAATGCAGGAATGAATAAATGTAGAAATACAGAAATAAATGTAGAAATAAATAAGAGGTACATAAATGTAGAAATACAGAGATAAATATAGAAATATGGAAATAGAGAAATAAGTGAATGTAGAAAAAGGAAATAAATGTAGAAATGTGGGAATGCAGAAATAAGTACTTGAATGTTATTTAAAGAATAAATCATGATGGAGCATGCTGTAGTAGGAAAATAAGAAGTGACCAGGAAGTGATTTATTCTTATTATACCGCAGCGATTTGCCGTCTGTTCATTTTTCAAAAGATTATTAAGAATGGCGTGTTTGTTCTCTCTTAATGTTGTTGATCCTCCACGAAACAAATGAGTTCCCCAGCAGTACATTTCTCATTCATTCTTCTGGACCACATCTACAGCTTGTCTGGAGTCTCGGTCCTGAGGAAGTTACAGCTTTTCAAAGCACCCGTGGTACAAGTTGCTGTGAATTAGCTGTTACTATAGAAACAGGAATGTATTAGGACAGAACTGGTGCATTAATTATAAAAATAAAAAAAAACTGGGAGTTACAGCCGACCAATCAGAATTGAGAATGACTTTTACACGTCCTGCAGAATTCAGGCTGTTTTGAATCAAACTGCTGTAAGAAGCAAATCAGGAGTATTTATTTATTTATTTATTTATTATTGTATTATTTTATATATTTTATTATTATCTTGTATTTATTAATCTGGAAATGCAGAAATAAATAAATGTAGAAAAATGGAAATAAATAAATAAATGTACAAAGTCAGAGATAAATATAGAAATGTGGAAATAGATAAATAAGTGAATGGAGAAAAGTGAAAATAATAAATGTAGAAATAAATACATTTAGAAATACAAAAATAAATAATTATTGAAATGTGGAGATAAATAAATAAATAAATGTATAAATGAGAGGTGAATAAATATAGAAATACAGAGATAAATATAGAAATGAGGAAATAGAGAAATGTAGAAAAAGGAAATAAATAAAAGAAATAAATAAATGTAGAAATGCAACAATAAATAAATATGGAAATAAATAAAAGAAATGTAGAAATACACGAATAAATGTAGAAATGTGGAAATAGAGAAATGTAGAAAAGGGAAATAAATGTAGAAATACAGAAATAAAATAAATAAATGTAGAAATAAATAAAAGAAATAAATGTAGAAATACAACAATAAGTAAATATAGAAATGAATAAAAGAAATAAAGAAATTCAGAAATACAGAAATAAATAAATGTAGAAATACAGAAATAAATGTAGAAATATGGAAATAGAGAAAGAAGTGAATATAGAAAAAGGAAATAAATAAATAAATGTAGAAATGTGGGAATGCAGAAATAAATACTAGAATTGAAGAAATGTGGAAATAAATAGATGTATAAATACCAAGATAAAAAAAAATGTAGAAATACTGATTATTTCTAAATAAAAATAAAATACAAGTTACTATGAATTAGCTGTTAATATAGAAACAATAATATATTAGGTTAGAACGGGTGCAGTCAGTCAGTCATTA
>JAOTRJ010159990.1:0-11347 GCA_028564905.1 Leptodoras praelongus
GGAGATGACAAAGGCGACAGATCCGCTTAACACATAAGCAAACCTCCTACATTCTTTTTTAATATATTATTACTATTTTAATATTATTTTTTCTTATTCACTTTACATGAACTTTTGAATTCTCATTGTAAATTATTGTTATACTGTTACTCTGTCCCTGACAATTGTGACTTAATTGTGAGGTTAAAGCAGCAGCAGCACAACAAAACCTGCAGCAAAGTGATATACCCATGTTCCCTAGCTCCCTACACACATTGCAGTTCCCTTTAAATGAAAAATAATGAAGACATCAATCATCTTTAATATTTCACTTTTATCAAATAAAGTCAAGCGAATCAAGTCAAGGCAACATTCAACATTTCTCTTAAAATAGACCACTGATAAACGGCAACAACATTTTCAATGGCCCTACGATGACAACCTGCATGCACAATGCAAATAAAAATGTACGTAAAAAATTGAGATTAATACGTGATTAAAAGATGTAATTGTGCATTTAATAGCAATTTGAAATTTTTATTGCATGACAGCTCCAACACTGCTCATCAGCCTAAGAATACCATTCCTATAGTGAAGCACGGTGGTAATGTTGTGGGAAGGCAGTATACTATATTTCCTTATGCAAGCAATTTTCTATATTTGTGGATTATATCTTTATTAAATATATAAATATTAAATAATAAAATGGAATATTTTAAAAGCTTGCTGTCATTAAATATTTCAAACACATTATGATTGTAGTAGACACAGTGCTGTACCTGACACATGTGCCATGGTTGAACACCCCTCCCAGTGTTCTTTGCCTGGTGGGCTATGTGTTAAAACTTGTTTGATAACACTCCCATCACAAGCTCCAAACAAAGTGCCTGTAATGATCACAAATGAAACAGACCAGGATGTCACAATCCCTCCCTTTTGTGTCATCGCAGAGCTTGGAGCTCTTCACTGTATTCTGTCCCAACACAATGTCAGTAGTGAAAATGAGTCAACCACAACCAAGGCACGGCTGAGTTTCAACTTTGGTGACTCTCCAATTCCACCTGAGTGGAAAGAGAGAATAACCAAGCAACGCAATGTAATCCCAGAAGAATTCGCAACCCATGATCTTGACTTTGGGTGTACGAGCAAAGTGAAACACTCCATCAAACTTCACGATCCGACTCCCTTTAAGCACCGTGCACGCCCAATACACCCTCAAAACCTTGAGGTGGTGCGTAAAAACCTACAGGAGCTGCTCACATCAGGTGTGATAAGAGAGTCACGGTCACCCTACTCATCTCCCATTGTCGAAACAAAACAATGAGGAACGTCTGTGTATAGATTTTTGCAAACTTAATTTGCAGACGATAAAGGACTCTTATGCTCTTCCAAATCTAGAGGAGACATTTTCCGCCCCCTCAGAATCTAAGTGGTTTACTGTCCAACCACCAAGTCTGGATATTACCAGATTGAGGTAGAAGAAGGCGACAAGGAAAAGACTGCATTCGTAACACCCCTTGGATTCTGGGAATTCAACCGAATGCTGCAGGGCATAACCAACGCCCCAAGCACATTCCAGCGGCTCATGGAGCGATGTGTTGGCGATATGAACTTACATGAGGCGCTAGTCTTTTTAGATGACCTCATTGTCTTTTCCCATAGTTTGGAAGAACATGAACAACGCCTCATGAGGGTACTCCATCGTCTTAAAGAGTACGGGCTAAAGCTATCACCAGAAAAATGTTAATTTTTCCAAACAACAGTATGGTACCTTGGTCACATCATTTCTGAACACGGTGTTGAGACTGATCCCGAGAAGATTCAGTTCTTAAAGACCTGGCCACGACACAAGAATCTCAAGGAACCTTCTTAGGATTCTCAGGGTACTACAGACGGTTCATAACATGCTACTCATCCATAGTACGCCCACTAAATGACCTTACGCGAGGGTACCCACCACTCCATAAGAACTCAAAGTTCAAAGATGCCAATCCAACTTACTTTGACCCCAAAATGCCATTTGAGAGCAGATGGACCACAGAGTGTCAAAAGGCTTTTGACTCGATCATTGACAAGCTAACCTCAGTTCCTGTTTTGGGCTTTGCAGACCCGAAGCTGCCTTACGTACTACATAGTGATGCCAGCACTACTGGGTTGGGTGCAGCACTTTATCAGGAGTAGGGAGGTCAGCTTAGGGCCATAGTTTTTGCCAGTCATGGGTTATCAAGGTGTGAAACACGTTATCCAGCTCACAAGTTGGAATTTTTAGCCCTCAAATGGTCAGTGACTGAAAAGTTCCATGATTATTTGTATGGTGGTCAGTTCACAGTGGTTACCGATAGTAACCCGCTTACATACATCTTGACCTCTGCTAAGCTAGATGCCACTAGCTACAGGTGGTTGGCCACTTTGTCAAACTACAACTTTAAGTTGCACTATATAATGGTTAAGCAAAACCTAGACGCAGATGGGTTGTCTAGATGCCCTCAAGGGGAGTTTGTAAATGATGTCCAGTCCAGAAAAGAGCAGGGGCATATACTTTATATATTTGTAGAACGCCACCTAGCAGACACTAACTTCACAGAGCTTGTAGACAGTGATGTTGTCCAAGCCATTTGTCTAAACCACCTTGTCAAAATCAGGAGCAACAGTCAGGATAGTGGTGTTACACTTGTGGAGTCGCTTACCATCTCTGCAACAGTGATTCCAGTCATCTATGGTTCAGAGGAAGACTACGGGTTAACAACTATTCCAGCCTTGTCCCAATCAGAAATACAGGACAAACAAAGAGCAGACCCGAAGATTAGACAAGTTACTGAACAGATCGAACATGGCGTAACTTCCCCACCAACTGCTAGAAAAGCACTCCCAGATCTACCTATTTTGCTTAGGCAGCTACATCGGTTGGAGATGCATGATGGAGTAGTATATAGGAAAAGACAAGATGGAGAGCAAGTGACCCACCAGCTCGTTCTTCCGGAGGAGCTCAGAGCTCCAGTACTCCAAAGATTGCACAACGACATGGGCCACTTAGGTTACGACAGAACTCTTAACCTGGTCAGAACCCGATTTTTTTGGCCACGTATGGCAAGAGAGGTTGAGCAGAAAATAAAGACGTCTGACCTCTGATCTCGCATTCAGACTTCCTCTCAACAAAGACCAAAAAGTGGCACACTCACAATATGTTGAAAGTCTCAAGAAACGACTAGAGGAAAGCTATACCTTAGCTTCAAAGAACGCACAAAAAGTGGCAGAAAAGAATAGGACCAGGTTTGGCCACAAAATCACTGTTTCTGAACTTGAACCTGGGGACAGAGTTTTAATTAGAAATGTGCGGCTGCGTGGTAAGAACAAACTTGCTGATAAATGGGAGTCAGACATCCACGTGGTTGTCAAGCGTGCAGGTGATTTACCTGTTTATACTGTTAAACCTGAGTCAAAGCAAGGCCCTTTCCAAACTTTGCACAGAGACCTTTTGCTTCCCTGCAATTGTCTCCCTGTTGATGCAGCAGACACATCCGAGGCTGAGCCAATTCACCATCCCAAGACGCATTAAAAAACTGCTGTCCCTGAAACCAGTGACCACGAGCAGTTAACCGAACTTGACGATGAACCTTTGCTTCAATGGGTTGAGGAATCTCCATGTGAAGAGACAGCCAAATTTACTACTGTACATGAATATCCAAACTTTTCTCAAACAAACCCGCCCGATTGTGACTTACCTGAAACCACTGACAATGCAGAACCGAATATGGAGAAAGATGCAAATGGAGATGGACCTACTGAACCTACTGGAAACCTACCGGATAGAGACAATGCTGGAGTTGATAACTTTGTGGAAAATGAAACCATCACCATGGTGGATGAACCTCCTGGAGATTCAGTCAAAGAACTAGTAGACCAATCAGTGGGCCATTACAACTCAACCAGTATGACGACCAGAAAGAATCAGGCAACCTCCTAAAAGGCTTGAGTATCCTAGCTTAGGAAACCCACTAGTGACAGTTGTAAAGTCGCTGTTTCAGGGTTTGAGTACAGCCTTCTCAGAGCCAAATGGACAATCCTGGGTACCCATGCAACAGGACGTGCATGGCAGTTTGCAGGGGAGAGTGTAACCCAGTAAAGAAAATGTCCCTTTTTGTCTTTGTGGTAGCGGACGTGTGATTTTGGAGCGTCTGGCAATGTGCGAGAGAAGGGAGGGGGAGAGGAAGACGGTAAGGTCTGGCACCTGTTCCCAATAATTAACCTGTGTGTGTGTCTGTGTGTGTGGGTGTGTGAGCCCACAGGATAAAAGGAGGAGGAAGTGGCAGGTTCGGAAAGAGAGAGCCAGAGACTTCCGCCTCGTACATGTGTACAAGAGTTGAAATAAAAAGTGAAATCTGTTATCCTCTGAGCCGGGTCATTTATTTGTTACAGTCTTCTTTTTTATTTATGTCAATACCCTTGCACTTTTATTTAAAAAAAAAAACCTTTTACAGGAAGCCAACCTTTTGACTTCCTGTCTCGCTGCACATGGCACTTTGAAATGAAGCCAGCAGGCAATAATTGTGCTGAACGGTATGCGATGTCTTGTTGATAGAGCACGAGCTAGCGAGACCGTGTGGCTGTCCACTGCCGCCTCATCTTAGTGAGTTGAGACAAATGTGTTTGTTGTAGCAAACATGCTATCGTCATGCTAACACTAATTAGCGAGTGGTTTTATTTTTGATAGAAGCCCTGAAAGTGTTATTTCTGTTAAGACATGGTTTCGCTGAATAGGATTTGAGTTCACCATAACACAAGGATGCACTTTAAGTTTTCTTTTCCTGTCTGTTCCATTAATTTAATTAGCTTAATGTGAGGTTTTGAGGGTAAATGTATCCTTGTATGGGTGACCAGGAGAAAGTTACTGGTCATATGTAGCAATGAACCCAGTAGCCCAGAGAGGGGCTGACTGATGCAAAGGAGAATGTTGAAACTAGAAAGAGTACATGCTCCTTTGTTGAGGGTTAAGTTAATTGCATTTCATGTCCTGATTGCAAAAGCTTAAAAAGTGATTTACGAATCAGTTATTTAATTGGTTAAAAGATGTTAATCATAATTTAATGGTTAAAACGCATTTCATTTATTTGCTTTTGGGTTGAAATAACCTTATGGTTATAGATCATGCATGTGATGGTAATAAGAGAAATAAAGATTTAAGAATTAAGCTATAGCTATAAGAATGAATAGGAAATTGTGTTTTATCTAGCTGTATACAATAATATAATTATTGTGTGTAGGCTAGGATTGTTTTGCCGATTAAGAAGCTGGATTTGATTGCTGAACCAGACCCTTGGATTCTCTCCGGACGGAGATGGCAAGCCTATGCCCAGAGCTGAACTGAACATCCGTTGAAGAACCTCATTCTTCTCGTCTGTTCAAATATCAGTGTGGTAACAATACAACCCACTGAACAATTGAGCTCAATAAGACTGTTTTTGATTTTGTTTTCGCCGGCTGTTGTTGTGTTATTAATATTACTATTGTCCATTGTTCTAATTAAGGTGTTTTTATCTGGTTTATAATAATAATTATCACTTGCTCACTTCCTGCCTCCAGCCACTTCATTCTGCATTCACCTACGTTTCCTACTATAATCCTGTGGAACCTGGCAACTGGTCCATAAGTCCTAATTGATTCTGAGTTAGTAATTGAGTCCAGGGTTACACAGTCATAGTTAAGCATTATACAACAGACTCTTTAATAAGCAAGTTTAATGGCTCAGATTTGGTCAGTGTTGATATATAAAGTCTTCTGGATCATGATGGCATTCAGGCTTTCTTGAGGATTACATTGCAAAGGTAAGATCTCAGACTAAGACCTTCATTGATATGTGTATTTGGCATTACCTGGCTAAAGACAAGTCAAACAGGCCCAGAAATTGGCGTAGCGATGTCTGGTACATCACATTCACCATGCTCATCTCAGTGATCAGGAAGTACAGGATGCTCCCTCTGGTTGCCACTACACACCAAGGAAAAATAAAAGACCCCATCACTTATGACACATGGTATATTTAACAATATTTGTATAAATCTCCAAACAGCTCCATTTAAACAATAATTTTTTTTAGATGTTCTGCGGTACCAGGCCTGTATTCTTCTCGGGCTGCGTTGATTTGGACCTCAGTTTCAGCAGCAATCTGTAGCTTTAGTGTGACCTCCTCAGCAGTGCACTTAGTGTTGGCCAAAACAGAAATCAGGCTTTCATCATCTACAAGTGAGCCCTGAGTACTGGTTAGTCTGAACAACAGGTTGTCCTCCAGCTCTTTCATCTTGCGCTTGTTGGCCATTACATCCTCCAGAAGGTCTGTGCGCTCCTTCTCCAGCTCCTGGAGAATAGATATAATCACATCAGTAAACATATTTTGAACAAATTCTAAAATTCCAAAGCCTAAAGTGTTAACCATTTTTACAGAGGATAATGATCTAACCTTTTCCCAAAGCTCACATGCTAACCTCTCTTACCCTGTTCCTAATGGGTAAAGATCCACGCCTTTTCCTGAAATCTGAAGATATAACATCATTCCAAGATGTTAAAGATCTAACTCCTTCCCAAAAGCATCTGATCTGTTTCCTAAGTATGAAGTCCTTAATCCTTTCCCAGTGGTTACAAATCTATACCCTACCTAATAGATAAAGATCTAACCATTTCCTAAGTGTAAAGTCCTAAATGCTTTCCCAGTGGTTAAAGATCAAATCCCTACTTAATAGATAAAAATGTCAGATAGGGGTTATATTTGCAAATAGTAAATTCTAAAAAGATCAAATTCCAAATTTACACAGTTTTGTGCAGATTGATGAACCTCTGCCATCTTTCCTTTTGAGAGACACTGCCTCTCTAAAATGTTCTTTTTATACCCAGTCACTTAGCCTGCTTAGCTACAAAATGCTACCATAGCTGTTTTTTTATTAATAACACTTACTTTTCCAGCCTTTTGTTACCCTGTCCCGACTAAAATGTCTCACTTTCAACATCTGATATGTGTTCTATGTTCTACTGTGAATAAAATATGGCTTTATGAGATTTTCAAATCATTCCATTCTGTTTTTTATTTACATTTTACACAACATCCCAACTGTTTTGGAATTGGGGTTGTACAACAGACAAGTGACAGGAAGCACTGCTCATATTTTTTTCCCTTTCCCCATGTGCCTTTGTTTATATTATAGGCATTTTTTTATTATATCCCTGTCTCCACCTGTCTCATCATTGTTTAATTGTTTGTTTCCCTAATGTGTGTACATACTCTGTGTTCAGCCCACATCAGTTTAGAAGTTTATACCCTGTTTTCTCCAAAAAGCCACATGACAAAATAGACTATAGCACACATATACTGTATCCAGCTGCAGGGTACAGTTTGGATCCTGATCTGAATATTTCATTATTAACCTGACTCTGTCCAAGACCCTTTCAAAACTTGTATCAACTCTAATTAATAATAATTTTTTCCATAAAATGTTTCCTAGCTATCTGTATCAAAATCATTGTAAAGCTGTGAAACTGTGCGCATTTCTCCCAGAATACAGTGTCCACTCCTCAAAATGGCTATTATAAAATATTATTATTACAGGTGTGTCCTAGTGACAGGGAGGTTATTAAAGTGGTTGTCAAGTTTCAAATGTCATGTAGTTTAAAGAAAACTTAATTAACATCTTGTATTTTTTGAATGATATGAATCTGTGAAATGGGAAGTGTTACTCATTGTACAAGCATAGATTGGCAGGTTAAATGCCAACTTTCTATGTTTTAGTGAATAATAAAAATGCCAAAAGTATATTTTATGATCTGCTATATGCTTAGCAAGACTTTCAGGTGTACTGTAGTGTCCAAAATTCCACTATGATGAATTATTATCAAATATTGCCCAAACACATCTTTCCATCTTGAATATTATGTACTTCATTAACTGCTTTATATTTATTTGTATATGATAAAGGGGCCGAGTAACTCCTGAAAAACAACCCCACACCATAATCCCTACTCATCGAATTTTTACACTTGGCACAATGCAGTCAGACATGTACCATTCTCCTGGCAACCACCAAACCCAGACTCATCCATCAGATTGCCAGATGGGGAAGCATGATTAAACACTCCAGAGAACACACCTCCTCTGCTCTGTAGTTCAGTGGTGGGGTGCCTTACACCACTGCATCCTATGCTTTACATTGTGCTTGGTGATGTAAGGCTTGGATGTTGCTGCTCAGCCATGGAAACCCATTCCATGAAGCTCTCTACACATTGTTCTTGAGCTAATCTGGTGAGGAAATTTCATGACTGGACTTGCACAGATGGCATCCTATCTCAGTAGCACACTGAAATTCACTGAGCTCCTGAGAGTGACCCATTCTTTCAAAATATATTTTAGAAGCAGTCTGCAGGCCTAGGTGCTTGATTTTATACACCTGTGGCCATGGAAGTGATTGGAACACCTAAAATCAATTATTTGGATGGGTGAGTGAATACTTTGGCAATATAGTCTGTATTCGAATGCTTTCAAACATACACATAATTGTTAATTTTTTAGCAATTTAAAAAATGTAAAGGGAGTGAACAAAAGAAAAATCTAAATTCAATCAATATTAGGTGTTAATAAGACACAAGGTAGTTATGCTGCATCAGCAAGGGCTCTCCCATACAAATATTTCAAAGCAGACTGGGGTTTCAAGACTGTTCAAGCTTTTTTGAAGATGCACAAAGAAATGGGCAACATTGAGGATTGTAGACGCAGTAGTTGGTCAAATAAAATTAATGCAGCAGATGACAAACACATCAAGCTTATTGCCCGTCAAAATCAGAAGAAGATGTCCAGCTCAAAACTGGCAGAAACAAGTGGGACCCAGGTACACCCAACTACTGTCCAAAAGTCTGGCCAGAAGTGGTCTTCATGGAAGAGTTCAGCCAAAAAGCCATACCTCTGACATGGAAACAAGGCCAATTGACTCAACTATGCATGAAAACATAGGAACGGGGTGCAGAAAAATGGCAGCAGGTGAAGCATGGTGGAGGTTTCTTTCAAGTTTGGGGCTGCAATTCTGCAAAAGGAGTTGGTTATTTGGTCAGGATTAATGGTGTCCTCAATGCTGAGAAATACAGGCAGATACTTATTATCCATCATGCAGTACCATCAGGGAGGCATATTATTGGCCCCAAATTTATTCTGCAGCAGGACCCCAACCATACAGCCAATGTCATTAAGAACTATCTTCAGCTTCAAGAAGAACAAGAAGTCCTTGAAGTGATGGTAAGGCCCCCACAGAGCCCTGATCTCAACATCATTGAGTCTGTCTGAAATTACATGAAAAGACAGAAAGATTTGAGGAATCCTATATTCACAGAAGAGCTGTGGTTAGTTCTCCAACATGTTTGGAACAACCCACAAGCCGAGTACCTTTAAAAAATGTGCGCAAGTGTATCTAGAAGAAACGATGCTATCACACCAAATATTGATTTGATTCAGATTTCTCTTCTGACCATTCACTGCATTTTGTTAATTAATGAAAATAAACTATTAACACTTTTTTAAAGCATTCTTGTTTACAGCATTTTTTCACACCTGCCGAAAAAGACTCTTTCTCCTGAACACAGCTGTTCACAGATAGCACTCAACCAAACTCCCCACTGCCAGACACAACAAGCTGCATTTTTTGTCAGATTAACTTCAAAAGAGAGAAGAAAAAAATATTTATAGTGTATAACAATATTTATATTGTTTCTCTGTTACATAAACATTGCCTAGCTTGCCTACCGCCTTTGAGACTGCTGAGATCCTCTTTGATCGCGTCTTTCGCTACTTTGAGAACCCGGAGGATGTCGTGAGAGATCGTGGACCCCAATTCACGTCACGAGTCTGGAACAATTTCCTGAACAAGCTCGGGGTCGCGGTGAGGGACATCTTAGACCCTCTCCTCATCTCTGACTTTCACCAGAGACATCCGGACAGGCCTGCTCCCCGCAGGCCCGGCAGGCCCAGAAAGAAAGCTGCTAGGGGCCGCCACTCTCCCCCAATGGTTCGCTCCCGTAGGAGCAGAAGATGCTCTGTTCCGGTTTCTCCCGCAGGTAGCTCGGCCTGACTGTGTCCACCTGCGCCCCATCTGAGAGGAGAGCACTCATTGGCTCTCCCTCCCTATTTAGGGCGCCTTCTGGCTGGGCTTCCCTGCGGGACTATGGCTATCACAAACCTTCGCAACACTCCTGACGAGATTCTGCTCACAAAGCTAAGTGTCCTTTCCTCACTAACCAGTTTGGGATTCTGTTTATCACTTGATTCTTTTCTCATGTGTTGAATGTGTTTGTCTGACTCCTTTTGAGCATTTGCTTTTCCTTAGTTCACTGTCTGTTTTTCTGTCTGTCTGCAGATTCTGAGCCAGAGTGAGGAGCTGGACTCCCTTAGTTGGAGCACGGACTGGATTATCACTTCAGTGTTTTCATGCTCCTTAGTTTTGCTTTTGTTACTCCGGCTCTGAGCTGTCTTATTGTTTGACTGTTTGCCTATTTGAATAAACTCTGCTTTTGCTTTCCACAACCCCGTTGGAGTTCGTCCCTTACATTTTCTTATTTCCTTTACTTGAACTTTGGAATTCTCATTGTAAAATATTGTTATACTGTTACTCTATCCCTGATAATTATTTATGGCAATTTATACAAAAAAATACATTATATTGCCAAAAGTAAAGTAATCTGGCAATTAATTAAAAAAATACATTATATTGCCAAAAGTAAAGTAATCTGGCAATTAATTAAAAAAATACATTATATTGCCAAAAGTATTCACTCACCCATCCAAATAATTGAATTCAGGTGTTCCAATCACTTCCATTGCCACAGGTGTATAAAATCAAGCACCTAGCGATCGAGAATGATAGCAACTCAGTCACGAAGTGGTAGGCAATGTAAAATGACAGAGCAGGGTCAGTGGATATTGAGGTGCATAGTCCACAGAGATCGCCAAATTTCTGCGGAGTCAACCGCTTCAGATTAGCTCAAGAACAGTGCAAAGAGAGCTTCAAGGAATGGTTTTCCATGGCTGAGCAGCTGCATCCAAGCCTTACATCACTAAGTGCAATGCAAAGTGTCAGATGCAGTGGTGTAAAGGAGCACCACTCAGGGGCAGTGGAGATGTTTTCTCTGGAGTAATGAATCGCACTTCACCGTCTGGCAAAAAAAGATGGATGAGTCTTGGTTTGGCAGTTGCCAGGAGAAGAATACTTTCCTGACTGCATTGTCCCAAGTATAAGTTTGGTGGATGGAGGATTATGGTGTGGGGATGTTTTTCAGGAGCTGGGACCAGCTACTTAGCTCCAGTGAAAGGAACTCTTAATGCTTCAGCATACCAAGAGATTTT
>JAOTRJ010160140.1:0-11293 GCA_028564905.1 Leptodoras praelongus
CACGCAAACACGGGGAGAACATGCAAACTCCACACAGAAATTTCCCAGGTCGCCCCACCCGGGGATCGAACCCGGGTTATTCAAAATAAAACATCAACATTTAGACTAATAATCTAAAAATGAAATGAATTAATTGATTAAAAAAAAAAGAAAAATTCAAATGTTCTAATGGCCCACGGCCCGGTACCGGGTCCTGACCCGGTGGTTGGGGAGCGCTGGTATAGAACACAAGTCTGTATCCTGGTTACGGAAAAAGCAGGCGTTTAGCTGCGAGCGTTAATGGAGCAGCGATTCTCTCAGTGGAGGGAACGGTGAGCGAGAAGTTCCCGTCAGACATACAACTGGCACTTTACAAATTACAGGAACAAACCAACACACGCCCACGTCTTCCTCTTTTGATGCACTTTAATACACTTGGCTTGTTTCCCATGTCTTTGATCTTGTCTTCAAATGTTTAATCTTGGGCTAGTAATAAATCCCACATGCCTTCGAGAAGTGTACTCAAACTACAGACGGGAATTTCAGTTATTTTCAGTGAGTCAGATTATTTGAATTATTGTCACGCTGCCTCATACGCTACATGACACCTGAGAGTGACACAAAGTAGAACAAAACCTTCAGCTAAAGAATCAATCTGATTGGCTGAGCCTCTGTTCAAAGCTGTTCCAAAATGATTGACAAGCACACACCTGGACCTTTTGTTACTGTATTGTTATCTTGTGAAGCTAATTAAAGTGCACCATATGCACTATGATATGCCACTCATGCACAACAGGATCATCATCTGCAGATTGAACACCGATGATGCCGCAGCCATCCGGGACCGGGAGTCCCACTGGCCCCGTATATCTCATGACAGCGTTACTAGCTTCATTCATGCAGAAGTGGGCGGGACATAGCTGCCTCAGAGAAAGCATGTGATACCCTTTACCCTCCCTGGTTGGTAGCCATCATATGCTGCATGACTGTTAGGAACTAACCATGACCATATACGAGAAAACTGAGAGAGAACAAAAACAAAAACAAAAGTGCAATCTGTAACCTTTATTTCTAAAACTAGAAATGAAGAAGTGAGCAGTGAGGGGTCAAGCGGCTCTCCGGCAGTCCTAGAAGCTTCTGGTTGCTTAACTGGCCTTTCGCATATAATCCAATCATGTATTCGCCTGTTTATCATTATCATTTAGCATGTTGAATGAGTGAAGAAACATCCTGGACGCTATCGCTCTGATTGACATGAGTGCATGCTGCCCCTCCCACTCTGAGAGCACGGTCAGTTTAGCTCTCCAAGCTCTCGTCTATGGACAGCTATCGCTTCACCTGGGTCTCCGGATGGCAGGATGAAGGCGCAGCCGTTGCACCACTCTGGAGCTGAAGAAACGTTTTTAAATGGAGATCTGAGCTGACTAGCACTTAACCGTAACCGCTGGACTACTACTCATACTACTTATTCCTGACTAGCTACAGCTGTTTTTATCGTCATTAACTTCTATTTGTTTAGTTTTGTTCATCGGAGATGCAAAAAAACAGCACCTCATTGTGGAAAGGGTGCTAAATATGAAATCTCCGGGTGCTGTGAGTGAGTGAGTGAGCGAGTGAGCGAGATACAAGCCAGGTCTATGAGGCGCTTCACATCACTCGCTATTTTTGTCAACCAAATCAAACTCTGAAATATGAAACCTTGAAGTAATCATTCATAGTTAAGCATTAAAGAGTTTACCCTCTTCATGTCATTCCTTCATGTTTAGCTGCTTAGCCAGACATTTGATGTAACTCTACTATTACACATTATAGCTTGGTTTTCTAAAGCAATGAGTACATAGTGAAGACGTGCGTGTGTGGGGGTGTGTGTGAGATCTGAGCAAAATCAATCAAATCTGGAGTGCTCTGAGCTCTGCTAAGTGATGTGAAATAGACTGGAGAGCCAATTAGTAAATCGGGTGACGTGGAATCATGAGGAACGCGCACGCAGCGTTGCGTACCTGCGATCTGAACGGAGCCGTCTTCTCCCAGCAGGATGTTTCCAGCCTTCAGATCCCTGCCAACACACACACACACACACACACACACACACACACACACACACACACACACACACACACACACACACACACACACAGCAAGCAAACAGTTTAACAAACAAACACAGACTTTTTTTTCATTGTGAAATAGTCCACAAAGCGACGTCAAAGCAAATGCAAAATATAGGCATGGACGTTTTCTTCATGGACGCTTTGGACACTTTAATCGTTTTTACAAAATATAAATAAATAAATAAAAATCTGTATTGCTAGATGGTCCAGACAACGTCCAAGACAAAATATCTCAGTTTGATTGTTGCGTCTTATCTAAGATGGAGTTCTGGGTCCATCACTGTGGGTGAAGAGCACATTTAATTAAGGATAACTGCGTGTGTGTGTGTGTGTGTGTGTAAGCGCGTTTGGCCAACACTATAACACAAACTGGACTGTCCGACCAGCTGTAGTCATGGCGACAGACTCCCGACCATGGCTGCTGGAGGTCACTTCGGTTTAAAGGAAAAGGATCATTTTGGGAAGACAAACAGAGCGAGGACGGTGAAACATCTGCATGTCTAGACTTCCTGGTGAACCTCCAGCTAAAGCAAAGTCAAATTCCTTTCACTTTCCTCCCACGCTCCAGCGTTTACGGCTAATTTAAGACCCTCTGCCTCGCTGCTTCATCGCTGCCTTTGTTTTTGTGAAATGTCCCGCTTTCTTCCTGACTGGAAGCTTTAATATTTTAAGTGCTTAACAGCTGAATCGCCAGACTGCTGAGAGCTGATGGAAAAGCTGTGGGAACTCAGATATTCACTCTTTACAACAGTGATGAGCAGAAAAGCATCTCGTTGAAATAAACATAAGAAGGTGTGAGGGGTAGGTTGGTACGTCAGGAAGGAGATTTCAGTATTTCAGCTATGGAATATATTCCATCTCGGGAGCGTACATTACATAACACCAGTTTAAAAGCGTAATTAAATTTGGCTGCCTTTCCTTCCAGCGGGATTAGCGCCTAACTGATCATCAAAGGTCAGACCAGTGAAAGGGCTGAATACATGAATACATTAGCCTTTCAGATCCTGTCTGACTTCCACACCCATACTGTCCAAGCGGGGGCAGCAGAGGAAACCTTTTCTCAAGATGTTCAGACGAGTCACGCAGCCCGACCACAAAACAGGCAATATCCTAGCAAGAGTGGCCTCCAGTCCTGTTCTCCAGAGAGGCATATAACTCTAATGTGTTTAGCTCACACTCACACACGCTCACACACACACACACACACACACACACACACACACTAAAAAGCTAAATCAGAGACTGGGGGAATACAGAAAGAGAATAATGCACACTGATTGCTTCTTTCTTCATAAACGGCACTGATATCAGAGAAACCTGCAACATGTCCATGAACAACCAAATCTTAAAGGCTCCAGATGTCTGATCAGGCAAAAATAAACTCCTACACAGATAGACTAGATATAACGGGTAGATTAGTACAGACAGACAGACAGACAGACAGACAGACAGACAGACATTGTAACACAGGATCGAACAGGACTGGATAAGATAATGACAGAGAGAGAGACAGAAAGACAGACAGCTGGGCAGACAAGAATAAGAAAAGGACAGCAATGGATAAGTGATGTGGACTGACAGATGAACTACATAAGGCATACAGACAGACAGACAGACAGATAGATAGATACAGGCAAACAGACAGAGGAAAACAGACTGACAGACAGAAGGATAGGCAAAGAGATAGGCAGGCAGGCAGACAGACAGACAGACAGACAGACAGACAAATAGGCAGACAGACAGACAAATAGGCAGACGGACAAATAGGCAAACAGACAGACAGACAGACAAATAGGCAAACAGACAGACAGACAGACAAATAGGCAAACAGACAGACAAATAGGCAAACAGACAGACAAATAGGCAAACAGACAGACAGACAAATAGGCAAACAGACAGACAGACAAATAGGCAAACAAACAGACAGACAGACAGACAGATAGATAGATGGAGACAGACAGACAGGCAAAGAGACAGACAGATAGAGACAGACAGACAGGCAGGCAGACAGACAGATAGATAGAGACAGACAGACAGAGACAGACAGGCAGACAGACAGATGGAGACAGACAGACAGGCAGACAGACAGACAGGCAGGCAGGCAGATGGAGACAGACAGACAGGCAGGCAGGCAGGCAGACAGACAGACTAAACAGGATAAAGGAAGGCAGGCAGACAGACAGATAGAGACAGACAGACAGGCAGACAGACAGACAGATGGAGACAGGCAGGCAGACAGACAGAGAGACTAAACAGGATAAAGGAAGGCAGATAAACAGACAGATATACAGACATACAGTATCTAATTAGGGTCTATTAAAACAGGCCAGTCATGAATCATCATATGTATTAATATGTAGCTGCCCCTTTCAGATTCTAAATAGTAGCAACTTACTGTTTTACCCCAAACTGCAATTAATCATTTTTTAAAACTTTTTTAATAAATCAGACTGCAGCTGCGAAGCTGAATCTAGTGAAGCAGGTTTTTTAATTCATCTGTATAGTTTGTATACACTGGAATGAAACGGTCTTTCTCCAGGACCACGGTGCAACACAACAGATCTGCAATAGTGCAAACATACAACAGCACGAGAAGAACAATAACACAGGACTATTAATATACGGTACACACACATGGGCAGGGAGAAGGAATGCTTGTATTTTAAATGATCATGAAAAACAACAAAACTTTCCTCATCCACACACAGACACGTCAGTGGCTGGAATCGCTCCGATCATCCGTGACCACGGTTTTGCCTTACAGTTCAGCACGAGTCTGAAACCTTGTTGAGTTAAACCCTGCAGTGCTTATATAACATAGGAACATATGCATGCATGCTCTCTCTCTCTCTCACTCACACACACACACGCACACAAACACTGCATTAAGTCTAGTGAAACATAGTTGTGCATCTCCTGAAGGTCTCTGGGGAAGCTTGTGCTGTACACAGCCTAATGGAGCAGTCCATCTTGTTGAAGACATTTTCACTGCTCCATCCATACCTCCACCAGCATGTCCATCATAGATCTTAGGATCCTGTCAGATCTGTTTAATGAGTTTAACACCCAGTCGTTCTCTCCTGCTGCTTTTCCATCTCAAACATCTTGTATTCCCTGCGACGCGCAGATGCACTGCATTCCAGAAGATTCAGTCCAATGCTGGCCGTCTCGCCTAATTATCCTGTCTTGGAGTTCTTACTAAAATGATCTTGAACATCACTGGAAAATGGTGCATGAGTGTTTCTTTATTCTTAAGAAGCTAACCCCATCACTTCT
Organism: Leptodoras praelongus; assembly: GCA_028564905.1. NCBI lineage: Eukaryota > Metazoa > Chordata > Actinopteri > Siluriformes > Doradidae > Leptodoras > Leptodoras praelongus. Next base: position 5,367 of record JAOTRJ010160140.1, read on the forward strand.
CACAGGAATCACAACCAACAAGCACATTGCACTTATATACATGCAAGTACCAGAAAAACTGGTATACCAGTTAATCCTTTAGGTCCCTCAAGGGATCTTGCACAGTCCTCACGCTGATGTTTGTTGAGGCCCCAGCATTGAATTCTGATGTTACTAGAGGCACTATTGCACGCCTCTATCACGTGAAACGATTCTTGCCAGCCGACGCTCTTCACGTTCACCCGGAGTCTGTTTACAGTCACGCTGCTGTCGTAACTTCGAGGCTTTGCCGGAATTCTTGTAGTCACGCTACACCCTTGAAATGCTCTTACGTGAAACTTGACGTCCAAACTTTGCTTCTACCTCCGAAGCTTCCACAGATGTCTATCGCTTTATATACGCACTGGTGGATGCAACCAATGACATGTATAGGTGGTGTTGCTATGCATTTTGCATAGTACCAGTTTTTCTGGTACTTGAGTATATACATAAATAAATAAGGAAATAAGGAACTTAAAAAAAAAAAAAATCAGGAATAAGTAACCATTAAGTAAAAAGTCACACTAGGCTCACACATATCGCAAGCATCTAACGGTTAAGAAGCACAAGGTTATAAAGCTGCCAAGAAAAAGCAGCAGATCATTTTCCTGGTTAAGAGACACTGGGGTGAGAGTTAAAGGAACAGGAGCTTTGAATACTTCTTTGTAGGCAATAATTCAATCAAGCCCATGGCAGCATGCTGCATGTATTTCTTATCACAAACATTCTAGTACAACCAAACATATCCACTTTACTGTAAACTAAGAGAACCAAAACTGGCCCCAAAAGCGACCCCTGAGGTATACCTTCACTCAGAATGCACCCAGTTTGCCAGCAGCAGTATAATGTGTACAGTTCTGCATTTAAACTGCTCTGTAATGCGGCGGTGTGATGCTGAATCACCAGCGGCTTGGCTCAGAGTGTCTCATCCTGAGTGTGCGTGCATATGTGTGTGTGTGTGTGTGTGTGTGTGTGTGTGTGTGTGTGTGTGTGTGCAGCAGACCAGCAACAAGCCTTTCGGAACACCACAAAATAAGCCGATCTCAATTAAGAGTTGGCTCCATCTGAATTAAAAGCCATAGTATCAGGACTTCCGGGGGGATGGTGGTTGCTATGGGAGCACAGAGATTCACTGACTCATTATTATTTACCAGACCAGAGACACCTTCTAAAAAAAGAGCAATCTAAAGGTGTCAGACAGGACAAATCCAAGCCTGAGCTTCAGCATCCCGGTGTACAGTGATACACTGACAATCACCTGAAGTCTAAATCAGGGATTCATTCAGATCGCAATAATGTTTTTACCAACTCAATACGGCTTTCTTGATTTTTATGTATGAAAAGGTAAAACATTTTACAGGAAATGCAGAAAGTTGCGATAAAATCCCGGCAAACGTGTCTCGTGAACGGGAGGAGCCGAGGAGGCAGGGACCACTTCCTCAAAGGTAGCGTAACTTATGTGGCTTTGTTTATGTAGCTAGCCGTTTCCTGACTTTGTAAAGATAAAGTCGTTTCTCTTTGCTTTGTTGGAGTTTATTCGTTCCGATGTAACTACTGAACAATAACGTAGTAATGAGGACATGGCGACGATAACGCTACACAGCAACAATAACGTAGCGATAACCACAATGTTAGCTAACCACAACGTGTAATCTTTCATCTTCTTGGCCGCTTATTCCTTTTCAGGGTCACAGGAGAGCTGGTGCTCTACTGCTCGGAAGGTCGAGAGTTCAGATCCCAGCACCACCAAGCCGCTGCAGTCATTGGGCCCCTGAGCAAGGCCCCTTAACCCTCGACTGCTCAGGTGTACAAAATGAAATAAGTCACTCTGGATAAGGGTTTCTGCCCAATGCTGTAAATAAAGACATTTGTTCAAACCCACAAATAAAACAGATTTCCTTTATTCCAGTAACTTTTTTTTTAATGACTGAGCTCATTTTTTAAACTTGTACAAGACGTTATTTTTTTTTAAACGTACCAATATTAAACTTACAAAAAGCCGAAACCAGGAAAAATACTGAAAGCTACTGAAGACACAGCAAGAGTTCTCTCGTCTTTAGAGGACAAAGATTTATTTACAGATTCGCCGTGCAGGTTTGTTATACGTTATGAAATTGTCTTCAAGATTTATACTGGCAATAAATCTCTCCGAAAAACTTCCCCTGACATCGTCTTACTACGGAAGCATAAAAAGTGAGACAGAACAACCCAGTCACTGCTACTCTGGGACCTGACAGGAGAGAGCCTAATGTGTTCTCAGGCTTCTCAGAAAGGCATGAAGTACTTTTGCCGTTCCCGAGTGACTTGCATGAGCTGTTTAACACGATCCATTTGAGTGGAAACAACACAAACGAAAGCGATGCTGTGAGCCACATGCAAGTAATTAGAGTCCCCTGTGAAACTGCTAAACCCAAGGTGAGAAGCTTATCAGGTAGATGCTAGAGGGCAAAAAGGGCTCTCTGCTGCTCTGGCTAACGTAGCAAAAAAAAAAAAAAAAAAAAAAAGCTTGCTCTCGTTATGCACATTTGTGGTTGAAAAACAAAAACAAACTTCTGGCCTGGTTTAGGCCAGTGCCTCTAATTGCATTCTCCTGGATCCAAAGCGGGCATCGTGTGATCCCTTCTGACTCCCACGGCTACTTTCGGTCACCGCTCCTCTTTGTCGTTCACATGATCCGGCTTAGAGGGCAAATACAGGACAAATTAGATATTTCTGTTTGCACTTTTACCTTGAGGCAGCTGTCCTCATTCTTCTAAAGAGCATGACCTGAGCTCTGCTTCCTCCTTTTAGTTTTCCACACACTCCATTGCTTTAAACATGTGACTTTGGTAGAACGATGCATCACATGACACCGAAATGGATGGTAAGACTCACAGACTGGCGTTACTTACGATTAGGATACATTTGGTTCGAACTTGGATGTATCGTTTCCAACATCTTTGGATCAGTAAAATCCCAGTTACTTCTGTATAATTATTAGTATGTTACTTTCTGCTCTCTCAAGTACTTACGCTCATCACCACTGTCGTCAGTGGCAAGTCTGTTGGCCAAGTCTCGTGTGAGTTGGAGGCGTGTCCTGTAGCTTATTGAATTGCATACCATTATATTCTATTGCGTCGCATCACACCATCACATCGCGTCGTGTTGAATCAAATCATGTCCAATGCATCTAGATGTGATTCCTGTCAGACTCGGTGATGGAGGCAAGCAGGCAGTAATGGCCGGATGTGATTTCGGATGGGAGACAGAATTAGTGTTGAGCAAAGCGTGACATCGGTCTGATCAACGGCATAACGATGTTCGGCAAAGTATCACTGTAACTCGTGCCGTCTTTTTTGATGCCGCATTTCTGTCTTCCAAATACCAGAATAACAGAAAAGTTGTAACCATTTCATTCATGGATTCTTGTAGTCACGGGACACCCTTGAAATGCTCATGTGAAAGCTCAAACTTTGCTCCTACCTCCGAAACGCTATGACCCACCGCACGAGCTCCAACTATCAAAACAAAATTGTGATAACTTCCCATTCTCATGACAGGAACAGCTCTAGAAGCTTCCATAGATGTCTTCCAAAAAATGTGAATATCATGGAAAAGTTGATTGATTTCCATAATTCCCTTCAAAAAGTTAAACTTTCATAGATTCTCAATGGGGTTTAGGTTTGGAGAGTCGGCTGGCCAGTCAAGCACTGTGGGCATCAAACCAGGCTTTGGTGCTTCTGGCGGCATGGGCAGGGGCCAGGTCCTGCTGAAAGATGAAATCTGCATCTCCATACAGATCCTCAGCAGGAGGACCTCATGATGCCCTCTAAAACATTCTGGTAGACTGTTGCACTGACCTCAGATTTAAGAAAGCAGAGTTTACCAACACCTGCACCAGACATCGCACCGTAATTCATGACTGACTGTGGAGATTTCACACTGGACCTCAAGCAGTTTGGGTTCTGCTCCTCACCCGTCTTCCTCCAAACCTTTGGAGCTTGATTCCCGATTGAAAGGCAGACTTTACTTTCATCTGAAAAGAGGACCTTGGACCACTGGCCGACGCTCCAGCCGTTCTTCTCCTTGTTCCAGTTGAGACGCTTCCTACGTCGGCTCAGGTTCAGAAGTGGCTTGACTTGAGGAACCCGACAGTTGTAGCCCGTCTCCCGGATGCGTCTGAATGTGGTGGTTTTTGAAGCTGTGACTCCTTCTGCCTCATTCCACTCTTTCTGGATCTCTGCCAGATTCTTGAATCTTCTCTTTTTGATAATCCGCTGAAGCCCACAGCCATCTCTTTTGCTGGTGCATCTTCTCCTGCCACATTTTGTCCTTCCACTAGACTTTCCATTGATGTGCTTGGACACAGCGCTCTGTGAACAGCCAGCCTCCTTAGCTATGAACTTTAGTGGCTTACCCGTCCTATGAAGGGGATCAATGATGGTCTTCTGGCCAGGTGTTACGTCTGCAGTCTTCCCCGTATTCAAACATTCATGTCCTGCAAAATTTGGGCTGATTTCTCCACAGTATTCTAATTTTTTGAAATCCTGTTTTTGTGGGGTTTTTATGAGCCAGAAACCCAAATTACGTAAAAATAAACAAATAAATACTTGAAATAGTTTAAATAGTGAATCTATAATCTAACTTTTTGAATGGAATTATGGGAACTTTTCCATGATATTCACATTTTTTTGGAATGGGTCTGTATGCGCACTGGCGAATGCAATCAGTGACTTGTATAGGTGGCGTTACTATGTATTACGCATAGGCTCCAGTACCAGTTTCTTTGGTACATGTTCGGTCATCTAGCTCTAGCCTTCTTTGCGTTGCATTGCCGTGAAGGACATGACCCGTCCACACTCCTCATTCACAGCTAAATTACTTTTAAATTCCGCATTAATAATTCCCGCCTTTTTGTTCTTCGCTCTTTTGTGAACAATACCCGCCCTTCTACGACAAAGCATTGGAGAGTTGCTGAAATTCTGAGCCGCACACTCGCGAGGTGTGAATACTTCAAGCTAAGAGAGCCATGAATTATTCACGCGGGCCGTTTTAACCTGCCTCGGAAAACAAGAAAGGAAAAGAAGGCGATTAATATTAATACGGGGAGACTGGAAATGAGGGCGAATCAGCAGGTGGTGCTGCAGCAGGAAAGCAAGCGTGACAACAGACACCGAGGCATGGAGCGTCTTAACGCGTGCACACTACGAAGTTATTTTTTTAAATGTTTACTATTCAGACCGAGTGCTTTAGTGGCGGAGCAAATAAATAAACAAATAAATCTCGGCTGTGCGCGCTTCATTTCCAGATGTAGGCTCCACATGCTTCATAAATCAACCCCTAATAATTCGGCTGAGTGTTCTCTAATTAAAGCCATGACAAAAGCGTTTATACATTGAGTGCCTGATGCATGAAATATGGCTTGTGGTGTCGATGGCGCTGCTCAAGCTGTTAAATAAATCAATAAACAAAACAATGAAAGATGGAGGAGGCGACACCTCTTGCCTCTTAACAAGCATTTTAAAGTACAGGACGTGAAGTCTACTTGGGTGAAAACAGCATCATAATTCATCCCTGTCTACCCAAGATCCTTAACGTGTTCAACGTGCATTCCGACATGCTTTTCTGCTCATCGTGGTTGTACAGAGTGGTTACTGAGCACAGTCACTGTAATCTGTCTGTCTGTCAGTCATCTGCTTCTACACACAAGACGTGTAGTTTATTTGAATACGTTTCTAATTTCTAATTCTAATGCCTGGAACAAAAGAAAAATTGACTGTACTTCCTGGATGGGAGGGGTAGCATGCGTTCTCTCACACATCAATCAGAGCGACTAGCCAATCATGGGCGGGACGCGAGTTCGAATCCGGGTGATGCTATAGCTGCCCGTAGCCGGGAGCCCAGAGAGCAAGATTGGCCGTGCTCTCAGG
>JAOTRJ010160190.1:0-11277 GCA_028564905.1 Leptodoras praelongus
ACGGGGAGAACATGCAAACTCCACACAGAAATTTCCCAGGTCGCCCCACCCAGGGATCGAACCCAGGTCCTTCTTGCCGTGAGGCGACAGTGCTATCCACTGCGCCACCGTGCCATACTGTTGTACATTACAGCAAAGTAGTAACTAAACTTCCACAGATATGCCCCGCCAATGAAAAACTCCCAAAGCATGAGAGCATCTTTCTGAACACTAGTCAGCAACTATGTATACAGGTAATTTTTCTGCCTCTATTGAAAGGTTTCCAGGATCAAGCTATAACAGTTTTTTTGGAATACCTCAATACTGTTTTTGAGATTCTTGGGGTATCTCAGATCCAAGACATAGGTTAGTCCCAACAGATAGCAGCAAGCTGTGCTAAGATCCCCAACAGGGGACAGTGATGCCCTCAATCACAATCCCTTTATAAGTAGGTTCATGGACTAACCCATCTTGGTTCCACTCCAAGTAAATCTTCATCACCTCCTCTGTCAACTCCTCTTATAGGCACATGGCAAGCACACAGCATTCTGCATGTTACAAGACAGACACACAGTCTGTCACTGCTCACTTACTATGCTTTTCTTTGCATGCTTTTACAATTTTAATGCCTGAAGTAGAATACTCATTTGTGCCTGATGTCACTCTCCTGTAGCACCCCTCTTTGGTTGGTAAAGGGACTGCAGTCCCTTGGGGGAATAGAAATCCAACATTGACATGAGTTTTGCTACAGGATTCAGTGTGATCCTCTGAAACTTGGTGCTGACCTGAAAAAGAGAGATGAGGAGACAAGAGAGAGATAAAGTGAAGAGAGGGGAAACATAAGTTTTAACTAAATCTATTGTCATTTAAATTCAGGAAAAACGGAAGTCTAGCTTTGAATACTGTGACTGGTTTTCTGTCTGTAATGTCTTTGGCGTCTGTCCTTGATGCCTTTGATGCTTATCTGTAGGTTGATGAAATCATGTCTGAACATTATGTCCTTGATGGGCTGTCCTTTCTTTCTTCTTGTTGTTCCTTACGTTCTCCTGCAGGATAGCATGCAAGAAACACCACTTCTCCTTTCCATGCTTTCTTTATAGTCTTTGCAGGTGCTCTGTCATTAGGGCACTTGTTCTTAAGTGAGTTGCAGGTAACCTCAGGAAATCCAAGACTTTGGAGATTTGACCTGTAATTGCAACAGCTTGGTTCTGTCAGACACGTTTGCTTTTTGACTAAAGCATCTGCTAACTCACTGATCTGAAGGCCTGTGGGGTAGGCTTTCTACATGTGATTTCAGACTTTACCTGAGTATTGTTCTGCATAGTGCTATCTCTCTCAAATTCTTCACTGGCATTCCTTAGTACCTCGTCTGTTGATAAGACATGACAATGACAGTCTTATCTGCCTATAATTTTTGCCCAAGTGGGGAGAGTATAACAATGTCCTGTGCAAATCAGTCTGGTAATCTGCTCCTGTACCAGAAGTTGAACCTATCATTTAAATTGCTAACGTCCATCAGCATTTCAGTCTGAACAATATAAACACTACTGATGAAATGATCACAACTTTGATAGTCTCCTTGTGCTTTATCTGGCTGGTAGAATGGACTGTGAAGTAATCACCAAAATCCTCATCTAAGTAATACAGGGTAAAATCCTCAACAAGTCTAAATATGTCTCATGTCACTTTTCCACAGTGCTGGGTATTCCTGAGGACAGAGTAAGCTTCTCACTCTGGTGTTCTATCGTAACTTTAAGGCAACTGAATTCACCTGGACAAAAATAATCACAACAACCTACCTCACTTAAGGCAGGTGTTTAAGAATCTCAGTCTTTTCACCCAACACTGGCAAACAATGTGATGTTTCAGTGTCACCATGTGTTTGCATCCCACAAAATATGTTGCCAAGGGGTTTGTGTCAGCAAGTTTATGATGCTCTACCAAGGATAATCTATGAAATCTCAACAAAATCAGGTAGACCATCAGTTGACCTTACCAGCAGCATACGTAGTTCCATAGTATATCACTACATTTGTTAACTTCATAGAGGGTCTTTCCTTGAAAGACTGCTATATTTCCATATCAAGTAGCTCTAATGAAGAGATGCTATTTTAATAACACATATTGAAGTTTTTAAAGAATTTGCTTGTGAATTGTAAGCCATCATCATGTGCTGCTTTGAGGCAAGTGACATCAATCACAAACAAGCTGTTTGTGTTTCTAACAACTTGCTTGGAAGAAACTATTGTATGTTTTGCTTCAAAGTGCATAGTCCAGAGGTTAACCAAAGGACCAAACCCTCTTATCATGTCAAGTTAATGCTCCAGAAAATTTGGGGTTATTTTTGATTATTTCTTGATTGTCTACATACACAGATCAAACACAACATTAAAACCACCTCCTTGTATCTATACTCTTTGTCCATTTTATTGGCTCCACTGACCATGTAGGTGCACTTTGTAGTTTTACAGATAGAGACTGTTTTTCTGCAGAAAATGTTAGCCCCCTTTTATGCTGTTCTTCAGGTCAGGACTCCAACAGGACCACCACAGAGCAGGTATTATTTAGGTGGTGGGTGATTATCAGCACTGGAGTGACCCTGGTGTGGTGGTGGTGTGTTAGTGTGAGTCTCTATCTGTAAAACTACAGAGTGCACCTATATGGTCTGTGGAGCTAATAAGGAGTGTAGATACAAGGAGGTGGTTTTAATGTTATGGCTGATTGGTGTAGAGTATAAGTGAAATACTGAATTCTTCATTAGCATGAAATTCATTTAGCTTGTAATATTTGAAAGGGTGCCAACTGTGAAGTGTTTGAATGTTTATTATTATTTGTTCATTATTGAACAAATGCTGTAATGATTGAAGAACAGGTACACACTGAAAACTGCTGCTCCCTTCTGCATATAATGTTTTCTCTACAGGCTTAATTACACCAAAGTTATTTTCCTCTTACCGAAATATTTTCCTCTCTTAAATTTGGAAGAAATGGACCATCAGGACCAAAGCCTGCGCTAAAAGGATTAGTGTGACACAGCTTCTCTTCAAGTTCACATCCAATGTACAGTTATTCTTTGTAAAAAATATCACAAACTAATTTTGGAGCATATTAATTAATACTTCTCATTATTTCATTTCAAGTATCCCAGTCAAAGCCCAAATCTAAGGATTCCAATACTGCACCATGGTTTTCATTCTTGGCAGAACCTGCATGTTTTGCAATCACATCTGACTTAAAGTCTTTCCATGAGTAGGATTTGTGTTTTCTACTCTGTGGTGTGACATAAGTCCCATGTATGTTTGACTTGAAATCACATCCCTCATTAGCACATTCTATGGTTTCATTTCTTTTCAAGTGGAAATTATGTTGAAATAGGCCTTTGTATTAGGATAAAATGTGTCGCATATCTGACATTTGAAGGATCGGGCAACTTTATACTCTTGAGTTTCCTGCAAATTGTATGATCTGTACAAGTGTGTTTGTAGGCCACCCATGTCTTGAAGGAGCAACTACAGTTTAAATGAATACAAGGTACTGAATAGGCATGACCAAAATTATCATGCTTCACTCGATAATTTTTCAGAAGGGTCCTTATGATGAAGCCACACTAGAAAATAGCAATCAAGGGGTCTGGAACATGTTCACATTGTTCTTTAATTATATCTATGGGCTGAGTGTTTATCTCACTAATGACTTTGTAGATGCGTGAGATTAGAGCCTTAGAGTTTTAAACAATAGCAAAACATCAATTAGTGAACTCGGAGGTTCAAATGGAAAATTCATCCCGTTTCTTGACAAAACTCCTAAGTTTTACGTAAGTATCTATAAAAGTGGGTCTTTGATGAATTGTATTTTTTTGCTAACTGGTCAAATGATGTGAATGTTCCATCTATAAACAGATCTTTAATAAACTGTATCCCATTCCCATGCCAAGCGCAGAAGTCTCAATCTATCATCGATGGAGTGAAAAGATGGCTAGATATTACGGATGGCATAACAGAGGCCTTGTGCAAGCCACAATTATTTCCAGTGTGTAGGTTATCACAGGATTGTTGACAGAACTATCCATAGAGTCTTGTTGTTGTTGTTATTATGGAATGAACATGGGAATCATGGGACTTTGCCCCAACCCATTATGGCAAAGTGTCTAAATTTGACTACCCCTAACCCAAAAAATAATGTTTTCAATGTTACTCATAATAGTGAAGAAGACTGGGCAGAGCCAAACCTCCTACCTTCCTCTGTCTCTCCAGAAAGTGCCTATTAATGGAAGGTAGTCAATTTAGGTAAACTGTCTTTTTTGATATAAACACAGGAATATTTTGAAATAAATATGAAAATCTAGGAACTATGATAGTTTTAATTAGATTTATGCTCCCTACCATTGACAAAGGCACCCTACCATTGATAAATGCCCATGTTCTATATCTGTCTTATTTTTGTCAGTTAAGGGTGTCGCATTATATTTATAAAGAAGATTGAAAAATCATGGAAAAACTATGCCAAGATATATAAATTTACTCTCTTAAAAGGAAGAACAGATGGGGGAACATTCTGAGCCCCAATGATAACTGGATAACATTAATTTTCCCTAAATTTTATTTATAAACAGACATTTTCCAAAACTGGTCCAGTTTATTAAAATACAAGGTACTGAAGACCTGGGATTGCTAACAAATAAAAGGTCATCTGCATATAATGCAACCTTATATTGGATACTCCCCTGAGTTATCCCTTGAAATGATCATCTCTGTCGTAATGAGGTCAAAAAGAAGAGGGGAAAGGCAGCATCCTTGTATTGTAGGGGGAAGTATATGGAGTGTATGTCATTTGTGTATATGCATACCCAGGAAGAAGTATGTAACAGATTCAAAACTGTCCCAAAGCCAATATTCTCAAGGGGTTTAAAGCAAAAATACACCTGATTGAATGCCTTTTCAATAAAGTATTAAGAACATCCTAAGCATATAGTTAGTCAAATGTTCATTTCTTTTTGTGAAATAAGCTTAAATAGTAGAAGTAAATTTAAAACAAATTTAACTGTTGAATTATTTAACTGTTTAGGCATTTATTTTGCTATATCTAACTCAAACGATTGTTTAAGTGATGTGTAGAGATTTTATTAACATAGTATAGGCTTTTATTATGGTGGTAGTATAGGCTTTTATATTTACAAAGCCCCTGAATTATTTCTGAGTGTAGGCTAGACTATATCTTACATTGAGAATGTGATCAATTCAGAGATTCAAAATAAACTAATATTGGACCGTGCTTCCATATCTGTTGCATTCTCTCCCGGTTTTAATTTACATTAAAAACAGTGGAAGTTAAATATGCTTTTATGGGATGAGAAATCTGTGACATTGATAAAGGATAGAAGATGAGATTGAATTGTTTCAATACAGTGATCAATACAGATAATATAGAGGCTTTCAAAAGCCACATGTGTATTAGTTATGGCACTGCAAGGTGAAAAGAAAGACGGCAAAAGAAAAATAAACTCATGTTGGACTTAAAAAATCTACAGATCCAACATATGAGACATCATAGTGACCAGAAAAGAAAAGATTCTGTGCTGCTTATTAGAATGGAGTTACCATTTATATTATATCAGTTATCATTTATATTATATAAACTTAAGCGAAATGTATGTTGAAATTGGTGATGAAGCTGGCAGAGTAACTTTTTAATACTCTCCTTATATGATTGCAGTGGATCTCTAATATGGACTCTAAAATTTATATGAAAAATAAATTTGGCATTTCAAGCATACTATTCAATCAGAATGTAAATACAACCCAAATATGGTAAATGATATTCTCCAAAATGTGCTGTTCCAAGGGCAATGAAAAGCCTTACTAGGATAAAGATTTCCAGGAAATGGAGGTTAAGATGAAAGCTCTCACTGCTGGTAAAGCACCAGGACAGGATGGTTATTGTGTAGAATTGTATAAATGCTTTCAGGACAACCTGTCTCCAATTATGACCTTATTATACAAAGACGTATGAACACAGCTGTTTTTCCCTGTTACCAAAACCAGGAAAAGATCATTTACAAATCATGTAGTTTCCTAAATGCAGCTTATTAAAAATGATTATAAGCTCCCATATTGATCATAATATGAGAATATGAGACTTTTTCATCTAATGTCAAAGGCTGCATCTCTGCAACATCCAACTTTTGCATTCTCACTTGATGTTAAAAAAGCATTTGACAGCGTAGAGTGGTCTTATTTGTTTCACATACTGCCAGCATTCAGTTTTGGCTCAATGGTTAAGGTGTTGGGTTAATGATTAGAAGGTTGGGGGTTCAAGCCCCAGCACCACCGAGCTGCCACTGTTGGGTCCCTGAGCAAGGCCCTTAACCCTCAACTGCTCAGTTGTATAAATAAGATAAGTCACTCTGGATAAGGGTGTCTGCCAAATGCCATAAATGTAAATGTAAATGTTTTGGTCCAGGGTGCAAACAGTGGATTAAGGCCATCTACCATAATCTAGTGGCATGTTTCAAAACTAATGGTTTAATATCTCCCCTTTTCCAGCTTTTCAAATCCACCAGATAGGGATACCTAGCATCACCAGCTATCTTCACTTGAGCCCCTGGCTTGTATTATTAGGGCCAATCAAAACATAAACAGTATCACACTTTTCAGTAACATTTTATAGCTAACTTTTATACAGATTATATTGACATTGTTCAGACCTGATAATTTGGTTACATTTTACAATTGGTCCAAGAGAGACTGCGTCCCTTTAAATCATCTTATATAGCCTGACCAACTCTTATTGTGGAAGCCACAAGGCATGAAATATCTTGGGCCTCATTTCAGGGGCCTCATTTATAAAAAGGTTGCATAGAGACTATCCTACATTTGATCTGAGAGAATTGTTTAAATGTGCACATGTATAATTCAAAGAAAATGAACATGTGCACAAAAAATGTCCACATACCACTCTCCCATGTGTAAAATCTATAAATCAGAAATCATCAGAAATGATGCACAGCTGAGTGGTCTTAGATTGCTGCCTTGTAAAAGCCCTCTGATTAATTTCATTAGCACTTAAAAAGCTCGACTAGAAGTCCAGTGAATAGACTAGAAGTATCCACCTTCTACAGTTGTGCATTGTCCCTTAAAAAACATTAAAAAAAACTCCTTAATTCAGTTTTCTTGCAAAGTATTTAAAGCATTCATAAATGTCTTAAAATCTGTGGTTTATCTTGTCCAGTATGGAAGAATCCATTATTTGCAGCTGGAGGTAAATCTCTTTCTGATGACATTTGGCAAAAGAAAAATATTACAGAGCTGGTTCAATTATTAAGTGATCTAGTGAATTTTCATGAACATGAATTTTTTCCAGTATTTGCAGCTGAAATCTGTTCTTCGCTATTGCATACTTAAAACATTACTGTTGTTAATAACAAAGCTATAGATATTTATGAGATAAAGCCAATGGCAGAGGAACTGACTATTATGCCATACCTTCTTTGACTGTAGTGCATCTATAAAAGCACAGTGGGAAAAAGACCTGGGTTTACCTCTGACATCAGATCTGTGGGAAGTTATGCTGAGTCGTACAAATCTTTTGAACTGTGAGGAATAAAGTGAATAAAATGAAGATTTTGTTTAGGTCAATTATCATCCAACACAAATAGAAGAAAAGTAATCCATGTCTCATATATGCCTTAGATATGTGCTGGTATGGCTTTGGGTTGACTGGTACTTTTAAGCAATGGCACTGCCCAGAGCTGATAAAATCAATAAAACAGTAATACAAACTTCCTATCATGTCCATCAGTGGCTCAAACTGGGAAGTACAATAGTCTCAAAACAATTACAGCACTTGACTGGATTAGTCTTTCTCTTACTGAAACAGAATACTTAGTAATTGGAAGGAAATTTAACTGTTTCAATATAGACAGCTATATAGACAATATAGACAGCTATATTCAGTCCATTATATACATTATATACAGTCCATATGGAACAAGAAGCATACAGTACGTTCTTCAAGATATTGCCAGAAGCCACATAACATCTTTGAATCGAATTATGTCATTTTTGAACAAAATTAAATAAATTAGGCTGCACATGCTCTATTTTTCTTTTGTTTTTGTTCCTGCTTGCTCTGTCTGTTCTGCCTCTTGCTAGTAAGCTTATGTTTTTGTTCTGTTTATGTTTTACCTTTTACTTTGCATCCCCCATGTTGCTAGGTTTTGTTGTCAGCTTTCTTTCCATTTGTTCCATGGTTCCCTCAAGCTACTATTTAGGGTCCATGTATGACTCTGATTCAGATGATCATTTCTATGTGGACTAGGATCTGGAGGTGGTGGTTCAACCTTGTATTAAAGACTTTCTACCCTGAACGTACACCTGCCTCTGACTGGTCTAGCTCATGCTCCCCATGCCTACGCTCCGCACCCGTTACAGAATGATCAGCCCAAACCCGAGACCAGCAGTACGACAATCCACAAGACGCTGTTCCTGGCACTTGCAGCTGCTCCTCTACCTGGTTCTGCACCTGCTGAGGGGACAGTGAGTGTTCTGTATTTCGGCCCAGTCTATGGGAAGATAGGCTGTTCTGTTTGTGGACCTGTCGATGGATTGACAGGCCTTTCTGTGTTTCTGAAGATCTGCACTGTGCCTAAAATGGTTAGTTAATTGCAATATGAGGAGTCGCCTGTGAGAGTGATGACCCATCCTGTTTCTGGACTTAGCTACCTTGAGGGGAAGGCATTGGATTTCCTCTTGGCCATAGAGGGGGCTTGTCTTGCTGAAGCAGATTTGTCCATTCCTGAGAATTCTTTTTCTGAGAAGCTGCTGTCTGAACCTGAAGACCTGTTTCCTGTTCCTCAGTTTTATGCCTGACCCTAAGTGTCTGCCTGCTCCTGAGAAGGCTCCTGGAATAAACCCTGGGAATCCCATGCAAACATTGGTTGTGTTTGAGGGAATCTCTTTTGAATTAGTGCCTTCTCCACCTCATTTTGCTGGTGCTCCTGAGGACCCTGCACCTGAGAGTGCTGTATCTGACAAACCACCTTCTGAGCACTCCATCCCTGATAATCAGGTGCCTGAGGAATGCCTGCCCAAGGAATGTCTGCCTTTTTTTGAGACTTCTGAATCTGTATCCCTGCCTGTTTATGACCCTTTGGATGATGGCCTGCCGAAAAACTGCGTCTGAGTACCTGCCTGTACCTGAGTTTCTGTCTGAGTACCTGCCTGCACCTGAGTATCTGCCTGAGTACCTGCCTGCACCTGAGAAGGCTCCTGGGATAAACCCTGGGAATCCCATGCACAAGATGTTTGTCTTTCTCTCTTCAGAAGTGCTGCCTCCTCACAAATTTGGAAAATGTGTCCGCCCCTCAGAACTCTGTCCAGGTTAAGCTCATGTCTGCATCCACTTTGTCTATGTGTCTGTCCTTTGAAATGTCTGTCTTACCCTTTCCTGTATGCAATGTCTCAGATCCTCCTGATTTTGTGTCTGCCTCTGAATTCTGTGTTTCACCCTCTGACTCTGTCCTCACTATCTTGTCTGTCCAGTAACTCTACAGTCGCCTTCTTCTGTTTTCCCTAGCTAATTCCATCTACCATGGTCCTTGACCTCCTGATCCTCATCGCCCTGTTCCTGCCTGCCCTGATTTGGTTTTCCGACCCTCTGATTCTGTCGGTCCTGTATCTGAACTGTCTTTTCTTTGTCTCTTTGTCTTCTTTCTGTCTGTTCCATACTGTTTTCTGTTTCACCTGATTCAACCTGCTTGCCCTCTCAGCCTTATATCTGCTGTTTGTTTGTATCCTGTTCTGCATGTGCTCTGTGTTGCCTGCCCTGCCAAGGAACATCTGTGCTATACCTGACCCCAATCTGAGCATCCTCAATGTGTCTGCCCAGCCTCTGTACTCCCTGAATTTACCTGTCTTCTGGACCTGCTCACTTCTGGACCTTATCATTGCTCCCTCAAGCTACTATTTAGGGTCCATGTATCACTCTGATTCAGATGATCATTTCTATGTGAAATATGATCTGGATCTAGTGGACCAACCTTGTAATAAAGACTTCAATGTACACCTGTCTCTGTCTGGTGTGGCTCCTGCTTAGCCATCAAATCACCACCAGCAAACCACTGGTATCACTCTGTTCTACATTACTGCTCTACCAGACATTCTTCCCACCATGCCTACACCCCGCACCTGTTACAGATTTGTACTTATGTAGTTCTTTTGATAGCCCTATTGTAAACCCATTTAGACATAGGAGGTCTGATGGTTTCCTTCTCACACCTAAGGACATGAAAATGTTTTTGTTCAATTGTACATATGCTTTCAAATGCCTTTAAAGATAGGTATTCTGCACAGTTTGAAATATCACTCTATGAAAATGGATTTGTGTGCCACTATTTATAAACACTAGCAGGATTCATGTTTATTCAAGCAACATTTACATATATGAAGAATGTACATGTTATTTTATTCTTTTTCACTTTAGCACTAAAAAAGGACATGTATCCCCATCCATCTACCTAGAATAACAAACTAGTACTTTGTTTGAAAATGTATACTTCAGAACTTTTCTAAACACTAATCACTAATTAACTGAAAGGTCTGTTTTGTGTACCAGTCTTCTGGATATTCCTCATTAGTAAATACTTTTGAATTTTTTTTTTATTTCATCACAACAGCAGCAGAATGTTTTTATAGTGAAAAAAAAAGTTGCTGTGCATAAAATCACTAAACACTTTACAGTTCAACGTGGAAACTAGATGAACAAGGATGTTTTGGCTCTGACATGCCAGATAGCAGATGTAGGTTTTAATTCCTCAGAATGGTGTCTGGAATTAACTCTTCAGTGGTTAAGGCTTGAGGTCACAGAAAATTCAGAATGTCCAGTTGGGGCTGTTTGCTCAAAATGTTTAGAAACCTCTGGTCTACAAGCTTCACACAGCATGAACAGCATTAAATTGCAGTGAGAGCAAGGCTTTGAAAGTGCTTGTTGAAGATGACTGAAGTTCCAAATAGTTTTATCTATTTTAACATCCTTGAATCAGTCAGTCAGTTATTATCTGTACCGCTTATTCCCAGTTACGGGGTCACGGGGAGCCGGTGCCCAGCCGGCAACTCTGAGCGCAAGAGCAGGAACCAACCCTAGACAGGGCGCTAATGCATCGTAGGGCTCACACAAACACACACACACACACACACACACACATTCACACTCGCACTCACACACTAATTTTCCCCATCACCAATTCACCTACCTGCATGTCTTTGGACTGTGGGAGGAAACCCACGCGAACACGGGGAGAAC
>JAOTRJ010160246.1:0-11259 GCA_028564905.1 Leptodoras praelongus
GCAATTAATGAAGATTGGCCACCAGGCTGGTCCAGTTTAGCCATGAAACCTCCCACACTAAAATGACAGGTGTTCCACTTTCATTGTCTAACCCCTGTAGGTGAGAGAGCAGGTTTCGATGTAATTTATAATAACATTTTTACAATTACATGATCGAATCATGTTGGATGTAACTTTTTTTCCAGTGTATGAATTATAGGTTTCATGTGATCTATTTCATTCTAAGCTAAATTGAACAGCCAGGTGATGACAGGGTAGCTTCCTTACCCATAACCTTTCTCAGCGAGAGTTTCTGAGAGATTCTGATGCACATTTACTGATTTGCGTGCAGAATCTGATCACATACCGGTGTTCCAAACTCGCTTGCATTGTTCCAGTGACAATGGAAACGGGTCCTACTGTTTATCTGAGATCCCCCTCTAACCGAATTTGAACCATCATCCTCATGGGAGTGCGGGAATTTCATTCTCATTACTTTCCGGACACATATTCCATACGTAGGTATGACCAAAGAATGTAAAACTGTATTAACTGTATAACAGGGAAAATGGCCATAATAGATCTCTTTCGAGATTAATGATTACACAGTGTGAGTGTGTGTGTGTGTGTGTGTGTTACCAGGTCGTGGTCCACCCTGAAGAAGGCCATTTGACATGGTTTGTTGAGGAGGTTAGCAAAGGCAACAAATGCGTCGGCTTCCTCGAGGTTCAGAATAAGAACAGCAGCTATGAAGGACATTCCCTGCACCTTAAACACACACACACACACACTCTTCAGTAACAAAATCCACAACAAACACTCGTCTAGAAACATCTAGAACATCGTGTCCTCTGATACTCACATATCCTACGTCGGGTCTGTAACAAGTATAAGCACCCAAGACATTGTGCAAAACATCGTGATATGGTCCACCCTTCAGAGAGAGAGAGAGAGACAGACGGAGAGACAGACAGAGAGATGGTGAGAGAGAGAGAGAGAGACACAGAGACAGAGATGGTGAGAGAGAGAGAGAGAGATGGACAGAGAGAGAGACAGAGACAGAGAGAGAGAGAGAGAGAGAGAGAGAGATGGACAGAGAGAGAGAGACAGACAGAGAGAGATGGAGAGAGAGAGATGGAAAGAGAGAGATAGACAGACACAGAGAGAGAGATGTAGAGAGACAGACAGACAGAGAGAGAGAGACACACAGAGACAGAGATGGTGAGTGAGAGAGAGAGAGAGATGTAGAGAGAGAGACACAGAAACAGAGATGTTGAGTGAGAGAGAGAGAGAGATGGAGAGATGGAAAGAGAGAGATAGACAGACACAGAGAGAGAGAGATGGAGAGAGAGAGAGACAGACAGACAGACACAGACAGAGAGAGAGATAGACAGACACAGAGAGAGAGAGAGAGAGAGAGATTGAAAGAGATGTAGAGAGAGAGAGAGATTATAGACAATGACAGGGTCATAATACTTTTAGTAAGAATTTCTTGAACCCGTTTCTTCTCACCTTCTGGAATATGTAGAGCGAGGGGAAAGTCCTGAAAATGTCCAGCTTAATCAGGTCCAGACTAGACTCCTTATCTACACCACAATCTGAAACGGTAATGAGACGCATCCATTCATAACATTTATTTTAGAATGGAAAGTAAAGGTGTAGCAGTAAAGGTCACGAGCAGAGCCGAGTAGTTTCAACAGGTCTCTTGTATCGCCATAGCGACATCCCATCACAACAAAAATCCAGAAACAGTAAAGCGTTCGCCTTATTTTCATGAGCTCACAAATTTGAATCCTGGGCATGCTTTCGGAGCGGGAGGGACACACCCTCATACCTTCGTTCTCGCTGAGCGAGCCCGTCTCGCTGAAACTGTGCCACTTCTCTTTAGCGCGAGACAGGAAGATTTCATACAGTTCTGTAAACACACACACACACGCGCACACACACACACACACACAAATTCTCACTACCACACGTATTCACGCTGATGATATTCCAAACCGCAGACGGTTACGTAAAAGTTCGTTTCCATGGTTACCAGGAGTGATGTTGAGCTCGTTCCCGATGGCGAGGCTCCAGATTTTGCCGCGGATGCTCGGTGGGAGACCCTGCCACCACAGCTCCCGCACACGCCGCGTGTTCCTCCTGAAGAACCGATCAATTCGTTAATTGATCGTTTCAGATACTCAGTTAATCCATCCACCATTGTGATTGGTCAGTGTGTGGGTTAAGTTTCCATAAGACCAGCTCTGACAGTAGTGTATGTTTATATTCTAACATATTACCGTTTCTATAGTAACGGCTCATTCACAGTGGCTTGGCTGACGAGGGAACAACTGCTTAAAGCTGCTATAGTGTAAGTGATGGTGGGGACTAGCATTGAATGTAGCTAGAAATGGATAAAAAGTAAAAAGTAAGTAAAGGTACCTAACCCTGACTGCTCCCCGAGTGAGTGCTCACTTCACTAGTGTGTGTGTGTGTGTGTTTCACTGCATGGATGGGTTAATGGACAAGTTCCTCTGTGTGTGAGCAGCGTAGGTCAATATTTCACTTTCACTCAGTATGTGACTCTATACACCAGATAAACGAGTGTGCTCACATGTTCTCCCAGTTGGGCAGGATCTCCGTGTTCCAGACCACCACAGCGCGAGCGATGCTCTCCTCCTGTCGGTGTCTCTCCTTCATCTGCTTCTTTTTACGCTGAGCCTCCTTCAGCTCTGAGTGCGGAGACAGAAAACACAAACGAAACACACAGAAATGAGAACACGACTTTCTGTCTCTTTTCTTTTTCTGAACATTCTGGTGTTTGTGTGTGTGTGTGTGTGTGTGTGTGTATGTATATGTATGTGTGTGTGTGTGTCTATGTATGTATGTGTATATGTATGTGTATATGTACGTGATGTGTATATGTATGTGTGTGTGTCTATGTATGTATGTGTATATGTATGTGTGTGTCTATGTTTGTGTATATGTACATGATGTGTATATGTATGTGTGTGTGTCTATGTATGTATGTGTGTGTGTATGTATGTGTGTGTGTATACATGTGTATGTGTGTGTATGTGTGTGTGTGTGTGTGTGTGTGTGTGTGTGTGTGTGTGTGTGTGACACTGCCCCCTATTGGACATGCTCATACAGTATTACACACAGGTGGCCTGATGAGGACATGAGGAAGCGTAAGCGTTAACCCCGGCACTGGGTTGGTGGGAAGCAGAAGCGGTTTGTCCTCACCTCTCCTCTTGGCTCCTGCCATCATCTCGTTGTACTGCTGTCTGTGTCTCTGAGCTTCTTCCTCCGACTTAGCGGGCAGGTTCCTGAGACCGACACATTGTGTACATTTTCATTCAAACATTTTGTGATGAGCCATTCTCAGGGAGTAAACCACTTAATATCTAAAAAATGTTTCTGTTTATAAAAACAAGTATAAAAAAAGACTTACGCAGGTCTGTCCTCCAGAATGAGGCCTGTGGTGGACAGGGGTTCAAACTCCAGATTCTTCCGCCTCACTGGCTCAGGCTGAGAGAGAGAGAGAGAGAGAGAGAGAGAGAGAGAGAGAGAGAGAGAGAAAAGGAAAGCAGGGGAGAGAGAGAGACAAAGAGAAAGGAAATGGAGAGAAAGACAGAGAGCGTTAGAGACAGAGAGAGAGAGGAAAGGGACAGAGGGAGAGAGAGAGAGAGGAAAGGGACAGAGGGAGAGACAAAGAGAGAGACAGAGAGAAAAGAAAGGGAGAGAGAGAGTGTGTCAGAGACAGTGTGAGACAGAGCGAGAGGAAAGGAAAGTGGGGGAGAGAGAGACCGAGACAGAGGGAGAAAATGAGGGAGAGAAAGAAAAGGAAAGAGAGAGAAATAGAGAGAAAAGGAGAGGAAAAGAGGGAAAATGAACAAGAGATAAACAAAAGATGGGGGAGAGAAAATGCGAGAAACAGAGAAAAACCGAGAAAGAGTGAGACAGAGAGTAAAGGAAAGAGAGAGAAAGAAATGGAGTGAGAGACAGAGGCAGAAATAGAGAGAAAAGGAAAAAGAGAGAGAGAAATGGAGACAGAGAGAAATGGAGACAGAAAGGAAAGAGAGAGAGTAAAGGAGAGAGAGAGAGAGAGACGGAAATAGAGAGAAAAGGAAAAAGAGAGAGAGAAATGGAGACAGAGAGAAAGGAGAGAGAGAGAGACGGAAAGAGAGAGAGTAAATGAGAGAGAGAGAGAAATGGAGAGAGAGAGAGACAGAAATAGAGAGAGTAAAGGAAAGACAGAGAGGGGAAAAGAAAGAGAGAAAGTGAACAAGAGATACACAAAAGATGGGGGACAGAGAAAATAGGGAGAAACAGAGAAAGAGTGAGAGAGAGAAAGAGTGAGACAGACATACTGTTAGTGTATTTTAAGTCCAGGTCTCGTTCTAATCTTCAGCTGCGTGTTGCTCTCAGGACGATGAAACGCCCTACAGTGTGTTAACAAGACATCTCTGTGGTCGTCAGGTGTGTGACTCCACCCGTGTAAATGCCTCCACCAGTCAGAACCCAGGAGCATTCGCCACTTTTACTTTTCCTCCTGCTGTGGTCATGCGCCGAGGGACGCCAACCTCTTCAACAATTATGATCCGGTTTAAAATAAGGAGCAGTTTCACATGTTTCGGGTCTGTAGGACATTACTGACATCCCTTTCCTCATCAGCAACGCACGGGTCATGAATATGCATGAGTATGCAAATGAGGACAACCCCCCAGGCCCTACAGTCAACTCTAAAACCACACTACAGGACACTGGGACTGTTACGAGTACGGGGAAGGTGATGAACAGTAAACGTTTCAACGTGTTCTGACTGAGGAGTGTGTGTGTGTGTGTGTGTGTTTTTATTAAATTATTTTATTTATTTTAACTTTTAAACTTTAAATTTAATTGGTTGATGTTTTTATAAAAAATTTTATTATATTATTTTATTTATTTTATTTTAACTTTCAATTTAATTTGTTGTTTTTTTTATTAAATTATGTTTTTAATGAAATTATTTTAACTTTCAATTTAATTTGTTTTTTTATTAAATCATTTTTTTAAGGAAATTATTTTAACTTTCAATTTAATTTGTTGTTTTTTTTAATAATTTTTTTTTATTCAATTATTTTATTTTAACTTTAAATTTAATTTGTTGTTTTTTTAATAATTTTTTTTAATTCAATTATTTTATTTTAACTTTCAATTTAATTTGTTGTTTTTTTAATAAAATTATGTTTTTAATGAAATTATTTTAACTTTCAATTTAATTTGTTGATTTTTTAATAAAATTTTATTATTAAATTATTTTATTTTAACTTTAAATTTATTTAGTTTTTTAAATCAAATTATTTTAACTGCCATATTATTTTAGTAATTCTATTTCAACTTTATTTAACCAGCCTAGTCAAAGTGGGATTAAATCTCCTTTCTTTTAAAAAAAATTTGTATATATTTAAAAAAAATTTCTTTTTAGATTTAAAAATTTGTGTCCTGATTGTATCCATTTATTATCATTTATAATATTTACTGTTATATATTTACGGTTGTGTGTGTGTGTGTGTGTGTGTGTGTGTGTGTGTGCGTGCGTGTGGAATACAGAGAGACACCTGTGGGTTGCGTGGGGTGAATCATAAGCAAAGTGGATTGCAGAAGCTCAAAGCTACTCTCAGTCCCCACACACACACACACACACACACACACACACACGGTCTCTTTGAGAACAGAAGGAGTATCTGGACAGTCACAGAAGTGGCAGCTGCAACCTAAACACACACACACACACGCACGCACGCGCACGCACACGCACACACACACACACACACTCCTCTATTCTCAGCCACACGCCCTGTGAACCTTTCTGGAGATCAGACACTGATTCTGAAACTGCAGCATCACCCCCGTCCTCCTACCCGTCAGCGCTCCCTGCACTTCCTCACCTGCTGTGGGATTCTGGACTCTTTGCTGGTGTTTTCCTTGGGAGAACTTTTCCCAAATAATCTCCACCCTGAAGCGGCTGCGCTGCCTTTCGACTCGCTGGGCTTCCAGGAAAACAGACTTCTGTAGAAACAGAAACTCCTGAATACTTGTGGTACACATTTGCATATCTCACAGTCAGATTCTGGCTTCTGATTGGTCAGGAAATGTCAATAAATTTTATAGCTAGTATTTATATAATATAATCTGCACACAATAAATAACATACAAGCAGTGAAGCTAAAACCTGTATAGGAAGTTTCGCCCTCTCTCTCTCTCTTACATACACACACAGCTGAGAGCTGTTATCTAAACCAGGTGATGAAGCCTGTGATTAGATTCAGAAGGTATCAGAAGCGTGACCTCTAATAACCCTGTCCTTTCCTGCTGCTTTAAATCAACGTACACATTTCTGTAATCGTTCCTTTTAAAATTCACCCCGCTGCCTCATTCCTCATTTCCCTTAAATTTAGTTTTTATAAATTAAATCTATTATCTGAATAAAATTACACATCAGATCTTTATCACGTTTTTCATTTTTCATTTATTTTTTCGACTATTAAACATTTAATTTTATAAATTTTTATACAATGTTTTTATTGTTTATTATTTATATTATATAATTTGTGTACCGATTTTATTATTATTCATTATTACTTAATTTTTTGCTTTTATATATTATTTTGGCGTTTATATTTTTGTGGAATTGGTGTCTTAATTTTTTTTTATGTGATCGGTCCATCCTCATTTAATTTGTTGATTTAAAAATTTTTTTTTTTAATTAAATTATTTTACTTTTTTTTTTTTTAACTTTTAAACTTTAAATTTAATTGGTTAATTCAATTTTTTATTATATTATTTTATTTATTTTATTTTAACTGTAAATTTAATTTGTTGTTTTCTTTAATAGAATTATTTTTTTTTATTAAATTATACTTTTAAACTTTAAACTTAATTGGTTGATGTTTTTATACAATTTTTTTATTCAATGATTTAATTTATTTGATTTTAACTTTCAATTTAATTTGTTGATTTTTGAATACAAATTTTTAAATTTTTTTATTTTAACTTTAAATTTAATTAGTTTTTTTTTTTATCAAATTATTTTATTTTAACTGCTATATTATTTTAGTAATTTTATTTAACCTTTATTTAACTAGCGTAGTCAAAGTGGGATTAAATCTCCTTTCTTTTTAAAAATATTTTTATATATTTAAAACTTTTTCTTTTTATATTTAAAAATAGTTTTGGTAAATTTGTGTCCTGATTTTATCCATTTAGCATCATTTATAATATTTACTGTTATATATTTACGGTCGTAATTGCCGCTCCTTTTCTTCGTACCTTGTTAGGAAATCGGCGAAACCGTGCTTCTTGATCACCGCATCCTCGGCCGACGGTTCCGGATCGCTCTCCTGAAGTTTATCGGGAGCGCTCTGTCGACGACCGAGCTCCAAACTGTTCATGATGACATCCATGTCTCCATCGTCTATGAAATACCCAGCGTTATCGTCATTCAGGGGGGTGGAGTCACAGCTGAGTGACACTGCCTTCCCGGGATTAGTCCTCAGACTCCGTGGTCTCGCCACACCGACGCCATCACTAAAATCTACCTCATACTCCGGTCGTGTTTCAACCTCCTCGCCGCTCGCGTCTTCACTAACGTCAGATACGGAAAGTTTTGAGAGGCTTGAAATGGCTTCTGCTCCCAGATCTGAGGTGCTTCTCACTTCCTGTTGGGATTCCGTGGCATTCCAAGGTTCTCTGATGGAATAAACGGGGATGGAGGAGCTTCCCGAAACGGTCCTTCGGTTTATTACTAAATATCCGTAATTTCCCACACGGACACCTTTGTTTTGAAACGTTCCTTCATGTGGAGTCTGTAATTTGCTACCGTTCACGTCTCCGTTGGGTATCTTCATCTCTAATTCTGTGCACCAGGAACTCGGAGACCTCCCAGCACACACCTGTGGACATTCCTGACAATCTGGATTTCCCAAAATGGCAAACTCCGCCTTCGACGCATCGCTGGCCAGCTGAGGAATCCCAACAACCTGATCCTGAGGTAACACTCCATCCACTAATGGCAGCTTGTCCATGGGTCCAGCAACTCCACCAATTCCAGCAACAACTGGGCCAGAACTGGTTCTCTCGATACCTGCTGTTTCTCCAGATGTGACTAGGTTTCCTGCAACACTCAGCGCTGCCCCACCTACACTCAAACTGGTGGTGTTTCCACAGGTTCCTGACATTTCTTCTGCTCCAGTATCTACTCCAGTTTCTCCAGATGTGGCCAAATTGACACCGTTTTCCTCAATGTCCACCATTTCATCAGCTACCCTTGGACTAGTGCTGGTTTCACAAGTTTGTAAGGCTTCCTCTGTGAGACGTGAGCTGACACGCGTGCATTCGATATCAACCGCTTCCCCAGATGCCCTCAAATCGCCATTGGTTCCTCCAAGTTCCACCATTTCTCCAGCTACAATCAGGTGTATATCAGTTCTCCAGGTGCTGGTGGTTTCTTCAGATGCATCCATGCTGGTGCCGGTTCCAGATGTTGAAGGATCAGGTTCTGTAATACTTACTGTTTCTTGAGCTACAATATGGTATCCCTGGGTGCCTGATGTTTCTACTAAAGCAACACCCGTTTTTTCTCCAGATGTTGCCTGATTACCACTGGTTTCTCCAATCTCAACTGGACAGGCATGAAATTCCCAAATATCTGCATCTTCTTCATCTGAAGTGTTTACTGGTCTAGACGCAGTCAGGTTGCCATTGGTTTCGCCAACTGCAGATGTTTCTCCAGTTACAGCCCAGCTTATGTTGGTTCTTCTAGCACATGGCGTTGGCTGATTGCCTTCAGATTCTCCAATCACAAGTGTACCAGGATGGAATTCCCAAACATTTCCATCGGATGCGTTTACGTGTGTACCAAGTTCACTCAGAGGACCGTGACGTCCATGACAGCTGGATGGGGTTCCTGATGTTTCTCCAGATGTGATCAGACTTCCGTTGGTTCCGTCAATCCCAGGTGTTCGGTCACGTACACCCGGGCAGACGTGGAATCCCCAGAGATCTTCTTCTTCTTCTCCTTCTCCGTTTGCTGGGTTTATGAACTCCGAGGTGATCACGCGAGCTTCCGGACGATTCTGATTTCTGTTTTGAGTTAAGCCGGGATTGTTTTCTTCAAAGCGTCCAGATCGTCCATCTGGTGTCCTGATGTGTCCAGATGCGTCCGGTTTGGGTTCTCCTGACTTCGGTTCCACACTCAGCTCGATCACAGCACCAGGTTCTGGAAACCCAATGATCTGCGGTTCCTGTGGACAGACCCGGGTCTCTCCTGAGTTAAACCCACTCCTGCTCCTGTGAGCACCCTGACTCTGAGCCAGAGGTTGCCGTGTGTGTGTTTTACACCCTTCAGCTCGGTTTTCATTGACATCCACGGCGAAAGACAGGACGAACTCGGTACCGCGCTCTCGGTCCATCTCCATCACGGTCCGAACCCGGAAGTGCAAAAACAAAACATTAGCTTCGCTACTATCCGACTTCAAGGATTAACCCGGTTATTCCTCCGTTTCCACACCGGGATATCATTTTAAACACATATATACACGCGTACAGAAATGTTCCAATCAAACAACCCGCTGCTTCTCTGTTTCTTAGCACGGAGACTGAAATATTCGGTGTAAACAGAAGCCATCGCTGATAATCGGTCCTAGCCTGCTCTGTAACCGAGCCGAGATTAGCCTCGGTCCACCGCACGTTCAAACACAGAAGCCATTTTGAATGGAACGACGCCGGCGGCTGAGTTCACAACCGCGTTCTGACTCCCTTCCCAAGCGCCCTACTTAGGGGACAAATGAACGCCTCTTTCCGCCCTACATAGTCCCTGTTATATCCAATAGGACTCTATTAGGGATTAGGACCAAGAAGTGTTCCCTGTCCAGCAGAAAACATATAGAGAAGATTAGAGATGACATCTAGTGGCCAGACAGAGTAATTACATACATATATTTAATTAATAATCAATAATAAAAATCCTAATAAATAATACATTCTATAGACAACTACACTGCAACTACGATTTGTATTATTTTATTATTTTCCCTTATATTTAAATTTGTTATAAATGCTTTATAAATCACGCTTGTAAACTTTTAAAATAAAAGACAATTGAAATAGAATTAAAATTTTAATTAAATGAATTCATACATATAAAAAAAACCTGGAACCATTTTTGAAATCAATAAAAATTTTATATGTAATTCCCATTTTCAAATGTAATTTTTCCCAATTTAATAATTATATTTAAGTAATATCTAATCCATAAAATAAAATAAAAATTAAATAAAATTACATTAAATTTTCTGTAACTATGATTCATATTATTTTATTATTTTATCCCTATATTGAAATTTGTAATAAGTGCTTCATAAATCATGCTTGTAAACTTTTTAAAATTGTATTTTAAATAAAATTAACTTAAAATGGAATTTAAATTTAATTAAATAAAATAATATAATATAATAATAATAATTGAATAATATAAAATAATAACCTGGAACCATTTTTGAAATAAATTAAAATGTTTTATGTTTATGTTTGTTACCAATCTAGTTATTATAATTAAGTAATATCTAATCTATAAACATATAAAATAAAATAAAATAATTTATTTTAATTTAATTTAATTTAAAACATAACCCGAAACCTTGAAATTGTGGAAATAAATTGAAATAAAATATATAAATTATTCTTCCCTATCTGATTATTATAAGTAATAGTAATGTCTAGTCTATACATATTATATTAAAAATAAAATTGAATTAAAAATAAAAAACTACAAATAAATTCAACAATATTTTAAAGAATTACCTGAGATCTTGAGATTTTGGAAGTAAATTGAAATGAAATACACAAATATTTGTTATTATTTTTCCCTATATTTAAATTTGTAGTAAATGCTTTATAAATCATGTGTGTAAACTTTTAAAAGTGGTATTTTAAATAAAATAAAATACAAATAGAATTAAAATGTAATTAAATTAAATAATATAAAAAAATAACCTGGAACCATTTTTGAAATAAATTCAAGTTTTATATGTATTTTTCCCCCCAATCTAATTATTATTATTAAGTAATATCTAATCTATAAACATAAAATATAAAACAAAATGTTAATTTAATTAAATTAAATAAAATTTAATTTAATTTAAAACATAACCCGAAGGGCGGCACGGTGGCGCAATGGATAGCGCTGTCGCCTCACAGCAAGAAGGACCCGGGTTCGATCCCCGGGTGGGGCGACCTGGGAAATTTCTGTGT
>JAOTRJ010160340.1:0-11223 GCA_028564905.1 Leptodoras praelongus
AGGAACTTCAATAGTTCTTGGTTTGACCTCTCAGTCTGTCCATTGGCTTGGGGATGGTAACCAGAGGTGAGGCTCACTGTGACCCAGAGCTTGTTGAGGAAGTTGTTCCAAACTCTAGATGTGAATTGGGGTCCACGATTGCTCACGACATCCTCCGGAATCCCAAAGTATCGAAAGACGCGGTCGAACAAAATTTCTGCAGTTTCGAAGGCGGTGGGCAAGCTAGGCAGGGCCACACATTGGATCGATTTCGAGAACCGATCTACGACAACCAGAATAGCCGTCTTACTTTCTGAAGGGGGTAGATCGGTCAGGAAATCAATCGTGATGTGCAACCACGGGCGTTCAGGAATGGGAAGAGGCACTAGCTTGCCGGCAGGCAGGGTCCTGGGAACTTTCGCTCGGGCAACTGCTAACTGCTCGAGGGCTGAAGGGATGAGTGGCAAGGGATAGGGGTAGCGTACAGTGACTTTATCCAAGCCCCGATAGTCGATGCAGGGGTGAAGGCCTCCTCCTTTCTTTTCTAGGAAGAAGAACCCGGCTGAGGCCAGGGAGCTCGAGTGACAAATGTAGCCGGCTGCTAGCACCTCCTGGATATAGTCCTCCATGGCTTGCCGCTTGGGAAGAGATAGGGCGTAAATTTTGGAACGAGGAGGAGTACATCCGGGAAGAAGGTTAATCTTGCAATCGAACTCCTTGTGTGGGGGGAGACCCTCGGCGCAACGGCGGCTAAATACCTCCCGAAGAGGGGAGTAGCACTCAGGAATGACCACGACTTCATCGGTGCCCGGACTCTCGACTTTGGTGGTGAGTAGGTGCAGGGGACAAGAGCGGAGGCAATGGGTGAAGCAGTGGGCTGACCATGATAAGATTTCCCGACTTCTCCACGAGATGGATGGGTCATGGCGAATCACCCACAGCAGACCCAGGATGATGGGATAGGTTGGGGAACTGGTAACTAAGAACTCAATCTCCTTCTGGAAGAAGCCACGGAGAACAATGAATAACTCTTCCTTCTCCGATAGGGGCGTCGTCGATCACCCGGATGTGGAGATGCTGCGGCAACTTGACCAGAGGAATCCCCAGCTTGCTGAGCGTCTTCTGGTCCATGAAGTTGTCCGCAGCTCCAGAGTCGATCAAGGCTGCGAGGAAGAAAGATTTCTTCAGGTAGGTGATCTGCACATTTATAATGAACTCATGACAAGCGTTAGGTGGAGAGCGACTCACCGCATTGGGGTGCGTGACGCCGGCGGCCTCCACCCCTGGTCTGACAGGGCAGCCTTTAACCCTGTGACCGGCGGCCACGCAGAAGAGACAGAGCTCTCCGTCGCTTCTCTGGGTTAGGGAATCGCGTGGGTCCCAGGATCATGGGCATCGGAAGGAGCCGGATGGGAAGCACTGAGGTGCTTGGCTTCTCTAGGTCGAGAATGCAGAAGCTGATCAAGCTGGATGGAGGCCGCGATGAGCGAATCCAGGGTCATCTGACCCTGGCATCCGGCACGCCAACTCACGATGAACTGATGATGAGAGCCCACGGCGGAAGACGACTTTCAGAGCGGGCTCATTCCAGACGCTCCCAGCTGCTACTGTATGGAACTCGAGGGCATATTCAGTCACGCGTCGATCACCCTGCGACAGAGAGAGGATCCCGGCCCTCCGAAGGATGGTCAAACACATTCTTAAATGCAAGTTGAAAGGCAGAATAAGATCGCATCAACTCACCCGGGTTGTGCCAGAGTGCGGTGGCCCACTCCAGCGCCTTCCCAGTCAGGGTGCTGATGACCAGAGCGATCTTCTGCTCGTCAGGAAGAGGTCCATGGGCCGCAAAGTAAAGCTCACACTGGAGGAGGAAGCCAGCGCAACCAGAAGGATCCCACGCGTAGCGCTCCGGGAGAGCCACCGGCAACGGTGCCTGATGAGCGACGACGTGCATAGCGCGTTCCTCCGTTCTTGTATTACGGCCCGGGCTTCCCGGAGCGAACGTGTTTCTTTAGCGAGCTCCTCGCAGAGCTTAACAAACTCCGCTGCTTCCATCTTGGGCGGGACTTTCTGTAAGGGAGTACTTCGGAAGTGTTTGGAAGCGAATGCAGAGTTTATTAATATAAGTTCAAAGAAAACAATATGACAGCACAGAGCGGAAGCAAAAAGTAGCAAAAACACAAAAGGAGCAAATAAACGCGACGTAGAGGATTAGTCCGAGCTCCAAACTGAAATAGTCCAGCTCCTCGCTCTGGCTCTGAACCTGCACACAGACAGGGCAAAAACAAAGAGAGTACATGACAGCAAACTCAAACAACACACGAGAAGAAGACTAGTGTAACGAACCAAAAACAGAAAGGGAGACACTTAGCTTCGGAACGGAATCTCGTCGGAAGTGTTGGTGAAGTTCACGGAGTGAATCAGACATCAAATAGCGATAACACTCATGGGCAAAGTCCCGCAAGGAAGCCCAGCCAGGAGGCGCCCTAAATAGGGAGAGAGAGCCAATGGGAGCTCTCCTCCCAGATGGGGTGCAGGTGTAGCAATTAGGCCGAGCTACCTGCGGGAAAAACCGGAACAGGACTTCTTCTTGGAGTGCGGAGGCGGAAGTTGAGGGGGACAGTGGTGGCCCCTAGCGGCCGCTGATGTGACAATGGCAATAATGATTTCTTGAACTGTACCTTTTCTAGGACATAACCAGTGACACTTGTGTAAAAAACACAAATTTGGTGCACAAGTTTAATTTTTTTTCTGAAATAAACATAAAGTTATACATACACAAACTTAGGTTATTAATTTGGTTATGCTGAAAGTTCCAAAATGTCTTTTAACCTGTCAAGTCCAAGGCCTCTTATCTTTCTGTTAGTGATATCATGATTTCTGTTAGTGATGATGACTACAGCTGGTGGCTTCTCTGTGCCCACACAAAATGGGTTTGTTTTTATAGCATTCATTGGATTGAGTAAAACAGGAAAGAACAAGTAGCTCAGTGCAGATGTGAGAAAGTTGTTTATAGATTTAGACAAGTCAGGAATGTTTCTTGGATGCATTTCTAATGCAGATTGCAAGATCATCAGTTCAAACAGTTTTGTGTAAGTACAAGTTACTGGGACACCTAGCCACTTCAAGGTCAAGGTCTGGAAGAAGACCCAAACTGTCATCCTCAACTAAGCAGAAATTGATTTGGATGGTTAAACACCAAGACATAGACCTACCATGAAATAGAAGCTGTTGAATCACCAGTGTCACTGTCTACATCCAAGGCAGATTTGCATTGCTATGGCCTGAGAAGCTGTACATACACACACTAAAGCTGGGGAGGTGCAGTTTGTACTGCATGCTGGGAGCTCCTGTGACAACTCTCCCTGAAATGCGGAAAGTGCCGCCCACTCCCTACAATCCAATGGCGGATGTCACATAGGCCCCCCCTTAAGGGTCAACCATCCTGGTGGCCCAAAAAGTCAGGCAAGGTCCAGTGCTTCTCCAGGGTCCTTCAGTCTCCTGCCTTACTTGGTGCCCTGCAGTGCCAGCCCACTCCTCTGCTGCCTTCTCTGCTGCTGCCTGTCCCCTGGCTGTCTGCCATGAAACACTGGGACACCCTCAGCTGTGTGTGTTCCCAGTGTGTGCTCTGTTTATAAAATTAAAAAAACTTCTCATATAGACATTTCAGCTGGTTTAGTTACACCATCACTATGTTTGTTCTGCAGTTTCTTCTTATAGTTAATGTTAACACACATGCATGTTTCTCTTACATGCACACAGGATGTGAAGAAGAGTTTGTTATTGACATGGGCTTGTTGTGATGAAGCTACAAGTTTCCAAAGATGGACTACATCCTGTGTATTCGTACCAGTTTTATATTGATAAGTAACACTATGAAGACACAACAATGAATTAAGGTTGCGGTCACAATGGTGAATTGGTGTGAGCAAGCATAGCGATACATGGTACCAGGAGTGGGGTATTTGATATTTGATAATGAGTGTCCATATCATTCGACAACCAGATGTGCTTAAGTTTGGTGTGAATGTCCACAAGAACTGGAAATAAGTCTGGAAGAAAAGAATGGCCACCAAAGACAGCTATGCAAGCAGCAGTGTTGTACCAGTTCACATTGAAAATGAACTAGTTCATATTCATAGGTCATTTTTAAAAATTCTGAACTAAGTTCACCAGCCCAAAATAAATGAATAATTGTTTACCACTGAACAATCACAGACATGAGTTACATTTAAAATGTTAAATTGGGCTCCTGAATGGAGCAACAGAAAAGCATTTGTCCTATCATCCAGAGATCGCTAGTGTGAGTCCAGGTGATGCTATAGCTTCACATAGCTGGCAGTTGAGAAAGCAACATTGGCCATGCTCTCAGTGTGGAAGGTGCAGCATACACTCTCTCCCATGTCAATTGGAGCAACACTAGCCAATCACAGACTTTGTTTTGTTTGAAAGGGCATTAATTGTATTTCAATATTATATAAAATTTGTTTTCATAACATCTAAAATTCACATAGTAAAATACCTACCTTTATATATACACCCTAAACATCATTTTCATAGCCAGGTCCAGTTTGGCCTTTGAACATCAAACCTTCTTAATCACACAGATTACAAGAAATCGGCGACAGGAGAATTGGCAGCAAGACAAGAAGAAACAAACTGATTTTCAGTGCTAGGAAATAAACAGATTATTATTTGTGTGTGTGTTACGCATGTGCACACTCTCTCCTGCTCTCTCCCACATAAGCGCATTGATGCTGAACATACTATATCAGAATTTTCACATTTCATGATTGCAACTGTCATCCAAACATGGTGGATCATCATTGGTCTCATTCAGCGAGAACAGAAGCAGGCATAGTTATAACTCCCCAAGTCATGATAGCTCCTCAGTTCAACAACTCCACAGGTATAGAGGGTTAAACGTTGAAAAGTACAAAATGTAGAAAAGTAGACCTCAAGTAGACCTCAAGTAGATGCAGTTCAAAGACAAGGAAGAGGAGCCAGGAAGGGTAATCTTATAGGTTTAACAGTAAAGAAAAGGAATGTGAGTGATGTGGAGGTAAACATGAAATGTCCACTTTATGATAGTGTCACAAAAAAATTCACTTCGCTTGATGCTGTATCTCCAAGAAAGTTCCATCTGTACAGCAATGACAAAGGACGAGCCATTGTTTGTCAAGGCTGTGAAGGACAAAGAACACCATATGGATGAGTGGAGAGCTCATTTTGAAGTAATTCCTATGAGAGTGGTATGTAGAGTGAGACTGTCCAATGAAAAACATTTAGTGAATGCAATGTTTGTACTGGTTGAGGGTGACTGGCGGCTCTATTAGGTCTGAAAGCTTGTAAGATTTTTGGGCTTATCAAAATAATTTAAACAGTAGACAGTACTTTAGGAACTACTATGGGCTCATCAGGAAAACAAGCAAGGGTTGAGAGCTAAAAAGCTAGTGAAAGAATACATACATGTATTCAAAGGCACTACCTGCTTTCCTGGTCAGTATAAAATTCAGCTAAAAGACAACTCACATACACCCAGCAAGAAAAGTGCCAGTAGCCCTAAAAGTTAGGCTTATGTCTGACTTACAGTTTCTCATAGAGAAAGACATTTCTCAAAAAATTGAGGAACCAACAGAATGAGACTTGAATAAGTGGATCAAAAGAGAACACTACACATTATTGTTTTTCTCATTTACCCTTTGGGATCTTCTCAGCTCCTGAGGCTTACACAGAATGGTGCAGTAGCAATTTGATATCATGGAAGGCATAGGAGTCTTTTAGGATGATATTGTAATGTGGGGATAAACAAAACAAGAACACAACAAAAGACTGACTGCTTTGGGAGTTTGGGTCCACTGAGATCATTTACGTTGATGTTAAGTTGTTAGCAGCAGGTATACAGCCAGATTCAGGTCAGGCAGCAGCCAAGGATGTAGGAGTGGGTTTGACAAGGGGAGACACATTTGCTACTATGAATCAAATCCCACTCCATCCCTTAAAATATTAGCTAGCTATAAGCTGATTCCACAGTAGCTAAGGCAGTAAAATACTGTATGTATAGTGAAGTGGAATAACATTTGTGGAGGCACAATAAACAACAAATAAATAAACAAAATGCATTAATACCTATACTTCTGTTTATTATCAGACAAATCCATTAAAGGTCAGTTTACAAACCAAACTTCGTACTACATATTGCGTATTATGGTACTGACTTATAAAATGGCATGCGTCTTTAGCTGGACTACATCCCAGCCTGATGATATAGTATGTTACAACTGGAATTGGATAAAGTAAAAGTGTACAAAGGCAAAGAGTCTGCACCCTCTTCAGGAGGTGATGGAGATTGGGAGAAACAAAGCAAATTGTATTGTTTCTTTTTATTGAGCTCCTTTCTGGATTTAATCTATTACGTGATTCTATTACATGAATCAATTTTAAAACCTCACCACATAGTGGTGTACTATTGTTTACATACTATTTAGTGTGGCAGTATGCAGTTTGGGACGCAGCCAATGACTTATGTTACTTGATGTTTCAGAGTGCTTTCTGACTTGAGCACATTTAATGTTAACACAAACCCTGCTAGTATGTTACCATAACAAGTTATACACAAGCCATTTTCAAAGCTATAATTAGCCATTATTGCTATTTGTTGTGCCTTTGTTGTGCCCTCAGGTTCAAAGCTGGTGAAAGCTAACTTCAAAAAACCAGATGCTCTGACGAGGCAAAAGCTGAGGCTGGTGATACTGGTGACTGGAGCATATTTTGAATAGGCACCTCAACACAAGCCTTAACAATGGCTAACAGAAGACCAGCACCACCCAACACACAACATAGCATCAAATGCAAGGGGTGTCTGATTTGCTACAAAAATGCACTAACACCCTTGGTGTTGTGGCTTCAAAAAAGTTAAATTCTTTTCTGTAAAACTGGGTGGGACAAATGCAATTGTTTCCAATATTGGATGGGACACATCCCACCCATCCCATCCAGTTTGTATTCCAATGGAAAGATCAATAGAAGAATTGCTTGTATCTAGAAACAAAACTAAATTGCAAAGAGCATTATGGTTGGCTAACTAGGCAAGTTTATTTAAAATCTCATAGCCAACAAAAGGATAATGTGTAGTTTGCTGGAAAGTAAGTCAGTGGCAGTGGAAACATGTACAAGCAGTGAACGTTCTATGATGTAGCTAAGCTAGTAAAGTGTTAACTGATTAATCTAAAGATGGTCTAGGTTCAGTATTATTAGAGCAACATGGCACAGATTCGTTTCCTGTCACGTATGCATCTCCTATGATGATGGCTTCAGAAAGGAACTATGCTCAAATAGAAAAAGAGACACTGGTAGCAATTTTTGGTTATGAATATATGTATGGCAGGGAAGTAACATTAGAGACTGTTGTTTATTTCATCAAAGGCTCTACACTGTAAAAACAGTCATTTTCTGGCAACACAAGGTACCCAAAAATATCTGTAAAAAATAGTAATTATCTGTAACATAAGCTGCAAATAAAAACTATTAAAAAATGGTAATTTTCTGGAAGCCAGTACACCAGAAAGTAACATGAAAACAGTAGGTAGCACTCTCACTTGTTACTCAACTGTACTTCCAACTAACCCTTTGCAGGGCTCAAACAAGCAATGGTTTGGACTACAAGGTTGCTCCCTTAACCAGTTGCACCATTTCTTAGCTGTTGCTGTTGTTATAAGCACTATAAATCTAATACCGTTTTACACATTATCCCTACAAAAATCATTAAATCGTATATTACAAAAGCCCAAGTCTAAAATAACTGTCAGAGTTAATTTAGTAAGTGTTGTAAAAAAAAAGTTTGTTTTTTTATTTAAATACAAAATACATTAAGAAACTGTTGAAAATAATGCATTTTATTTTGTTAAATGTAAGTTAACTGCACTCACATTGTATAAATTACAAAAAATGGAGCTACTTTTTACAATAAAACATACTGTATTTTAATGGTTATTTTTGTTAATAGTTTCATCTAAAAGCTGTTAAACACACATTTAATGTATTCCATTTATAATTTTTTTTGTTAAATCACATGACACATTTTAATAAACAGTTTATTCTTGCAGCTTTAATATAATTTAT
This sequence comes from Leptodoras praelongus, assembly GCA_028564905.1. Taxonomy (NCBI): domain Eukaryota; kingdom Metazoa; phylum Chordata; class Actinopteri; order Siluriformes; family Doradidae; genus Leptodoras; species Leptodoras praelongus. Next base: position 8,101 of record JAOTRJ010160340.1, read on the forward strand.
TGTCATTTTGAAATACAAGGAAAACCTGTAAATTTTACTGTTGAAAAACTGTAAAAAGACTATTGTATACAGTGTAGGAGACATGCCACCATGCAAACAGCATGTAGTGCTACTTTTCAGAAATATCACCTGATGTATGAATTCATAGCAGGCACTTGGTTGTAGCTGATGCTCTTAGAGCAAGCCTGCATCACACAGGTCTGAGCAATACTGAATACGATGCTCAGATTCATGTTGACAGTGTGAGAGCCAATTTGAGTGTCTATGTAAAAGTGGACACAGATTTCAAAAGCAATGTTAAGTGGCATAGAGTTGCAGAATGCCATTCAGAGAATTCATTCACCTGAATCCATGTCAGCACTTCAAACATGAACCGTCCATGACCAATCTAGTTCTTCTGAAAGAACACAAAATTATCATTACAATTTCCATGAGGAAGCAAATGGCAAAACTGGTACATGAAAGCCATTTAGGCACAGAAATGCAAAAAGTACAGAGTTCTGGTACAGGGCTATGACACGTGTCAATGGAATAGGTAGACAGCCAAGATGTGTGAGCCATATATTGTGGGTCATATTTGTTTTTGTTGAAAAGGAAGGGCTATTTGATTATAATCAATTATATAAATTATAACTCAAACTGTGAGGAATGCACCTTACTGCAATATATGACCACAAAGTTGGTTATTTCATTTTTTGAGGTGCAGTATGGATTATTTAAAACTCACAAAACCCACAGTCGGACAAGGGGAAATGAAAAGGGGGCCCAGATTGTAAAGAGGTTGCTGAAGAAGGTAATAGAGATGGGCGAAGATACACATCTTGCTCTATTAAATTACAGGGTATCACCACTTGAATGTGGCAAATTGCCAGCAGCATTGCTAATGAGCAGGAGGCTTAGGATGACATTGCCATCAGCTGAACACCTGCTCCAGCAGACAAGCCAACAATTGCAAAGTGAGCAAAGATGTACTTCTGCTTACAAAAAGAGTACAAGGACTTTACATCCACTTCAGCAAGGGGAGCTGGTGCGAGTCAGATGCAGTGGATATTGGGGGCCAATATGGAAAGCTATTAAAGAGACAACACCTAGATCGCATGATACTCAGTGAATACAGAACCACTGTCTGTTGTAATATGAGACATCTTTTGAATATTCCATTTAGGGAATTCTAGTGCCCAGAAAGCAAGGACAAAACATCAACAGAGATCAGCGTACAACCCATCTCCCCTGTCAAATCATCAGCTTTTGCAGTACAAGGTGTATAGGTGAGGTTGGTAATGTGGGGCCTTAGTAGAGGCTTCACGTTAAGGGTTACCCTGAGGTAATAAATGCTTGCTAGAATCAGTGCTTTCACTCTTCTGGTGCGACTCCTTACCCTGCCCTCCAGATACCTAATTCTAAGCTCGATGGGTTCACCCACCTCTTTATCTGTATTCCCTCAATGCAGCGGGCTGTAGTATGGTTCCCCCTTCCCCTCTCAGGGGGACATTGCCCTGAGGTGCTGAGTACTACTCATTTATAATTATATATTTATTTAACCCTGTACCCTCTTTATTTTTCTTTCCTCTCCCTCTATCAGCTGGGCTGAGCCATAACAGCACAGCATTCCCATCCCCTGTAACGCGTTTCTTGCAGGCTATATAAACATGGACAACCCAGTGAAATATATAACTTTATTACCAAAGTTGGAATTGAAATAAAACAGGAATATAGGCTCCACTGTAAAGAAAATCACACAGTTAAATATTTTTAGTGACCTGTTGCACCTAGTGTTTTTAGTTGGTCTAATTTAAATTCTATGAAATGCATATTTTAAGTTCATCTGACAACCCTATAATTTAGGACCAAATAAAAAAAGTGACAATGAAATGTTTTATATATATCAAATACAGAAAAGAACAGTTATGTTAGTTTACAGAATATAACATTTTAAGCTGAATGCTATTTTTTTGTTTTTGGGCCATTTATTTATTTATTTTCATTGTTCATGTTGTGCCAACATTTATTTTTACATTCTGAAGACAATACAAATTACAGTATACCAGTCACAAAGCTGAAATGAAAGCTGAAATTGTTACTACTTGTTGTTATCACTTCCTCTTTCTCAGCATGAAGCCAAATTAATAATAATAATAATAATAATAATAGCTCAAAGTGCTTTTAGCTATCAATGCACAAAGTCAAACACTAAAAAACAAAGACAGAATAACATATAGGTAAAATAATTTAACAATTTAAGAAAAGACAACTTTATTGGAAATAAAGTAATGGAAAACCACACAATAAAAATCAGAAAAGACAGTTAAACCAAGGGGCATAAAAGAGAGGATCATGTAAATAGCAGGATAAAACTACAAACCACATTTCCAGAAAAGTTGGGACACTTTCTTAAAATGCAGTAAAAACTAAAATCTGTAAATTGTTGATATACTTGTAGCTTTATTTAACAGACAAAATATAACCATAAATAAAAAATATAAACAAATTTAAAAATGATGCCTGCAACACATCAAAAAAGTTGGGACAGCACTGATGTACCCAATGCCATAACTGATGCTGGTTTTTGCATTTTTCATTGGTAACAGTCTAGATGATTTTTTTCATCATTGGCATGTAAAAGCCAACATTAGTTTTTACAAAAACAAGCTGAAACATGCTGACCACAGAACACATTTCCACTGTCTTTCAGTCCATCCCAGATGACTTCACAGCCAGAGATTTTCAGTGTTTCTGCGCAAAATTAATATATGGCTTCCTCTTTGCATAATACAATTTCAGGTTGCATTTCTTGATGCAGCAGTGGACTGTGTTAAATGACAATGATTTTCCAAAGTTCTTCTGAGCCCATGTGGTAATGTCCATCACAGCTATGTCCATCACAGGTATGTACATCTCAAACAATAGCGCCTGTTGGGGAAATGCTGGGGACAGACCTACATTCTTTTAAATCTTGCTCTGAGAAACATTGCATTTGAACTGGCTGACAATTCTCTATTGAACTTTGGCACAAACTATTTGTTAACTATAATTAAGTTAGTCATTGAGTCAGTCAGTCAGTCATTATCTGTACCGCTTATTCCCAGTTACGGGGTCACGGGGGAGCCAGTGCCCAGCCGGCAA